>VZRL01002502.1:208301-225691 GCA_013397895.1 Origma solitaria | reverse complement strand
TTTTTTTTTTTTTTTTGCCCCCTCATCACTCAGAAGTTGATTTGCAAGCCATGGCATCTTGTGGTAAAACATCATACTTTGACCAGAGGTGTTTTTTTTTAAAACCAGGCCATGGTCAAACATAGCAGAGTGTTTCAGATCAACGCTGCTGTTTTCAAATATTTATACGTGTTTAGTCTTAATGTGTTCTGTCTTATAGGCTGTAGTGGATCACATACTTTATATATGTAGAATATACCATAATTATTATTTCAGCAACCTTTTAACCAAAGGTTGGAACTTTTTCCCATGAAGTTCTCACATTGTCCTCTTTAGTTGGCCCATTCCTCTAAATCACCATTTTGTTTAGATCCTTAGCCTTAGTCCTTTTGAATACCTGACAGAATGCCAGGAGTTTCAGCTGTGCACTGCTGGCCCACCAAGGAAAGGCTTTTGGGAATGGGATTAATTTCTGGTTTATCTTGAATTCTTCCCTTATTTTAATGCTGCCCTGGTTTTCTCAATATATTCAAAAAGTTTCTGTTTTGAGATACGTTCATGAACATTTTTGGATTGTAGAGCTTTTTAGTCAAACCCTTTTAGCCAAACTCTTTAGTTTGTCTCAAACTGTGATTCTGTAGGCCACTAATTAACCCATCAAGTTGCTTTTTCTGTGGTTTAGCAGAGCCTTTTTGAAATGAAATGGGTGTTGAGCTCTTATTCATGTGAAGAGTCCTGCTTGTTTCTTGGGACTTGTACGGTAAGAGCCACAGAACAAAGCCCAGTAGATGTGAGCTATCTCATAGATGAAGCAATTTTGTATCTGCTTTCCTCCTAATTGGTGTAATTAAAAGCATAAATGTTGGATTCAACTGAAGGAACGTGGGATGAGTTTAAGGGGATTTTACGTTTAGATTCGACCAAGCTATTAAAATGAGGCTTTCAAAGGGATTAGGTACTTAACCGAAATCCCTCAGAATATCTGAACTGAGATGCTCAGTCTGGTCTCTTGCTGGAATTCAGTGTACAGCTGATACCGAGAGCTGCCAGAGAGTCCATTGGCATTTTAACATAAAGTGCAGGGTGAGAAAGGCATTCTTCTCTTTTTCAAACTTTTCCTTCTGCAGACTCTTTCATCTTAATAGTAAAATTTCATCTGTTTCTTGTCCTGTCAGTCTAGAGAAAAAAAAAAAAAGGAAAAGGACTATTTCAAGTAAATTGTTTTACAGTTAACAGATCCCAAATTACATTTATTTCTGCAATGCTATTCCTAGGAAGCATTTTATTTAGCAAATTAATAAATCTTTCAGAAATCACTTACATATGATAGTTGTATGCCGATTTCTGTGGTTTCTGGAGTAAATTCTCCTTCAAGGTTTGCAAAACTTATTTCCAGTGGTAATACTTTTTTTTTTTTTTTATCTTTAAGCAGCAGCCTGATCAGTAACTGTGCAACAGTATGTGTTCCAGCCTCGTTTCCTTTTGTAATTTCATAGCAGGTGCCTTCAGTAAAGATATTGTACTTACAAGGGTAAGGTGAGCAGAATGCAGAGAATATACCTTCGAGTTACCTGGGAGAGATACCAATGTGTATGAGGGAAAAATATTGAAGCAATATGTACTTTTACCTAGCTTTTATGAACATGAAGTTTTGAAACAATTTATCCGTCACTTCAGTAATATTTGTGTCTTTCATAAATCATATTTACATATATTTTATGGAAAAATAGCTCCCCTTACTGCTTCTGTAATAAAAGAGTCTTTACAAATCTGCTCCCTAATAAATTAAAAGTAGCTGGTCACATCTTTTTTGAAAGTCATAAAGGGGAATTAAGTGCCCAGCTCCCATTAACTTTTGATGATACCTGAGAAAATCTGCCAGAAGATTTCTCACAGATGCCTCTGAAACTATTGGTTGAGAGTGTATTTTGATTTTAGGAGCAAGAAATTTGCTATGCTCCACTCTGCTTTTTGTCTCAGAGAGGATCACTGTTTGGTGATGTGCCTGTGCCTGACACTGGGATGTTTTTTCATGCTGGCATTCAAAACCTGAGGGTGCTTTCCCTTTCCCAACACTGGCTTTGCTCTTGGAGGTGGCTGTATGAGAGCAGAGATTTGTAACTTCCTGCTTGTCTGTTCACACCCTGGGTGCCTTTGAACATCCATTGCCCCAAAATCAGGGATTTTATTTTCTTTGACTGTAAATATGCTTGTTTCAGGTGACGATATGTTTAGTATTGCTTACTAGTGCATTTCAATTCTCTGTAGCTGCACATTCCATGGGCCAGCATCCCCTACCAGAGTGAGATGGAGAAATCATCCTTGGGGAAAGGAAAGGTCAGGGCAATGGTGATGCTTCAAGTGTTCTAGCAAGCCATGAATTCCCAAGTTTCTTACCTGGCCTGGAGTGGAGCCAGGCAGTGTTAGCAAAAACAAGGGGGAGCAGTTTTGTACAAGTCTGTAGTTGAAGGCGGCACCCTGGCTTCTCCCAGGGGTCTAAAATGGGAAAGGCCATCCCAGTTAGAAATGTTCAGGGCAGTTATCTGCTTGGCTTTAGGCAATAAAGCAATGATAAAAATCATGCATGTTTTGTTCCTTTCCCCTGCTGATGAATTTTGTGCCACGCAGTCCTGTGGCTGTTTACGTCGCTGTCTTCTGGTATATCTTGCATGATTTTATTGCAGAGAAAGGATGGAAAAGCAGCAGGCTTTTCCTCACGTTCTGCACTAAGTCTGACTAAACCCAGCTCTGCAGGCTCAGAGAGGTTTCAGGTTTTTCATGGCTCCTCTGGCATCAGCTGAATCCTTTACCCTTGGTGATGGCAGCAGCTGCTGGAAATGTGGCCACAGCAGAAATGAAATTGCTGTAGTTCTGTAGGCAATGAGCTAAAAATGAGCAATCATGGCCTAAAACAATCCACAGACTTGGGGAGTAAAATATTCCAAATGGTTTAATGAAGTCTTTGCGCAGCTGAATCATTGATCCAAAGATGTGTGTCTAGAAAAGGGTTTATTTTCCTGGATTTAAAATTATGAAGTAAAGTAAAAGAAAATAAAAAATGGGGGTTTGCCTATAACTAAGATTTCTTCATGTATGCTGGCATCTTTTTCCTCCTCTCATTAGACTTTAAACCTATTAAACTGAAAAAAGCAAAGAAAACCAACGAAATCTGTCCTATGTGCAGTACCCAATAGCTTGATTTGAGTTAATTTGCTTTGGAAATGAAAGTGAATTATAGGTAGTTTTTAAAATAAAATCAAGAGAAACTTTGCAATTTAATGGCGATTTAAGTCCTTTTTGTTCTCACTTATACTGGCAAATTTGAGCTGGATTGGGTAGGAGGAGCTATGTATTTAACAAAACATTTCACAAAAAATTAGAGAAAGTGTCATTTTATCAAAATTAAAAAATTGCTTTCTGAAAATATTGTCAATACACTAAAAAGATTTACTTTTAAAGGTTTGGCTCGACTTTGATTCTAAGCAGCTAATGTTAGACAAGGGCTATGTAAAGACTATGTAAATCCAACTTGAGTTTCCATTATTAACCATTAATCTTAAAATAGATGAATCCACAGACACTGGAATCATACACTGATAATTTAATATAAATGTATTAGACTTGCTAATAATATTCTGCCAAGGACTGTTTTAAGCATCTGAAAAAAAAAAAAGAAAGCACAGACTAATTCATAGTAATAAAATAATTTTAGACAGCATCTTAGTTTGGGGAAATATGTTTTCTGTTGCAGATTTTCAAAAGATAAAAATATTTTTAAGTGTTCTCCTTATGCTTCTATTGTATTTTTACTTTATTGCTGGTGATTTCTACTTTTGACTAGCTAATGGGAATGTATTTTTTCTCTGTATTGCTATTACCTCTTCCTGCTACTTTCCAGGTCACTAATTTTTCTGCTTAGAGTTCATTCTGCTTAGACCGATATGCTGTCTTTTTTAATGAGGTTATTTCTGGGTTATTAGCCTTCCTGTTATATGATACCTTATGTGAAAGATCTAATTGATGTAAATCAAACATAGCTTGCAGAAAAAAAATGAAAATGATCCTTTAGATATTTTGTAGTTTCATGTGTATCTCAGAAATTTTGTATTTAAAGCTACTTTTTAGACAAGAGGGTTATATGTGGCTAATAACACAAATAAATCTTTTTTTATTCATACATTAACAGGTTCAAAGAAGTGGAAATTGAAGAAATGCATTGGCATTTTGGTTTGCTGAATAAGCTTTAGATGGAAATTGCTCTGAAAAGTATTTAGTGGGAGGGGTTTAATTGTACAGTTCAATAACCCCAGTAGCATTTTTTTTATTGAAGCATTCTTACATAAGCCGTTAAGCTTTAGGTTAATTTTTACTGTTCTGGTTATATTTAAAAACAGTTTGGAAATACAACTAAGCCTCTGCTATACCTTGTTAACACTTTTAAATGGATTACATGTATGCTGCCTTTTTAGAGTTATTTTTGCTGCCAATTTTGCAGTCAAAAGGATTGTGTTGTTATTTTACACAAGTTAAAAGCTTCTTGTTTTCCAGTCATTTTGCTTGCGGCAATCCATAGCGTCAAAAGAGAGCTGTGTGTCTTTTGTATAAACATTATAACTATATAGGAAGGTAAAATGTGATTTATTCTTTTTCACATTGGCTTTCCCCTCCTTTGCAATCTGATTTTTTTTTTACCTCAACTGAAATGTCCTAGTTTAGAGGTAGGTGAGTGACTTTTATGTATGTACCATTTTATATTCTTCTATACTACCTGTGCGTGCTTTACATAATATACACACAAAAGACATGCTGTTTCTTGCAAAAATATCTGGCACAATACACCCCAATTTATCTAGCTGTGAATATGTTGATCTGTCTTGCATTGGATTTTAAAGTTTTCTTGCCAGCTGTCAAGGTTTGTTTATTTTTCACTTTGCCTGTGGTTTAGGGTTGGATTATATAGCAGTGTCAACCTCTGCTGCCACACCTTAGTTCTGTTTAATGCATGTACAAAATTGTTTTCCGTGCAGAAAACTGGGACAAAATCCCATTTTGATCAGCTTTACAGATCCATAATGAGAGACAGTCTCTAATAAAAAAAAAAGCCTTTCAAGCTAATAGGATGCATTTTGTTTTGCTTTTGCTCAGAGCTAGCAAGCTATCCATTAGTATTCCTGAATCTTTAGAATTATTTTATTTCCCCATAACTTGGGAAATTTCCTGGGTTTGAGGAATACAAACATAATAAAATATTTTATTATTTTCTAAAACCTATGCTGATGTTCTGAGCACACTTATAGTCAATGAAGAATTTTATGGGAACCTGAGCGGTGTGTTCTGGAAGCTAATTAAATTTATTTAATTTATTTTGTGTTTTCACAGAAAATTTCGTGGTGAATTTCTGATAAACAGTAGACTGTGTGAGAAATTGTAGCAAGTAAAAATATACGTAACAGAAAATGACGTCAGTCTCAGCAACAATTTAATATTTATTTTCTTGTTGCTAGTGAATACAGAAGAAATCACAACAGCTCAAGTAAAGGCATTTCCCTGCTGGTGGTGAGTTAAGTGAAAGAAAGATGATGATCATGTCAGCTGATTTCTGGGAAGCCAGGGTTTTGTGGTTGTCAAAGCCAGACATGTTTTGGCAAGCAGAGTTAGGTGTGTTAGGTTCAAATACAGTGACTTCTAGCCCACCGTTTGGACATTGCAGGTTTAAATTACTGGCATTACTTCCACTGACGTAGTTTTCCCAAAAGTCTCTGCATGGTTCAGGAAATTTGAAAATACTGATATTCTTGTTTTGTTTGAACTAAGGACTTCAAAGGACATAACAAAAGAGCTAGGAAAACTGCATTTGATGAATAAACTGAGATACTACAATTTGTTTCTTTCCAGCATGTGAATTAAGTGGAAAAAAAGAGAAAAAAAAAAAAAGAAAAAAAATAGAGAAAAAAAGCTGACACCTGGAAGTATGTGGAATTCCCTCCACAACATAAAGTTAGTCCAGATGACATCTGCTTGGGAAAACTTTTTACAGATACATCTGATATAAAAAATCTCTTGGGAAAGGTGTTGGACAGTGGCATTGTCTGGCACGTCAGACAGGTGTATTTGTGTTTATAAAGCTACAGAAAAATTTCTCCAGGGGGTGAAGGTCGGTGCAGTTGTGGGCTTTCTGGAAGGCTCTTCCCTTCCCGCTGGCTCGTGCTGCTCTGTGGTGCTGTGACTGCCCGAGGGTCCTTTACAGGATGTGCTCGTGTTGTGCCAAAATTGCCTCTCCCACGTGGAGCAGCTGCCATGGAACCTCCTCCCAGCAGAGTCCCCTTCCTCAGCAGTTACAGAGGTGCAATCCAGTGCTGCTGCATCTTCAAAAACTCCGGGAAACCTCTGGCCCTTGTACCCAGGATCCTTGCTGGAATATCTGGTGTAGCCTCACCCTTAATCTGAGCGTGGAATTGCCGGCAGGTTACAGCAGAAGCAGAAAGTCTTTAATCCTGAATGGTATCTCTTCCAGTGTGAGCTATCCCCAGCCCTCAGGAGCTTGTGCTTTGGGCTCCATCAGGTTCCAGAGTGGTTCAGTGGCTGTGTTACCCCTGCCATGACCTCAAGAGCCTCTTGGAAAGCCTGCGAGAAGCTGAACAGAGCTGGCTGTAACAGTGCCTCCCTCAAGCTCTGTGTGCAGCAATAGGCAAAAATTCATGAGTCTTGCCGAGACCTTGGTCCTTAAATGTTGCCATAGCAGGTGTCTGTGTGGAAGGTATTGAGATCCACCGGCACATTGCAGTTGAAATTGCTTTTATTTCTCATTTCTGGCTGGGTAGTGCTCCCCACTGCAGAAGCAAACCTCTGGTACGTGGCTTTAACTGATGCATTTCTGAGTAGCACAGTCCTAGGGCTCACCTAGGGCTAGGATCACCTTGGGGCTTGGGAGACCAATATATCTGCAAGGCTTTGGAAAGTGAATCCTTGTAGGACACTCTGTGTGTATGTGTGTTTTTCCTAAAATTTGAGCTTGCCACGTATATCCTTTGCAATATAACATAGTCAATCATTTTTTCTGCATTAGTCCTTGTGTTTTACTGCCCGCAACAGCTCAGTTCTGTTTAGCTGGGGCTGCTTGCCCACAGCTACTAATGCATGATTGTCTGAAAGTAGTTTATTCGTCAAGTTCCGTTAATTCTGAAGTTTATCTGATGATCTGTTATTTTAAGAGTAGTACCTTGATAACAGAGGCTGTGGTAAAATGCTGCTAGAAAATAGGAAGTTTTTATTTCTGTCCAGCAGTCAATTTGTATTCTTCTATATAGTTTCTGTTGCTTGCACACATCTGCATGCAGTCACAAAACTACTGAATGCTGGAAGGTCCATGCATTGCTCAGTGACACAAGACAGGCACTGCCAAACTTCCAAAGCATATTTCCATCTCTTTCTTGTCACAAAAGAGGTGGGTGGCAGACTGTCCCCAAAGTGGCCTGTTAAACTCACAACAAATGTATCTGAATTCATCCTCTTAATGCTTGGTGTGGGAAAATAGTCTGAAGCAGCAAATATTACAAGCTTGTTTGTCAAAAGTTTAACTGAAAACAAATGATGGAGTTTTTAGTGCTTTCAACTTGTATTTGTTTCACTTACTGGTGGTATTAAATGGATAGTTTACATTTGCTTGATATTAGGGTTTGCGTAGTATTGACATTTGGGTCAAACAACACAGATTTATTCACAACATGTGGGGAGAAAAATAGTGACGTGACTTTGTTCTATCCTTTCTGTACTTTTCTGATCCACACTGAAACAGTAATGAGAAAGTAAATGAACGATTGTTTTTTCCCTTGTGTAATAATTCTTGTTTGAATTCCTTAGCTGTTTCATTACCTTCAGTATTGAAGAGCCAGCTTGTTCATAACTCAAAGTCTGCCTTTGCAGGACTTCAGCCCTTCTCACATGCTCGAAGGAATGGACAGTAACCACCACACTCCTCTGCTGTGGAGTGGCTTTCTCTACGTTGTAGATTTTAAGAGGCTGAATCCTCAGAGCTGAGCATGTAGCAATTTTTTGCTTTGCTTTGAAACAAACAGAAAAAAAGCTATTCCCTGCCATTAATATTCTAGTCCTGGATATGTGCAAATCCTTTAGGGCTCTGGGTTTGAATGAGGAGAGGATTTTTAGGGTTCAGACACTTAAAGTTTCAATCTTACAGCAGGAGGACAGGTGTGATGATTCAGGAAATGTCATTCATGTTTCACCTTCTGCTAGAAACACTTTTGTCTTAGGGTGATTTAAGTTTCAAATAAATTTCTGGACATTTCAGTCTGCTTCCATTCCTCTCAAGGAAATCTTTATCTTCAAAGTAAGGGTGTAATAGGGGGCGTGTTTATGCGCTCTTTAAAGTGTGAAAGTGTTAGTGCAAACATCTCAGGTCTTCAGAGTTCAGTGGTGAAACTTTTTTGTTTTGTTTGGACTCAAAGGAAAGGAAGTTGCTTATCAAATTTATGGAAGTGCTTAAACATGTGCTTTTTCAGGTGTGTGAAATGGTTGGCACTTACATCCAGGTCTATATCATAATCTAATAAACCTTTAATCCAGAAGAGTCTTTAAACCACTCTTTCTGAGTAATTTAAACTGTTGTATCTGCCTGCCTGTAAAAGATGGATAATATTGCCATTCACCTGGAAACGATCTTCATTAATAAATTTGGATGAAATTCCATTCAGTCTTTTCTTATGTGCTTGATACAAATTCTGCAGGTGCAGTCAAAGGTGAAATTGGGAGGGAAGAGAAGGAAAAAAGAATTTTTAACTTCATAGTAGAAGGCTTTCCCTTTAGTTTTTAACATTCTGACATGTCACTTTGTCTGATTGTTCACTCTTTCTGCTGCAGCACTGAAACTAATCTTTCAACAGGCTCTGATAATATCAAATGTGAATGTTTTTTCCTATGTTGATAGTAATTAAATGAAATAGAGGTAATCTCAAACTTGAAAATGCAGGCCATGGTTCAGAACTGGGATGCACAGTTTTAGAGTATCTATCTTTTTGTCATTTGCGTTTCACAAGTATATAAAATTCTGGGAATTCTGTCTCACCGCTTCTGTAAGTTATGCACCATCAGAAAAAAGGAGATAATGGTAAGACCTGATCTGCCTGTTAGTAATCATAATAACAGAAATCTAAGGAGCCTCATCTCTTGATCCTCTGTTTAAAGCAAGATTCAGTAATCTGGAGCAGTCCTGAAGATCACATACCTTTCGTTTCCTCAGTTACCTATTTAGCAGAAATAACAATGTGACGGACATTTCATTTTCTGGTCTGAGGAAGTGTTTAGTTTGTGGTTATAGTGCCTTTAGTTTCAGGAATGCACATCCTTCTGCAGTCAGACAGCAGTGGCTGGTGGAGCCCCTGGTGCTGTGCCCTGCACACAATGTGTGTGCTGTGCCTGTCCGGGCCATCAGCCCTGTGGGAACCTCCAGAGACAATGGACTGGAATGGCTCACAAGTTGTTGTGAGACTGTTGTTGTGCCTTGATTTGCCACTTAGAATTACCTCGGGTTCGTGAGGACACCCAGAGAAGTCATTCTCCTCTTAAAACACGCTGAATTTCATTGCTGTGAGAGCTGAAATGAGGAGGACTCCTATTACTTTGCAAATTTGGTTGAAATAGGCCATGGGTGAAGTGGTCAGCGGCACCTCAAAGATGGGCAGAGGTAGTTGCAGAAGCCTCGCTTTCTTAAGGAGGGAGGTT
This sequence comes from Origma solitaria, assembly GCA_013397895.1. Taxonomy (NCBI): domain Eukaryota; kingdom Metazoa; phylum Chordata; class Aves; order Passeriformes; family Acanthizidae; genus Origma; species Origma solitaria. The sequence goes on along the minus strand of VZRL01002502.1, from coordinate 215,974 downwards.
TCTGCCTTGGAGAGGTTAAGAAGTACTGAAATATTTCTAGAACTTTAGAAAGGAATTTCCATTATTCTCATTTTGCGTCTGATAAAAAAAGTGATCATTGCACCCCTCTCCCCACCCTGGATTCTGCTATAGAGAAGGGACAGATGAGCCATCTGAAGTCTTTAAGTGTTTTAGAACTTTAGAATCACCAGCTTTGGGTTCATCTACAGATGATGAAGACTCAAGATAATTATGAGTGTCATGTGAAAGCAGAGTCTACTTTCATTGAGTTTATAAGCTTAACAATCTGAATATTTTAATTTTTCTCAATATTTTCTACTGCTTTCTATCGAACATACTGAATGGACCAAATTATGCTACATGCCCCATGAATGCCAACTAGTTCTTTATCCACCTACCATTGGAATATTATGGGTCAATTTAGCAAGATCGTTAACAGCAACCATTTTTATTCCCCTTGCTCCTATTTCAAATCCCAGAAGATGAATTCTTATGCAGTCAGTTCAACATGTAGATGACCAATTTATGTTGTAATTCCTAAAACAGTGTGTTTAGAATTTATGCTAGCTACAGCTCACCAGCTGAGCATTCCTGGATTCCTTTTCTTTACCTGTGCGGATTTTTGAAGGAAACAATATCATTCTGGTTAACTTGTCTTTCAAAGATAATTAATTTGTATTTAGAGCATTAAAAAAAAAATTAATTAAAAATTAGATTTATGTCAAAAGGTTCCCTGGGATCCTGGGTTTTCTTGCTGTTTTGTACTGCGTGTACCCTTTTTCAGAGTGCTGCTGTTATTCCATCGCCACGTAACATGTTCTGCAACTCTAAGAGATATCCTGGGAAAGTCAATTCTACCTACTGTTTTTTTCCAGATTAGATTGGTTTATAAATTGGTCTGGAATGTGAATTTCCTTCTCTGGTGTGGTCTTTCATTAAAAGCTATCTTTACATCATGATAAAACTTTTCTTTAAAAAACAAAATACTTAATTTCATTAATCTGTTTAGCAATACCAATATAATGAGCCATAATATTGATTTTTTTACTTAGGATTTAAAATCTCTATTTCTTTCCACAGAATTAAATGCTTCAAACTGATACTCAACCTCCTTACAGTCCCCTCTTTAATTTAGTTGTTATAATTAGGCATTAACTGGTGTCGGTGCTATAGCCAGTTACAAGCCATTCTGTTCTGCTTGTCTTGATTATCACAGTTTGGATGTAAAGTAAATTAGAATGAAAGACTATACAGTCCAATTACAGATAAAAGCAGCAAACTCTACTGCTGTAATTAGATGCCAGTACTATTTTTCTTAGATATTCTATCTCTGAGGGCATTTCTTGTAGCTACTTTGCTGAAGCTAATGTTTAAAGATTTTATAAATGCTTTGTGTCTTTGCGGCATCATCTTTGCTCCTTAAACTTTAAGTGGCGTGTTTTGATGTGCAGGATCTGTGTCTATATATTCCTTGCCCATGATTCATTTTAATCTCAAGCTGGTGTAATGTGTTATCCGTATTATGGGTGTGTGGACCTTAATAATCAGGAGTGTTAAATAGCTATCATCCATGTATCCAGACCTTTCCATTTGTAGCAGTGAGGAGGTATCTGCTTTTTGCTGCAATGCAAAATAATCCCACCCATTTGTCCTCTGTCACAGAAGATGAGTGCCCCTGCTGAGGGTTCTGCTGTCTCCCGCCTGTGTGACTTCTTCACCAGAGGACAGTTCTCTTCACAGAGCTGTTCTAATACACCTCATTGACAGTCACAAATGTTAAATAGCACCTCCCAGAACTGTTCATTCAAAAGAGTCTTTTGCTTCCTGGGATAAAGGGAAGGAAAAGCCCTCATCAGGCAGTGGATTCAAGGTCATGTAAAGCTTCCTGACTGCCAGCCCAGTATCCTACAAACCAGCTCTTGCTTTCCTCAGGAACCTTTATAAACCGACATGCAAGCATCCATAAAACAGCAAAAGACAATGTAGTTAAATTGGCTTTGTTGTCTTTTGCAGAAAAAATTTGGCTTCTTGATGAATGGCAAAAAAGCTTTAGCCCCAAAATCACTGAAAAGTGATGAAACAGACAAGAACCATTTAATCCTCAGCACGGTCACTGTAAATACAACATTTTTTGCTGCTTTTACTTGCAGACAGTTGTGCTAAAACAGTTTGTAAATGCAAGGAATACTTTATGCCAGCAAAAAATACAAACTCTGCTGTATTCATCTTTTAAGTGCTCGAGGTAAAAAGGAAGTACCTTTCAAATAATTTAGGGAAAATCTGGTGTTTGCTATAGCTGATCAAAAGCACCTGACGGAATAATTTTTGTACTGAAAAATTCAAATGTATAGTTTTGTTATGGGAAAAACTTAAATTCAGTTAACATGTTGCTGGAACACTGCATCAAAATAATTGGCTTCAACCGTTTTGTTTTGGCAAAGTTGTTTCAAGTCATTCCAGCGCATTCTAAGTATTACAATTAGTGAGTGTGAGTATTACATGTGCTACTCAATATTTCACATGCTACAACATCTAAAAGTATTTAAATCAGAGTAAATTTGCTAAAGAAGCAATATCTTCATGTGATTTTTTTGGTGGGATAATATTTTACTAGGAAATAAAAGAATTGTTGTTTTGCAACAATTGCATTTCCCTTTTTTCAATTTGAAATAATTGAATAACTAGTTATTGAGTAGTTTTCTAGCTCTTTAGCAACCAGTGATATAAATTACATGTCACTGACTGTACAAAGTGTTATTCTGTAGAATCATAAAATACCATTTATACATGATAAAACTTTCAAATTAGTACAAATTTGTGTCAGTAAAGATAGTGCCAGAAACAATCTCCAACAAGGAAAATGAGGAGCATATTGCTCATTATGTGTGAAATTTCCTCGTTGAGAGTCCAGTTCACCTGCTTGGATGTTAGGTCAGTGTCACAGAGTCTTAGAGGCAAACTGAACCTCTGGAGCTGAGCTTAGGATTCAGGCTGTTCAACTGGAGACCTGAAATGGCACCGACAACTCTCCCACACCTCCCCAATGCCATGCTTGAAACACGAAAGACTTCTGTGGAAGAGCTCCACTTTACATTGTCTGGAGACAGGAAATTTAAAGAAATTATTTGTGAGTATCATGATATTAGAGACAATTATTGGGGGGATGTTATAGCTGGTAGTAAAAGAGATTTAGAAAACGTGCTTGTATTATTGATGTTTCTTCCTTACTCGCTGTGTTTGGGTACGGTTTTAATGTACCGGCAGAGCGTAAAAGGCTCGCGTTGTTTGATTCTCTAGGGTAAAGTTAATTGGTAATTTCAACAAAAATGATAATCAAAAAAACATTTAGTAAGTTGCATTTTTCAAAGCAATGTTAAAACTTCCTGTTTCACAGCAAAGGTACAGAAAATTATATATTTTGATTTAAGGGGATTCAGTTTTATGTGATTAATTTTCTAAAGATCGTTGACGGTGTAAGCAAAGCATATATTTTCTTGTGAAACTAATTTGGTCCGACCCTTCGCTAATTTTGCCTACAATTAGTTTGGTGTAATTATCACAGCATACAATTTAGTCTGCTTCCACAAAAAATTATTGTTCACAGGACCATAAAACTCTTTAAAAATTGCTTAATGAACAACTCAGCCATGAGTATGTCTTAGAAGATGAGACTTGCTATTAAATATGTAGATCATGAAGATGCAATATGTGTACATTGTGCATAACAAACTTGGTGTAAAACCAACCTCCTGGACACCCTACAACGTGGAAGAACTGCATGAGGTCACAAAGTGAAAGGCTCTATCCAAACAGATCAAGCTGAAGCAAGATGACACGTGGCAGCTAAATCCTGGTATCTTCTGATTCCTAAAGGCTTGGATTTTCCACCTTAGTATTATCTTACTGTGAACTCGGGTTTGGTTTTGGTTGGCTTTTTTGTTTTGGTTTGGTGTTTTTGATGGTGGTGGTTTTTGTTTTTAATGAAAATGGTGCAATTATTAATGTGTAGGATTTGGACTGAATTACATATTAATAGAGCAAAATTGCTTGGTGTCAATGCTTCCTAAACCAAAGCACCAAACATGGTGATTTTATTTTTTTTTTCCAAGGAAATTGATGAAACTTCTGCCAGTCTTGAATCATCCAACAGTCCAGAACTGAGGCTCAGTCCATAGTGAGAATATTCAGACACCTATAGAGCACCTGTACTTTCACAGGATTGTTCCACATCATATTTTTGCTGCACAAATCCACAGAGTTCTCTTCTGATTTATAATATTTATGCTTTGCTCATAAGAGAAAGCAAAACAGATTTCTTCTGTAATTAATTCTTACAAAGACTGAGGAAATTTTTTCCTCTGTTTCCTCTGTGGACAATGGTAGAGAAAAGCATACCAACTCTCATTGAACCTTTTTCTTTTCTTTTCCCTTCAGGTCAAAAAGCAAGAAGGGGGAAAAAAAAAAAAAAAAAAAATTTGGAGTTTTACAGGTATGGCCAGAGTGATATATCTCCCTGAGCTCTCAGATTTGTCAGAGATGAACCCTTTCTGAGACATCTCAAAGGGTACATAGAAAGTGATAAAGAAATTAATTATATATTTCTATGCCCCTTCCTTTTCAACACAAGAGTTACTGATATCTTGTCTCCTGTTGTGGAAACCAATGTTTCTCGAGGAATCCTTCCTCAGTACAGGAGTGGCTGTGGAACAGCTCTGTAGATAGGTCTGGATTGACTATGTGTAGTATAATTCTATTGAAAAACAGCTGCCAAACGTTCCAAAGAGTCTGAAGTGAGATTTCCAAAGAGAGATAAATAGTCCCTAAAGCCAGTCTGGGGTTTTAGGGAAGAGCTAGACCACATGGGGTTTACATTACATCTCCAGAATTAGGGGGAAAGGATCATTGCTCTCCATTTTGGAAGAAAAGCTTGAATCTACATCTCAACCTGTGCATTTCCGATAGCATCTATCACCATACCAGTATGATGCTGACTTACGATTTCTCCTCTTTAAAAACCTTTTGCCTTAAATCACTTTTGTGGGTTGAAATCTGATCATGGTTTCCTACTGCCAGAGCATATTAAGAAACCTGTTTCCATTGCCAGTTTGTAGCAGGAAAGATGTAATTGAGCTTTAAAATATTGTTTCTATTCTAAGTTTTGTCAACAGTGTACAATAAAGTCTTTTGGGTGAGATTTTCAAGATGCACACAATATTAGCCAAAATAGTGTCAGTCATAAAAGTCCCTTTGTCTTTAGTGGACAAAGAGGTAAATAGTGCATTTTTTTTTAAAATCCTCCTGTCATTTATTTTAGTACTTTGTGGCTTCATAAGATCTTATTTCACTGGTTGCCATACAGCCAAAACATCTTGTGCACAACTCGAGACCTCTTTCCCTAGAAAACTAATGGAGTACCTTTTGGAAACCTTCCAACTCATAGTCTGCTCCAGATGGCGTTGCTTGCAACTTCTAAGAAGCACAGGAACAGACAGCAACTGCCTTATTCTTTCTGTCAAATAAGCAATCCATGTTTTGGTAGGTTGGGATGTGGTAAAAATAAATCAAGCTTCATGAGCATGAATAGTAAGCTGAGCTTGTAAGTAGAATTGTTCAGCTTTGGAGGTCGAGTTGCCTACTATCAAGTTCAGAAAGGAATTCCAGATAATGCCTTGTGGCAAGCCAAAGTGGTAGGCTCAGTTTCTAGCCTGACTTCTCTCTAAGGAAAAGAGCCATGCTTTAAAAAGTGGTGCCTTGAGGTGACAAAAGCAGCAGGGTGAGGGCTACTGTTTGAACAGCTCCACAGCTCATCTCTTTTGGCAGTTCAGGTACTGGAAAGCAAATCCTGATATATTGTGATGCAGCTGTGTGCAGTATGATATAGGCTGAAATCGTGGGCAGAGGCAAAACCTTCTGTTTGCTTAAGTAACAGTGCCTTCACCACATTATCAATCTGTAAGTACAACTAACAATTTGCTTTTTCCTGCTTGTTTATTCCTTGCATACTGTAAGTAAAGATCTATCAGCAATTCATGAGAGTTAAACCCTGAAAAGTATTGTTATGAGTCTGTTGTGTAGAAAACAATGGTGTAATTATTTGTCCATTTCATAGGAAGAGTCACAATACCTGTAAATATGTTGATTCTATCTTTAATTCTTTGTTTTCCTTGTATGTGCTCAGTGCATATCATTTTCTTGGTCTTTCAGAAGCCCTCAAAATAGCAGTAATTAATCTTTAGTGATACTGAGCATTCTATTAGCTGTGAATAATAACTTTTACTTTCATTAAGAGGGTTTTTTTAACCTCTGTGGAATGCAAAGCATTGTTCTCAATTAGTTACAATGACGAGAGAAATATAAACTGTAGTCATGGGAAAGTTACTATAAGCAACTCAGACCAAATGTTTAATTGGCATAGACTGGCCCTGCTCCATGTTTTGTGTGCAATTATGGTCACCTTCCTGAAGCCTAGATTTTGCCCTTGTAGACAGTAATTTCAGATAGTTTTTTTTTCCGACAGATGTTTTTTCTCTATGTACTAGTGACTGTCTGCACTACTCACAACTGTACCAGAGTATCAGGCTCAGAAACAAACCCCACTCTTTTTGGAGGTGCAACAGAGAAGGGTTATACGGAACTTTCATATTCCATAAACAACTACTTGACTAAGCAAAGAATTAAGTTAATATCCATTGCACCTTATAGATCTTATGTTTGGATCTTCCCACAGAAATAAATGGCAATGCTCACATAAAAATTATATTGGAATCAAGTGCAGTCCCTGGCTCTAAAGATTTTTCTCTCTGTCATACCACACGTTACTTTCACCTACAAGAATGACAGTCATGACTATTTATGTTGGAAACTCTACACTGAGGTCTCCTGGAATTTACATGACCCAAATATTTTAACAAGTGGCTCTAATATTTTACAGTCTTTTAAGTATCGGATGGAGTTAAAATTCTTATTGCAATTTGGAATATGAGTTTACCTAATTTCGTTGAGGAAATTGGCTCAATAATTTTTTTGTGGGGAGGGACAGATTAAAATTTGTAAATATTGCTACAGCTTATATCACAGTTTGGTAAGAGTTTATTATTTAGAGTATTTAGGCCTACTCTACTTCTTTCCAGCAATAGAAATAATGCAAGTTGCAATAGATTTCTAAAAGCATGTATGTGTTTGTATTTATACATGTGTATAGATGTTTAGGCATATGCATATTCAGTGTATGTGCACTTGTATACTTAGTAAAGGGTATGAAATCTGAAAAAGCAGTAAATAGTAGGAATAGTAGCAGGACAAAAAAACAAGCAGAAAAAAAAAGAACTAAAATCTATTCCATTCATTCTGAGCACATCACACTGAATTACATTAGGAAAAAACAATAAAAAATGCACTTTCAATGTGATAGCAAAAAACCCCAATAAAACAAAAATGAGATCCATTAATGAAAATAATGGATTTTATCCAAAATAGTTAAATACTTATATATATATATATAAATTTTATTTTTTTTTTTTGGTACAGTAGTTTCAGCTACATACTGGGTTGCTAGACTGCAATTAGTACCAGGGTATAAGTTCAAGAACAAGATGAATTGAGTAGATAGATAGACAGATAGATAGATAGATTCTTAAGGATTCCAGGACAGCTGGGGTGCCAAAAAAAAAAAA
>VZRL01002502.1:190751-208272 GCA_013397895.1 Origma solitaria | reverse complement strand
AAAAAAAGAAGAAAGAAACTTTTCTTTGGATGGCATTTTAAAATGAAATGGCTAAGACATTTTGGAATGTGTTAAGTTCTGAGGAAATGGATTAATGGGCCAGTAATGTGATAGTACTACCTAAGGGCTGTTTGATTTAGGAGATACTTCATTTTTGGTCACAAAATTCCTGACATTGTCTTCGAATCTGGAATCTTTTCAGTTTACAAGTTGAAATTGTTTATTTCAGAAATAATGCATCAGAAACTAGGTTATGAAAATGTATTTACATTGATGAAACATATTTGCTGTCTTCACTTTGTCTCATTTTGGTCTTCCTTGTGTGTTTTCCTCTGTTTGGTCTTTTGTGTCCTGAAAGACTAGATGTGATTAGAAGTTAAATTGCATGGATAAATGATTAACTTATTAGAAATCACAATTCACAACTTAATTTATCACATGCCTCCCTAATTTTTCACATGGTGATTGCAAATGGGGACTATATGAAAAATTTGAGACATATAAGATAAATTGCAAACTCACGTGATAAATGTACTTATCATGCACCTTTTGGCAGCTTTACCTCCTCTCTGCTTGCTCATCCATCTCTCCTGGGACTCATGGAGAAACCTATGAGCAGAGTCAATAAATCACTGAAATTTTAAAATCAAATTCTCCTGGAAATGTTTTGTCCCCTTTTGCCAGATGGAGATTTGCCTTGTCCAGTGTCTGTCCTGCCAGGTTTCTGTGCAGGAATTCTGTGGTCATTGTATGGTCAATGGCTCTTTGATTTTGGGAAGTGTTGATTCCTGACATTCTAAAGGGATACAGACTTTGCTTTCTCACACTTTTCCTGCAAGATATTTATTGTACACGTGGAATGAGACATCTCTGTGCGTGCCTACTCTAGTTCTGTGTGCAATGAAGCCTTTCTTCTGGATCGTAGTTTAAATTGTATTTTACATGCCCATGACATAATTTGCAGAAGTTTATCACTGAACTGTGCTCTAACGTGCTTTCAGAGACACTTTTCTAAAACCAAATTTCAACTTGTATAAACAGTGGTTATGCAAAACATATCACAAATGATTTGACATAATAAATAAAGTGTTTTTTCAATCTCTGCTTTTATGCAAACTGGGAAAAAAACTTCGTATGTTTCAAAACAACTTCCTTAACTGGAAAAAAAACTATCGAAAGGGGAAAAGCTAAAAGGAAAACTCAGGAAAAATAATTGAAACACAGTAGGAATTTTCTATTTTTGACTGTTATTGATATTCCAGATAGAATACATATATATATTCCCATCTATTACAGTGTAATATAATATGTTATTATTATTTATACTGTAAATGTTTATGTAATGTATGTAATTTCATATATTATTCATGTTTTTCGTATTTCAGTCTCTTTTAGTAGATCATGTAAACATTATGAGAGTAACTTTTTTTTCACAATGGAGAGAGAAATTTTACAGTTCCTGTAAAACTGGTTAGAGCTTAAGTTTGTCAATTCATTTACATAATATTTTTTCTGTATAGGGAGGAATGATTTCTTCATGTATTTGTATTCTTTGGATAGTAGTGGAACCAGATGAGAGAAATGCTTGTTTTGGCACATCCCCAAAGAGAAATATAGGTTTGGATGTTGGCGAAGATGACTTCAGCAAATAGTGCACATAAAAAGCCAGCATTTCATGCAAGTTCATAAGGAAAAACTACAGAACAGAATAACTTTTATGAAGAAAGTCTATGTCTTACTTGGTGAATAGGTCCCTGTGCTGCCATAATAATGCCCAGTTCTACAACTACAAACACTTATTTGTTCAAAGTGAATATTAACATTGTAATTTACTATCTAATTACAATTTTATAGTAATAACTGAAAATGTGTTGTTAAAAAGCATTGCATTCGCTGCCTCACACTCTCAGACTGTTCTTAGCAGCCTGGTGTGTGATTTTTGCCAATCTAAAAGGATTCACAGAGAGCATTGATGTGGATTTTTCAAAGTTTTGTGTTCAAGCCCTTTTATAAAATAATGTTTTACAAAGCTGCTCTTAATGCTCCAATATCACAGTCCCATTGCAGATGAGGAATAATTTCTATGAGTTTTAATGGAGCCGGATTGAGCCCTATGCACAATCAGTTTACACAGCAAGTCTTCTTCATGTAAAAGGCCTTTGCGTTTTATGTCTCAAGGAACATATCTCACTAATTTGAAAGATTTCAAAGGAATGGGTTAATCTTGTAAAAGGTTGTTATTTTTTGTCAGCTAATCTGAAAGACTTTTCCCTTAAAGCAACGGAATTAAAAGCCAATTGAAAAAAAATGAATACAGTGTTAATACTTAAAAATAAGGCATTCATAAAATGTAGCTAGCTGGGCATGATTATTACTAAAAGATGGGATATTTTTGGATAGAAAATTATTGTGAAAGAAGTGTAAAAATAAGTTTTACTAATAACATCACTGGTGTACTTTAAAAAAACTTAATCATAACTTATATCAACAGGAAAATTTCTAGAAAAGGTAAATTCTATTAATTTCCATTTATTTGATGTTGATATAAATTACTTTGAATTAAGAATTTATATTGATAACTGTTATTTGCAATAAAAATAATAATTGATAATTATGGTATGATTATAGTGGATACTGAAAAATAACTGAGGAGCTTCAGGGTGTAAAAATCTTGATGCATCTCAAATAAAAGTATGTGGTACTGTCATTAGCTGTATCTCTCTTTTAAGACCTAACCTAGCAAATTCTACCAGGATGCTTGTGGTAAAGATGTAGTAGGCCTGTAGATTCCTTTCCACATCTGGGCTGTGTGTGAGTACTTACACCTGCCTCTGTACTAAATATGTGTTATGGGCTTAATAGGTTTTTTTTTTTTTTTTGGATAGGCAAAAGAATGCACAGTTTTGCAACTTAGAACTTTATGTCTTTAATCATAAAGCTAAAAATGCTGTCATAACTGAGCAGTCAATTATTATTTCATATGCAATATGAAGTATTGTGAGCTTCTCTGATGGTATCAGATTGCTGCCTGGTAGAGCATACAGTCATAGGTTTTTCCCACTGTCTGTGGATAAATACAGTACCAAACCCCAAGCTATTGTGTGCTATTTACATAAGAAATTAATCATTCTTTCTTGTTATCAATAAGATTCAAATGTATATTTCCCTCAGACAGAAGAGTGCTTTTAGTATGACTTTTCCCCTCGAAATCCTTTCTGATGGTCTTGCTCCTGAGAGAAAGGTGAAGGAGCACCGTGACCATCGTTTCCAATCTTCCTGTTGTCATGTATGCCATCACAGAAAGAAAGGCTCCAGAGTTCAGATGGGGGAAAGCAAGCAGTAGCTTGGGGAATAGCTGGTATTTAATTGATTTTGTTACTTTGCTAAATTGATTGTTTTCTTGCTAAGGAAATGAACAACTATGCACCATTCTTTATTGTTATCAGCTGATTGTACTTGTTTTACTGCACATAGAGGGGTTTTTGCAAATATTGTGCAATGGAAAGAGTCTGAACTAACATGAATGCAAATATTAAACGTTCACAATGCAACATGCGCAAAAGCCTATGAGAATTTGCAGTTAACTTTGCCTAGATAAGCAATTTTTAAGCCCTCATAAACTATGGGGGTTCAGCCTGGTGAAATTACGCATGGAACAGACTGGGTTTGTTGAAGAGCAAGCTGGCATCTGTGTAGTTGGATAAATGTAAGCTTGTACCATCACCAGTGGAGGCAGATACAGGTGGCACTGGGGGAGGCAAGCAGCTTGAGGGACAGTCAGAGGGATTTTCAAGGGACAACAGAGATTTCTCAGTCTGAGTAGAATGGGATTGATTAACCAGAACAAAACCAAGCAAAGTGCCTGTACCGCATGCGGGGAATGGGACTGTGTGTCCCTGGGGAATGCTATTGAAAAATTATTAGACAATTATGGGGAAGGGCTCCCTGAAAAGCTGTATGAGTGTATGAGAGTCTGCTGGGAATCCTACCTTTTAGAGGGAAATAAAGTCTTTTTGTAGGGAAATGTTGTACTATTTCTCATTCTTCAGAGGGACTTTGTTTCTGTGAAAATCCTGCTAAGACAGCTGCAGTCATCAGAGAGATATTTGCTTGTAAGGTCATCTTCTGTTGAAAGTGTTTTGTCGTAGAATAGAGATGGCTACTTTCACTGCCAAAAAGCCACTTTAAAAGATTGACAAGAGAGATTAGAGAGGATACAGAAATTTTGGAAGACATTCTTTTAACCTTTTAATACAGTGCCAGCTTGGCCGTGGCAAATCTGTGGCAGGATTAGTTAGGGACCAAGCATTTCTGGAATTGTGGTGTCTTTGATTTGTTAGGTCTTTTTTTCGTTTGTTTTGTTTGGTTTTTTTGTTTTGTTTTGTTTTTTGTTTTGTTTTTTTTTCCCTTTCCTTTTGGGGTATTAATTAACAGCAATTTCACCAGGGCAGTAAAGCAAGAAAGTGAACAGTAAATAAGCAGCGAGCAAAATTAAAAACAGTAATGAGCCTTATGAATACGGGAGTGTTATAATGTTTGAAATGCATTTATTTTGGAGCTTAGCATGTTCTGGGAAATCATGATGACTTTGTGAATGTATTGTCTCATTTAACATTGCAGAGACTCTGTTTATTGGCCCCAGAGGCTGACAAGGAACCGACACCTGTGCCCAAATGTTTTCCGAACCTTGGCAGCGACAGGCTCGTTCATTAAGGAGCGGAGCTGTAGATCCACACGTCCTCAAGGCAGGGGAGAGGAGCAGATTTACCCTTTTACCCTTGCAAGGAAAAACAGGTTGAGTGGCAAAATGACCAGGGCAGTGGATTTACCAACAGGACCCATCTTCATGGGAACAGGGGCTTCGGTGTCTGTGCATCACTAGTGCCAGCTGCTATTTAGGGGACGTTTGTTTGGGAACTGAGTGCTGGGCACAAGAGAGCTCATCAGAGTTGGGAACCCTCAAGATATTCAGTTTCTCTATCAGTTAAAGGAATTAAAAAATTAATGTTTGTCATGTGTTTTAGCATGGATCTTAGCTACAAATAGTATTTGCATACTGAGAGAAGAGTATTTTTAGGTTAGATATTGGGAAGAAATTCTTCCCTGTGAGGGTGGGGAGGCCCTGGCACAGGTTGCCCAGAGAAGCTGTGGCTGCCCCATCCCTGGAAGTGTCCAAGGCCAGGTTGGAGGGGGCTTGGAGCAGTCTGGGGTAGTGGAAGGTGTCCCTGCCCAAGGCAGGGGTTGGAACTTGGTCTTTAAAGTCCCTTCTGACCCAAACCATTCTATGATTTTGGGATGGGAAGGCATTTGTTGGTTTCTAGGGGCCCCTAAATGAAGTCTAACAGAGAAAAGTGAAACAGTAAAGATGTTTCCTGTGTTAAATAAGGTTTGTGAATATTCTGAATCTTCTAAAAAATAGTTCAATGAAAACTTACCCAAGATTAAACAGTTGTGCAATCCCCAGGGTTTGGCAAAGGAGAGATTAGTGTTTTACCTATACATAAGTTCAAGGCTGATTACTTCAGGAAAATGTCACTTTTTCATTAAAAAAGCATTTTGCATAAGTGAAAATCCTGGTCTGTAATGTCACTTTCATAGTTTCTGAGTGGTCATATCTACAATAAGGGTAGACTTTCATTAAAGTAAGGCCTGAAGCATACACAGGTAGATTTTATTTTAAATAGGACTATCTATATGTATTATAGGAGGAAAGTTTTGTGAACATGGTATTTCAGAAGCACTGGGAAGCAATTAGAATCATCCATTTAGTGAATTTTGGTGGTCAGAAAGGCATTAGCTAGGATCAGGTTTTCTCATTCATCATGCCCTGTTACTTATGGATAAACAGGGTGATATGGTGTCTTGCTAATTCTCAGATATCATTATGTAATATAATTGTGTTCTTGAGATGCTGTTGAAGGCCATTTCCAATTACCATTGGAATGGTATAGGAATATATAGGAAACAGGTTTAAAACAGTGAGGTTACGTGTGCCACAGCAAACACAAAGCAGTCGGGTTGGTGTGTGGGGTGAATTGGAGCATGGTTATTTCTGTGTGTGTGCTCTGCAGGAGAGAGCAAGTTTGTGTATTGAAAACTTGAACTGATGGTGTCACTAACAAAGGCATTTGGCTTTTTAGAGATAGAATTCTAGATGCCAAGATCACTGGGTTCATGCTACTACCCAGATGAGTTTGGGAGTGTGCCAAGAAACTAAAAGCAGTTGATAAACCCCAGAAGAAAAGTAGTAAATCAAAAGCTAGAAAGCTTTTGAAAAATTTAAAAAGTGGGGTATACATAGGGATGATCATGTAATTTTGAAAAAGAGCTTGATTGCTTCAGAGAGATTGCTGTTTGCCAGCATGTTAATGGTCAGACCCTGAGAGCTTTGCACTTTGATTGGAATGAATGTCCCAGAAGTTTGGATGTTTATATGACTATTATCTCTCTCTAAAATGGTGAGCTTAAAACCTTAACTCTGCTGGGGTTTGATCTGTATCCTTTAATCTAGACTCTCTATTGATGGGATTATTCTCATGAATAAGGTTTTGCAGGCTTGGTCCCAACATTTATGTGATGGATTATATTGATGCATTTGCTCCACCGTTGGTCAGAATGATTTCAGTGGTGCTTTTGCTGTGTGAACTGGAACTCCATCTCCCATGAGAGCATCCAGTAAAGAACATGAGTTAACTATTCTTCCTTAGCAAAAAGCAAATCTCAGATCCTCTCTTCCACTGCTTTCAACTTCATTCAGGAGTGGGACCTGATACTGAATTGTTCTATAATTAATTAATTAATTGCTTAAAAGGCAAGATCCCCGTGTGCCACTAAGCTACCAGTTCTAGGAGCACAAAAGTTCTTGCTGAGTCTTTGTGGGAAAAGAGAATGAAAAGCTTTCTATAGGCTTTATGTATATCTTGCATATATGTTCTTGTGCCATTTTCATGACCACTTACTAATATTCTGTCTCCTTTCTTCTATTTGCAATGCCTATAAGAAAATATGTATCCATGGCTCATCATATTTCTGGCCTTTTGTGACCCTTTCTTCTCTGAGTTTAGTGTGATCTCTTACTTGATATTATGGGTATGTGGATGATTAATTTCAAAAACATTGTCAATTCCACTGGTATCAAAAGTACTATTATTATGCAATTAGTATGAACATAGCCAAGCACATGCTGAGTTGTAGCTTTATGCATTCAGAAATACGGGGTTCTTGCAAAGTCCAAGGATTTCAATCCACCAGTGTAACTGTTCCCATTTTCAGAGATTTTGAATTAGATTTTAATGAGATTTTGAAAAGGGTCTGTATGAAAAAGGTTTAAACTTCTTATATAATGTCTCAGAAAGTCCCTGAAAAAATGGTCACACATTGGGAAATTAATGTTACTAAAGAGCAATTCAGACCTGAAAACTATGGCAGATGCCACAGCAGTCATCACAACTTGTATGCCATGAGCTTTTCATGACTTCGTGCACCTAATTTATCAGTAGGTCTCTTGAATCAAAATCAGTTAAATGGTTTTAAATGGTTTTAAATTTAAATCAGGTACATGGTTTATTATTACATATAGAAAACTGTATAAAAAGAAAACCTTGCAGTTGCAAAGTTAGTAAATACCTAACTAAGGTAAGAATTAAGTTAGTAGTCTTAATTCATCTCCTTTGTCTGTACTTACAGTGCTACACCATGTTTCTTGTTGGGGCCACCAGGCTATAGAATTTGAGTCCCAATTCTCATGCTCATTCACTCTGTTTCCATCTTAGCTGTTTATTGGAGTGCTGTTACTGCATTTTATTTCAAGTAATTCCTTCACCCAGTCTCTGTAGTAATCCAGTTTTAATGTCCTTTTTGTTTTTTTTTTTTCTCTCTCTCTTTTTTTTTTTTTTTTTTTTTTCTCCACAGCAGCTTGTCTGGTCTTGGCATTATTTCCAAAACTTGGAAGACAAAAGAGGAGGTAGCTGACAACATACTGAAGTTCACAGTGGCAGGACAAAGGTAATGCTCAAACTGGAACTGCAGAGAATTGCCTGGATTCAAGGAAAAATAAATTCACTAAGCGGATAATTAAGATTTGGAACAGGTCCAGAGTTGTGCACTCTCCAGTCTTATGTAGCTTTTCAAGACCCAAATGGACAAAGCCATGAGAAATCTGATCTGAATTGTGGACTGACCCTGCTCTGAGCAAGAAATTAGACCATAGAACCAGCGAGGTCCCTTCTGAGTGATGCCACGGTTCTGTGAGAGCATTACTGGAGCTCTGTTCTATAGCTCTGTAAGTTGCTATTAAGTATTGGGGAATTGGTTTTCTTTTTTTTTTTTCCCCTCCAGTTTTGGACTTGCCTAATTTAATTTATTAAAGAGAGTTGTCCCTCAGGTTCTTTCCTTCATTACTTTCCTTCTTTTGCAATTTCAGCTTCTCCTCCCTGCCTCTTCTTCTTTTACCTTTGTCCTCAAGTTTGGGAGTGCAAAAGCATTTAAAGGAATGAGTTGCCAGATTTTGCTAACCCTGGCAAAGCATCCAGTGTACTCTGTGTTGCATTTTTGAAACGAGCTGGTTTGGCTGCAACTTTCGGAAAGTACTAATAATCTGGAGGCAAACACATTCAGGAGAGAAAATTGTGTCCTGATGTATTCTAATTCCTTAAAGGGCAAATGAAAACCGTGTTATAGTTAGAAGTATGAACAGCTTCATTTCTGATAAAGGTGATTGGGGGCTTCAGCTATGATCTAAATCTAAATCAATAAGAGATTCCTAGTAAAATGAGGAAGAAAGTGTTTTGTAATCATAGGTGTTAAAGAGATGTTCTGATAAACTTTCCCTGGAAAAAAGGTTTGTACAGGTGTATGTATACTTCTCTTGCTCTCGGATATGCAAGTACCTACCCGGAGAGGCATGAGGGGAAGCTCACTCCCCTCAAAATGCAACATGCAATTAAGGAAGCAAACTCAGTGTTTGAAATAAATATTTGGATATAGACAGAAATATTTAAAATAAGAAATGAAGTTAGTTGTGAGGGTTTTATGTAATACAATCAAGGATTTTGACTTAATCTACTAGTTTGAAATATACTTTTATAAGAATTGTTAAGAAGAACATGGAGATGGCACATTTCTTTATATTATACTTGCAAGAGATTAATTTGTCTTACTGCCACATAATTTAGCTAGCAATTTTCAAGATGCTAAATGACGTGCAAAGGCATTGAAAATATTTTTAAGTTGTGTTTTTAAAGCAATTTTGGTTTTTCTAGAATAACAATTCTCAGTATATTGGTATTATATTCAATACAAAATAAATTAATCTAGGCCCGCATATTATTGATTACTATCCATCCTTACAATTATTTATAACATATACTTTTTTCACATCTTAAATATGTTTGCATTTTCTGAGGGGTTTAACATCATTGATATTTTTGGTAGCATTACGGTACCACTCACATTCAATAAAACTTTGCCTATTTATAAATAGTTCCAAACCACTAAGTGATAAAAAAAAAAGGTCTTTTTCTTCTTCTCTGATTGGGATTTGGTTGTTGAATCTCACTTTGAAATCTTGTCCCTCGGTAAGGGAATCTGAACCTGTTGGTAAAGTTTTCATTAGTTTTTTAAGGAGAGGCTTGTTTAGACAGAGACTCTGGGAAAGCGAGCTGGAGAGCAGGGGAGTCACTGGAAATGTCGCCAGTGAATAAAAATGTAAAATTCCTTGTGTCACAAACAGGGATGATGCTGGGCTGTCCTAGGAGACGGGATGTCAGAAGAAAAGTGGTTGTAAAGCTCCACTGCCAGTAGTATGGGCAAGATAAGATAATAATGAAAAAAGAGTCAAAACCAGCAGGCACCAGTGGCGGCTCTTCCCCTCACGCGGCCTCCATGTTCCTGCCAATGCTGCCACCCTGGGCCTGCAGGGCCTTATTGCCACCAAATGGATGTCACCCTGCGTATCCAGGCCCAAAGGTGTCCATGCTGGAGCAAAAGAGGGAATTCCAGAGGGAATGCATCACAGGTCAGGCCGGGAATTGGCTCTGTGGAGAAGGGCTGGGGTGCTGGTGGGCAGCAGTGTGTCCTGGGGCAGGGCCAGGGGGTCCCGGGGCACTGCTGGCCGGGCAGGGAGGGCACCCTGACCCTCTGCTCGGCCCTCTGTTCTGGGCTGGGGAGCTGGGCCTGGTTAGCCTGGCTTAGAGGAGACCCAGAGGAGAGCTTCTCTGTGCCTGTCGGTGTCCCAAGGGAGGTGCCAGAGGATGGGCCGGGCTCGGCTCCATGGCGTCCAGCAACAGGAGGAGAGGCAACAGGCAGAAACTGGAGCATAGGGCATTCCTCCTGAATGTCAGGAAAACGGGGGAATTGTTGAAATACGGCTCGAAGAGCAGGGCCACGGGGTGCTGGAGGCTCTGCCTCTGCAAGCTTTGCCCCTGCAGAACACAGAGTAGGCATTGTGCGAGCGAAAGACCTTGAGGGTAAGCTGCAAGGACAGTGTCCTTGGTGGTCTGGGAAGTAGCAAAGTTTGTGAAAGAGAAATTGTGGCCAAAAGAACGCAGAACATCAGATTACAGGGACCACGAGCTGGGAGGGGACAAGTTGATGTAACTGTATGCAACGAACCAATAATAGTGTGGCAAGTAGTCTTACTAACCAATGACATTATGACATGTAGACCTGCTAGCTGCTGGAAATTGTACTTAAGGCTGAGAATCTGAAAAATAAATGGAATGAAGCTTGCTTTATTGATCACATTGATTTTGTATTGCTTATTCCCCTCGTCGTCGCGGTGCACAGCTTTAAATGGGATAACCTTAAATGGTGCCGGTCCAACCTTAAATGGGATAACCTTAAATGGGAATTTTCCACCGCAAGGAAACACAGTCAGGATGAGGGGTAACAGGCGGAAACTGGAACACAGGGCATTCCACCTGAATGTCAGGAAAAACTTTGCTTTCAGGGTGGCTGGAACAGGCTGCCTTGTGGGGCCTCCCTCAGTGGGGATATTGAAACCCCAGCTGGACACAGCCCTGTGCCCTGTGCTCTGGGATAGCCCTGCTTGACCAGGGAGGTTGGATGAAATGAGCCACTGTGGTCCCTTCCAACCTGAGCCATTCTGGGACTGGGAGAGGATGCACAGCCAAAAGCCATTTTAATTGTGTGGCCTGATCTTTGTGCCTTTTGAAAATAAAATGTGCTGCTTCCTTCTCTTTTCTCCCTAGATCTCAGAGGCATTTCTTCATAGTAGCTCTGTGTTTAGGCAGCTACCTCATCATTATTCATCTAAGTCATCAAAATTGTAAAAAGGACTAAAAACCCTGATGTGCTATAAATAAAATATGGGAAGTAGGACAGTAATAGAATAAGAGTTCATATATTTGAGGGAATACCCACCCAGAAGCTCTCACACAGCAGTTGCAATGTTTTCTTATTGTCTAAATATTGCAATTAAAGAATGAAATGCAATATGATCAATAGTTGGAGCTGAAATCCTATAGATGTTGTGTGACAATATACATACTCAATCTTCATTCAAAATTTACACAGTTCGTATTTCCTCCACTGTAATTGCCTCTGTACTGTGGCTTTCAATAGCTGTAAATTAACTCTGTCATAATTGCTCCCTTTTTTTCTTGAATATTTCTATCCTTGCTGTAAATTGTATTTCTGTTACTTCTAGTATTGATATTATGATGTGTCCACTAAGACAGCACAGTGTCTGGAGACATGTATATATCTTTTTGGAATAGTTTTCTTTCACCCTCCCCATTTTATTGGTACAGTTGATTTCTCTTGGCACTGAGCCCAGTTTGGTTTAATTTTTGTTTGTTTTGTACAGGATACCAGACTCTGGTTTGAGATGGGCACTGTATAAATTAATAAATAAATTCAATATATACTTGCTTTTAGTGGGTTGCTTGGCACGTCAGTTTTTCAGAGGTTTCTAAATCTTTGTGATCTGTATAAGATATGTTTAGTTACATAGGATTAGGGAAAGTATAATATTTTTAACATGTACAGGGGTTTCCCATTAAAGAGCCATTGTTTACTAACAGCTACGGTGCTCTGGCATATTGGATTCTGCAGTATGTCTTAACAGTTAGAATGTAGAATAATGGTTCTATTTAAGACACTATGGGTGTCTTAGCTATGGTAAATACTTGTGTTTTTGAGGGTGAAAACTCAGAAGATTTTTTAAGGACTGTTGCATATATAAATATAGATATAGATGTTGAATCCTATTTCAAATACTGATATTCCTTGAGTATTGCAAGAGCTTTCACAGGCAGAACTGTAACAAAACAATGTTCAATGTATTGCTTATAGCCAGTTGCATTACTTTGGCATAACCAAAAGCATTTTAATGGAAAACCAGGGGCATCCTATTAAAAAAATTCCAATTTTCATGATTATTTTAGGTCAGGCTATCAAGGAGACATTTAAAGAAATAGTCAGCAAATATTGTGGCACCAAATTAAGTCATAAATAGCTCAGAAAAGAGACTGCTGCAAAGCCAGGCAGCAGTTAGAGAGTAATGGCAAAGTTGGTTCTGCAGGAGGGCAGGGAGATTTGAGATGCGGAGAGATGTAAAGGATTGTGTAAAGTTGAGGTTAAAGATAACGTTTGTGAGGAAAGGGGAAAGAGCTTGCTCTGATGAAGTGTATAATCTCTGGGATTTTCCTACTCATACTGAAGTCAGAATCATAAATTGCTCTGCTCACAGAACATCACATTCTTCCAGTGCTCTAAATGGAATGAATAGGTTCTGTTTATGACTCGTGGGTTGCAATTTTTATTGCAATACTTGAAGTGCAGGTGGGAAGAAAGGGGAGGCCCAGGGAGAAGGGTGGTGTGCTGATCAATGAGCAGTTGGCACTAGTTAGTCACTCAGGTGGGGATGTCACTGTTATCTTTTGTAGGTGCTCAAAACACAAAGGTGTGCTACCATCCTGTGATCTTCCAATTCCATATTTTGTAAGGAACCTAAGTTAGACAGGTGATGAACATCCCCTGAAGGCAGTGTAGTAGGCACACCTGAATTAAAGTCTGGCTGGAACATTGAGTTTATCAGCACTGAGGAGAGGGAGTGCTTCCAGGCATGCCCAAATGTAAACCCTCAGGTACATAAGGAGCTCTCAATGAAAGAACCATTGATGGCTGTGACGTTGGCAGCCATGGCCCATAAACTGTGGGATTAGATGCTAACTGAGCTGAGATTCTGAAGGATCTGAATTCTGTATTAGTGCTTGTCTCCTATCTGAGATTTCTAATGGTTTATGGGTTTAACCTTAAGCCTTTAAACAACTTCTTGCTAGTCTGGACAAGTTGTTCCAGATGTGCAGGTAGTTCCTGGGTAAGGGAACACAGATATTTCAACAATATCTCTGCATCTGGATCCTCACAAATACCTGCATCAGATCAGTTCTCTAAAATGTGTGGTTTCTGAGAACAAAGTCTTATAAAGCTCTTGACCTTTGCTGCAAGAAAAGGTTTGTTTGCCCATATACGGCCTATCTATGACCCACATAGATGGCAACAGATATGTGAACACCATACCTTTCATGCTCCCAATCATGTCTACTTGCCAAAAGGCTGGAAGTCCTGGGTTATATCTCGTTTATCTTTGTTATATTTGGATAATGTTATTGTGTCAAATATGGCAAGCCCAAGACAAGGGAAAATAGTACCTGGGTTCTTCAAAGGTCTGTTAGGGCAATGAACTGTGAGCTGCATTCACTTCATATAGTCCTAGTGTGAGCTCCTTGGTTGTACAAAGACCTCCAGCACAATTGTCTCATGTTTAGAGGGAATGCTGTAGAGGAAGCAGTGCCACTTTTTTGCTGATATTTCATGGTACAAAAAAAATTTTTAAAAAGGAGCTTTTTTTGGTGCTTTATCATTATGGTGTCCTTATATTGAATGGCAAGCATTTTGATGCAAGACCTTATAGATAAAATAAAAATGAAAAATGTGTGGAGAATAAGTTCCTAGTTACAAAATACAGGTTTTTCAAAAATAGAGAGAAAGAGGGGGAAGAACTGTGTGTCTGGATACACCAACACATACTAAAATTACAGAGGTGCTGTGCACCCTAAATAAAGCTCCATAAACCACCCCTAAAATGCCTTTTTTTGTGGAGGGACTACTTGGAAGCACTCCTTTAAAAAACAGTTTTAAAATTTAACCATTTGATGTCATCATTAATGGAAGTAAACCAATCCACGGCCACAGGGATGGTCAGGAATCAGGAACATGGTGATGGAGTGGAAGGAAAGGTGCAAGAATGGGAGCAGAATGAAAATGGTGCAGGCAGGCAACTCTTTGAGTGGCAATGTTTCCCATTTCTTTCCTAAGCACATCCACACTTAGTTTCCGAGAAAGCAGGAAGGACACATAGGCAAATTGCCAACCAGATGGTGCAATCGAATACGAAGAATGCTTTCAGAAAGGCAATATAACACAGAATTAAAAAATGCTATCATGTGCTTTCCTGATACAATGCAGAACAAAATTCACATGGAAAGAGTAAATGTTAACTATATAATCAGGCCTTCTAGTTATCTTCATGATTTAGTTTCAGAAAAATGTCCACCTTTGAGTTCTCCTGTGGTATCTCCTCCGCCACCGTAATTTAATGTGTTCCAATTATGTGTTTCTTTGCAGATTTTTCAAAACTGCTGTCTTATTGCCTAAATATGTTTCTGCAAATATACAAAATTTAACTGTGAGAGAAGGGTGAAGTCCATTTTCAGGACTTCTATAGTTGCTATTCTTATATAACATAAAGAAAAGAAAACAGTATTTGCTATCTACGCTTCTGTATAATCAATAGATAAAGATAGTATCAGTGTGGAATTAGTGGCAGACCAAGGAATTATGGTATTTTTTCATGTTATGTAATTTCCAGTTTATTACTGGAACTATGTGGTATATATGTTTGCATTTTGCCTTTGGAATAATTTTATATTTTTACTTACAATGGATTTTTTTTTTCACTTACGGTGTATTTTTCTTTCTATCCTAATTTGGCTCTTTTCAAAATCAGGCTGAGTGTCTATTGTATATATTATGCATATATAGAAATACAGATTCCCACCCTGCTCTTCTGAAATTTAAAAGCAAGTCAGAAGACACATATAGAAATGCATGAAGATTTGCAGTGGGAATATTTTATAATTATTTTAATGTAATTTTTCTTAGTAGCATAGTTTTGATTATGTGATTCAATGTAACAATCTTATGTCAATACATAATCAGAACTTAACAAATCTAGTCGTAATTGAAGAGAGGAAGCCATATCCTGGCAAAAATGTAGGAACCAGCCATCTGTCCTGATGTCAGCCTTTTTGTTATGTATTTTATGTCTATATCTTGATGTTCTATAAATATATATATGTAATATCTATCCTCTACCTTTATTCTTGTGAATGGCTTCCAAATGAGATTCAGCCACAGCATATGAGCATTACCTTCACGAATCCAAACAGGAGCTGCTACCTCCTTTCTCTGCCCAGTCCTAGTTGGTCTTTCCATACTGCTGTTGACAAGCATTTGTGGGCTACAAATAAATCTGGAAATAAAAGGAAGATTATAATCCATTGAATATTTCTTTTATTAGTTGATTAAAAAAAATTATTTATTGGACCACTTTTTTGTATTTTCATTATTTCGCTTATGGATGACCATGTTGCCATGTTTTTTCTTACTGACTTCTGATCTATTTTTTTAGCTTAGAGATTTTTTTTTCTTCAGTGCTTGAAAATCCAGTCTGGATTGTGAGAAACCAAATGTGGTGTTCATTCTTTCCTTCTTGGGAATCCCTTTTGGTGATATAGATTTTACAGGTGATTTTTGACATTGATGGGCATAGAACAAGCACTGTTTTATTCAGATTACATTCCCTGTAGTACATGTATAACCTTATTTTTCTCCCCGGTGGGATGAAGAATATTTGAACTCTTGCCTGTAATGGTAGGATGTTATGTGAGATGGACAATCAGAGACAGTGCTGCAGTTCAGCTGATTGGGTCAGTGTTAGGGCTTTATGTGAAATTCATGTTGTTTCTGTTGCTTTTGCCTGCTGGTGAGAGAAACTAATCTCCATTTCACTTTCCTTGGGTTCTAAACTCCTCGGTCACTGTTTCCACTCAGTTTCAGAGTTCCTCTAATCTTTTGAGTTAAGTTAAATCAGCCCTTGCTTGAGATTTTGTTCATTTGCCTGGATAGGGCACAGACTTATTTCTGCCTACATCAAGGTCCCTAAAGGTTTTGTCTTTGTCCATGGTAAGTAGTTTTAGCCCCAGCTTCTCTAGGTAACAGTAAACTTGACTCTTGCCAAGTTTTCTATGAGAGTCTGCTGTTATTTCCTACAGAAAATATGGACTGAACTAGCTGACAACTCATCTTTGGATAAATAGAAGGGTTTGATGTCATTCTCTATGTAAAAATAATGTCTTGAGAGCTTAGCTGGACAATTGAAAATCACAAATAGCAGGCAATGTCTTTTTAAAGGACCAGAGGTATCAAGGTGTTGACATGATCAGTGTTGGTGGTTGCTGTGGGGACAACTGGACACAAGTTAAGTAACAGAAGTTGAGTAATTCCCAATTTCATTGACTTTGTGTGAATTGGCCAGAAAAAAACACACACAAGTGGAGTTAGGAATTATTAGGAGAGAAATAGAAGACAAATTGGAAAATATGACTGTCTGTGTAGATCTCTGGTACATTCTGCTTTTTCAGTGCTATGAGTAATTCTCATGTTCCCATTTCAGAGTGAATATGTGAAGAGTGATAAAGGTGATCAGACTTACGGAGCAGCTTCTGTGTGATGAAAGAAATTTGACAATCTTCAGCCTGGAGTAGAATCAACTGACGGAGAATGTGATAGAGATCTACAGGACTGGGAATGACATGAGGAAGGTAAGTGGAAAATGGCTATATCTTCTTCACATGTAAGAGCTAAGCATCAAGTGAAACTAATAGAGCAGTTCAAAACAAAGGAATTTTTTTTTCATACTCACATGTTAAGTTATGGAACTCCATTTCAGAGGCCATTAAGGGTGCTTAAAGTTGACAGAGATTCAAACCCGAACCAAACAAGTTCATGGAAGGGGAATCCATTAAAAGCTATCAAATAAAACCGTGCCATCTCTGAATCAGAAAATCCCTGAGCCATAAATGAGTGGAAGCTGGGGAAGGATAAATAAGTTAAGTAGCACTT
Organism: Origma solitaria; assembly: GCA_013397895.1. Lineage (NCBI taxonomy): Eukaryota > Metazoa > Chordata > Aves > Passeriformes > Acanthizidae > Origma > Origma solitaria. Next base: position 191,061 of record VZRL01002502.1, on the reverse strand, counting down.
ATGTGTTTTTCTCCCTTTTTTCTTTCTTTTTTTTTTTTCTGAGTTCACTGTAGTTACTATGATGCATAAAATTAAGTGTATGTGGGTTCCATACCTCTCATAGCACATCTGTTTAACTTATTTCAGGTTCAGGATCATAGGAAATAAATGATTGTTTAGGAAAGGCAACAAAAGAAACTACAGCTTTGCCTTTCCTTTTTCTGGTGGGCAGTGCTCTGCCTCCAGAGTCAATCCTGGCTGCACAAGCATGGTGTTAACGGATGGCTTTGCTGGAGCTGTCAGCATTCAGTCGGATAAGACATGACACTGG
>VZRL01002502.1:153251-183251 GCA_013397895.1 Origma solitaria | reverse complement strand
AATCATGGATCTCGCATCCTCTCCACTGTCAGCTCGGTTTGGATTATCACCTCGGATGCGGGGTTCCCTGTTTTCACTCCGTGGTGAGCACTTCCACGTTCGCTTTTATATAATCTCATTTTTCTAATGAGAATGCAAATGAAAGAAAAGCTGTGTGAAATGGCTATAGATGAGTTGCTTGTCAAAAATGTTTTACTTTAGGGAAAAAAAAGCGCCAATAGCTCGCTCAACAGGGTAATGCAGTGCATGTTCTAGATGGACTCCTCTTTAGAGTTGTGGCACATGGCCAAATACGAAGGCAGCACATCTTCATTGTTGCTGGTTTTCATTTCTAGTTCTTAAACAACTCATGCAGGTTTTGACAGCTTTTTTTTTTTCAATATATTAACATAAACCACTTTATTGCAGGAGCATGTTTTCAATAGAAAATATAAATGTTGGCTTATGAAAAGATTTTTATTTTTTTAATGACCATACACTTTTTTTTTTTTGTTCTTAGGAAAACACAGAAATAACGTTGTGTTTGGGGAACTTTAAAAGTTACTTTATTATAAAATATGAATCAAAATACCATAAAAACACAATAAAAAGAGTCGTTTTCTCTGAGAGACCATTTTGGAAGTCAGCTGCGTGCCTGCAGTAGTATATAGTGTTGGGAGGGAGATATGTGCAGGGAGGTATGACTGAAAGATGAAATTATCCCTACTGAAGACTACTGGAGATCTGTACAAAACTAACCTATAATTAGGTTTAAATATGATATGTATTCACTCTGCTTACTTTGGCTTTTATTGATTTATTTATAATGGGTTAAAAGTATAGGGTGATATCTCAAATCACCTTAGGCAGGGCTTTATGACTGCCTCAGGTCTCACTGTTAATAATCTTACAGCTATTTACCTCCATCGGTAATGAACAGGCTCATGGGTCAGCAAATCCGACTCTACAATGATCTCTGGGGGTGGTTTTCACTCACTCTTCATCTGGAGCTGACTTTCACCTGTGGCCTAAGTGATTTGAGTGTCTCTATGTAGGACAGTTGTCAGATATGTAACTATGTAATCAGGAAATTAGTTGTGTGTAAATTTAAAGAAAAAACCAACAATTTCTATACTAATGCATTATGTGCACTACAGCACCCCTCAGAAGAGCTGTGTGAAAGGAAAGATACAGGGCAGTGTGATGCTAATGGTTCCAGGAGAGTTTGCAGTACAGCCCATCTTCTGCAGCTGGAACTAGATTTCGAACCTGCAGAGATTCTACCTGAGCTCAGATAGTGTTTGTCAAAACACATCAGATTCCCAAAGGACTTCAGCGTTTTGGGTGCTGCGCTTGTGTAGCAATTCAGCTGTAAATGTCACAGTAGGAACAGATGGACATCAAGCACTTTAGTAAATCTCACTTAGACTTTGGTGAACAGAGGAATTTGACATTTTTACCATAATTATAGGTAGTAAGCACCAAAACATTTGACCAGAGAGCTTTTGAAAACCTTGTCTTAAAATATTTCCTGTTCAGGAGTGATTAGCCAATACAGATTTCAATTTAAATTTTAATTAAAGCTTATTTGTTATGTACAGTATTAGCTTGCAACACTTTTTTTTAAAAGAAAAGATGTTATCTTTATAGAATTGACTTATTTGGAAACTTAACATAAGCTTCCAAGCCCACAGAAAATATGGTGATGTGTTTCTGTTTAAAATATGTTTTAAAAAGTAATTCACTGTAAAATGTTTTTGCAGTACTACTTTAGAAATAATTTTGGCTGTCTTAGATACGAACCTCTTAATCCCTGGCTCTAAAACCAAGATATACAAAAAACTTATAGGAACACAGTTTCAGTGCTACTCAGTTTTTTAGCCTTGCAGTTCCCACATGACCTGATTATCACTTTGAAAACATCTGGGTCAAATAGTGATAGGAAAAAGCATATCAGTGCTGATGTATGAAATAGCCCTGGCCCTGCATAAAAATGGACACAGGGTGTCTGTTGATGTCAACAGATGTTGTAGGTAGGGGAGGTACTTGAAATATTGCAATTTTATCTGTGAGTGACTGTTGGGGTAGTTTCACTGATCATAATACCTCAAAAATTTAATTTTTAAGACGCGCCTGTCCAGTCAGTCTTGAATTTATTGAGCTAATGAGCGGGTTTCTTTCGATGCAGCACTGTTCTCTGTGCTCTATGTCGATTGCATGGCTCTAATTAAATCCATGCAAGGGCTGTGCTTTATGCTGTTATTAAACAGCAGAGTGTTAAAATTGATTTAGCAGGCTTTAGAAGTAGTTACCCTGGAGAGGTGGCGTGGCCAGGAGTCACCTGCTTCTGCAGAAACACAGCATGAATCCAGTCTTGTCCCTAGCAGTTCTGGAGACAGATTAAAAAATAATCCCTGTCTTTCAGGTGTCTCAGGTGCACACTGTGACTTCCAGGAAATCACCTGGTGGTTGACAAAGAGAAAATTAGGTGAAAAACAAAGGTAAAATGTGTTGGTTGGTTGGTTGGTTGGTATGGGTTTGTTGGTGACTGGAGGGAAACAGTGTGAGAAGCTGGGAGGGTCTCTTGCAGTTAGTTAAGCCTGAACTCAAACCTTTCACCGTTCTGGCAAATGCTTTAAATAGATCTCATGGTACATATCCTGCTCACTGCCCTGAGTGCTGGTCTGCTGGTCCCTCACTATGGGGGGATTAAAAAGGAAGAGTAAAATAGAGAGACAGCAGTGAAAAAGAATCACAGCACCAAAAATAGATTGGAATGACTTTAAAGGCACAGGTGTGACTTTCTTGTGAGAGCTTGGGCACCTCTTGGTTGGTACATGTGGTATATAACCCCCAGGAGTGATTTTCTAGAAGTGAAATGTGACTGCTGTGCTTGTAGCAGACAGAAAGGGAGGAAGGTTCCCACCAGGAATAGTCTCCAAGGGTGTCCATAGTTCAGCAGAAGGTAGAAATGAGTGCTGATGGGAATCTGCCTTTACAGGAATGAGGGGAAATGCTGGAATGGCCTGGCTTGAGCCTTAGGAGGTTCAGCTCAGGGCTCCATCCCAAGCTCATTCTAGTGGTTGGAAAGATTCTTCATTGACACCGATCTGTCAGGAAGAGTCCCTCCCTTTCTCTTCCCTGCTTCTCCCTTACCTGTCATCCAAAAGCCTCTCTTAGCGATGTTTTGTTCCTGACTTTTAATTTTTCTATCCAAAGATGTGAGAGCTATCCTTGTGGCTGACCTGGAGATCTCTCCGCTTTGTGCCATGTATTGATGAACAAGGTATGTGTGAATCCACCAGACTAAAAATATGAGGACAAAAAGACATAGAAATAATTCTATCTGTAGTTCCATAGTTCACGTGTGAGAGTCTATGTTCCCAAGGCAAAGAAAAAGCTTCATTTTCATATAAAGAGAAAAAGGAGTTATTCTCTTGAAGTTAAAATGGTTATAGCTGAGTGTTGGAGAAAAACAACAAACATTTTAAGACTTGATAATATGTGAATCAGCAACACTGGGAGAAGTGTCTGCAAGATGATTTGAGTTTCAAGGACGTAAACATACTTCATTGCTCTGATTTAGTCACCCTTGGTCATTCCGGATGTAAGTGGGAACTGATCTCATTTAGGAAATCATTGAGAGGAGATGAGTCTGAGGACTTGATTCTATCTTATCTTGACACACCACAGTTAATAAGGAAGGCAATTATTATGTTTTCTGGGATGTACCCTCATCTGAGGCATTGTTAATAAACATTAAAAGGGCTATTTCTTCAAAGATATTTAAGCACCTAGCTCCCATTGATTTCAATAAAATGAAGCATCTAAATGCCTTTAAAAATCTGACCTTAAGTGTCATCAGGAAAAAGTGAAGCAAAAGATAAGTAGGTTCTAAAAGAATAACAAGGGACTGCAGGCATATGATTCTGGCATGCTCCTGGTTATTACATTTTGTATGTATGGGATGTCTGAACATTATAAACCGAACAAAGATACAAACAAACCATCCCTGCCTATACTGCTCAAAGCATCACATTGCTCTCCCTCCTCCAGTCGTGTCTCAGACATCTTTTACAAAACATGCAGTATGGATTGAGATAAAAAGCGAGAAAACAACAAACCCAAGGATATCCCCTCTGCTCCCTTCAGCCTCTGTGACACAGCCCCCCCTCCCAGAGCCAGGCTTGCCCCTCCTCTTCCCTTCCCCAGTGTACTTGGGGAGCTGGAGGGGTTTGTTCACCCGACTCCATGTGACAAGAAAACAGTTGGTCACAGCCCTAATTACAGATGCTTTTTTTGTACTCAAACATATTCTTTCAGTTAGAGGAAAATACCTTGCTCTCAAGATTAGCCTTATCGAGAAGGTACAGTAGGTATGACATAGTCCAAATGTGATAAATAGATAGATAGACAGGCAGTGGCAAACAAGTGTTAACATTTTTTTTTTTTCCTTTCTGAGGAAAAATCCTGAACTAGAAAATATCATGTTGGTTTGTCACTATCTTTTCAGGTTTGTTGCATTTTAATACAAAATAGAAAGTGAGAGGGAAGGAGGTTGCCTTGCTGTTTGTTTCTTTCATGTTAAGCCAAGTATGTTGCTTACCTACTTCTTCATAAATATTGCTCAGCTACTTCTCTTTGGGATTAAGTAAATGAAAACAAACCCTCCACAGATAACAATAATTCCCACAGAAGAGATTTTCAAATTTAAAGGCTAAACTGAAATTTAAAATGATTTTCCTAGATTTCCGACCTAGATTCCCTGTCTTATTCTCAGTGCATTTGTCCTTTTAAAGGAACCAATATGTTTGTATAACTGATGTGAAATAAGCTTGACTCCAAAAAGATTTAACTTAATATCTGGCTAAGCATTCAGAGGGTAGTCCATCTGTAGAATGTACATTAAGGACCCTGGCTGGAGCGCAGCGAGTCATGTATGATATCAGGCACACAAATGTGACGTGATGCCCATATACTCTTGAGCATAATTCGAAGTGCCATGAAGCTCTATGGGTAGAGAAGCTATAAACACAGTTGTCACAAATGAGAAAGTCTACAGGGTTATATTCAGGCTGAAGAATGAAGAAGCATTAGAACCAGCCATCACATCTTAATGAAATTGTTAATTAGGATATTATGGGATTCATAGCTGAGGATAATATCTGTCCAGCAACCTTGCAGCGTGCTTGAATTAACCATTTCTTCCCCAAAATTGAAGGCAGACTCAAAAGTGGTGCAGAAAGCCCTTCATAAATATATAAATACAATCAAAATGATGTTACTTTTTTTTCCAGTTGATGTTTTTAATCTTTTTTTTTTTCCTTTCTAAACAGACCAGCACAGAACATGTGATTATAGGAATAAGTACACATTTAATCTACATAATCATCAGTCTTTCTTTATGTAAAAATGATTAGTAAATAGGGTTTTTAAGCAACTATTTAGATTAGGCATTGGCATCATAGATTAACTTATTTCTAAAACACTTGATTTTATCACTCTGCCTAATGATTTGTCTCATGATTTATTGGCTAATATGATGAATCATGTTAGATTTATTGTTTATCCTATAAATAGTGCAACAAATCATTAAACAGTGCTAAAACCCAGCAGTTTCACAAGAAAGTCTACCTATGTTGTCTTCATGTACAATGTGCTTGTGCTGTACAATAATTTGATGGTTTTGTTTTCGGTTTTATGATATCCAGTGAATAGGCATCTCTGTTTAAATTAAATGGTTTTACAAAATAATAGTGAAGTCATAATCTTATACTCCTGCTATATTTATTTTATACAGAAAAATAAAGCCTAATGCCTAATGTATAGTAAATCTGTGAATTTATTCACAATAATAAATGTAATATTCTTTCTTAGAAATGCCTTAAATATAATGGCAGTTTTTCATATTTTAGCATGTCTGCTGTGTTTTTCTTGCTAAGGTTTCATGTTGCAATTGACAAAAATGTTGCTTCTATCCTGGTGATTTTAGAGATCTCAGCCCATCTCATTTCACTGAGCTGAAAGGCTGGTGTGGGATATTGGTGAATTGTATATATGAAATTTGGCATTCAGATAATGGGAGTGGTCATTTTTTTTCGTAAGACATAATGGCTTCTCTTGTTGCAGACACAGCTGAGTCTGCCTGTATACATCAGGGATGAAAGGACAGAAAATAGAAGTAATATTCTTGAAAACTCCCTGAGGTCATCAGTGGGCTAGAATAGACACGCTCATGATGATATTATATGCTGCAGGAGTAGATTTGCAGTATTTTAAATTGAATTATTTGGACTGTAGTGGTCAACCTTTATTGCTAACTGGGCTATTTGCCTTCTTTTGATCTTCAAGCTATTGCCACACCCTGTCTCCTCTCACCTGTTGCAGCAGAGCTTGTGCCTTCCTCAGCTCCGTTGCTTCATGCACAGCCCCCCCAAAATGCCTCTAACCTGGGTTGTGCCAAAGGCAGCTCACCAGCACTTTCCAAACCCAGGATGTCCTGGAAACACCAGTCTTTTGTTGTTCATGCCTGGATGCAGAGTCCTGAGCTGGTGGAGCGGCGCTGTCCCCACCCAAGAGCAGCAGATTCGCACAGTGTATGTGGCACATGAGACATTTGGGCACAGCCTGTGATCTCTGCATGAGCCCAGGGCCTGTGACACGGGAAGTGCAGAGGAAAACAGCACCCGAGAGCAAGGGCTGCTGCTGCTTGTCCCTGATATTCCAATTGCCCTGGGTGAAAAGGGTCAATGGGAATGGGATATGGGCCAAATGCCCTATCCTACCTGGACAGCTGCATGGTGCCTGAGGCTGGAATTGGGCACCTGTCTTATAGCTTCTTTTTCTGTATGTCACAGGAACTTGGTTTGGGAGAGGGAACAAAGATGAGCAAGAAGATTAATCTAAGGATCAAAGTATAAACGTGTGACAAGTTTTTAACAAGCACAGCTCTTCCCTGGCCACTGTTAGGTCAGCAGTGTTGGTTATTTGATTTGCTTTTTTGGCACAATGGTAAATTATGGGGAGTTTAGTTATTGATTATCTTTACTTTGCTATAGGTGCTGTGCAGCCTGGGCACACTCTGGTTATTGATTATTTGCACTTAGCTATAGGTGCTGTGCAGCCTGGGCACACTCTGACTATTTATTATTTATTTGCACTTTGCTATAGGTGCTGTGCAGCCTGGGCACTCAGACTCACCTCCTGCGCCAGGAGCTTGCTCGACTGCTTGCTCCAGCCTGTAAAAGAGCCTGAACACAAATTGGCAGAATCTGTGCAGCAAGGCTCTGAAAATCATCTCCAGTGATCCAGAAAGCCTCATAGCAGGCAGAAGAAGTCCTGCTCCTTGTCACTGTGATTATGGAGATGCAGGAAGCAGGTATCCATGTGTGGCATGGCCTAACGAAGAAAGTGTGCCTTGTTTGTTAACTAACTGAGCATGTCCCTTCACTACCCTGCTGATAATTCCTCCTCTCAGGTTTTCACAGGGAAACTGCCACAGTGCTTAAGATGCACTATGAAGAATAACATGCTCTTTCTGTGTCTTGGACACCTATTTTGTTTGTAGAAGAACACTGAGCACAGTTCAGCAGCTTCCCAGTCCTGGGCAACTATGCCATTTTAAAAATTTGTGGAAAATATCATGTGTGCCCTTTCTGTAGTACTCTAACCTAGCTGTATTTGCTCTCTTTGTATCTTACTGGTAATGCACTTTATAAAAAGAAGAAGAAGGTACAACAAATATGAGTCTTTGAAGGCTGGTAAGAAATAAAACTTCCATGGCTACTCTTAAGGGAAAACTGACAATGTTTTTAGGTCAAAGTCTGGAAAAAATGAAGTTAATTGAACGGTAGGCAGTAAATGCAATGGTTGTGTAGGAATGCTATTTTGGTGTGCTCAGTACTTAAATCCAGGAAGATGGTCTTAATGACAGAAACCAGCACAGAAAATGAGCTTCTCTGTGCATGTGTTACTCCATATGTGTATGAGCAGCACAAATTTGTCCTTCGGTACAACACTCTTCCTTGGATGGGTGCACCCAATGGTGCATCAACAGGGAAAGTACAGCTGCAGATCTTTAGGATCTCCACTGTAATCCCAGGCAGTACTACCACTGATTTTACTCCAGACAGGTCTTTTAGTTCTCTAATTGTTTCTAAAGATATATTTTTGTTTATCTTAGAGGAATCACTTGGGAAATTTCCCTGGAATTTCTCTGGATCTGGAGGTAGAACTACAGAAGCGGAGTAAAATGGAATGGAAATGCTGGATTAAAGGAAAGGGGCCTTAAAGGAATAAAAGTTATCATTTAGCACAGGAGGAGGAAGTGGTTTATTATACTGGATCAAACAGCTAGAAAGACCTTACTTTATAAATGCTGACACAGGCTTATCTCAAACCAGGGTAAAGGTTATTGCATTAAAGGTTTCAAATCTAGGAAATTCATGTTCCTAGAGTGGGTGCATAAATCTGAGACATTTTTAATCTCACTATGTAAATAAATCTCATCAGAAAAATAAAATTGTATTGCTTTGATTCATTTGCCGTAAACCCTTTTAATTTGATTTTGATTGATAGCTAAACCCCTTGCATTAGAACTTTTTGAAAAAGTTTCAAGATAAGCAATTACTCACTCCTTCTGGGTAACGCAAAGTTTTCAAACTTGTGAGGATGTGTTAGTCCTGTATAAAATATAGCTGGCAAATATTTTTTTATATTGTAATTGCATTTTGGTTTTATCTTTCACAGCATTTGTTCGTCTTTCATGCCAGACTTTCAAACTCGGCAATGTGACTGACTGATGCAGTAAGTGCAGTTAATTTTAATTCTGATTTTTAGGACTGGATTTGTCAATCAGTATTGTTCACTGGTGTAATTCATAAGCGTCTCTAATTTCTTAGCCTTTTTTCCCCCCTCTTTCTTTCTCTTTTACTAAATAATTTAGAAGTGAAACTTCTCTAAGAGCTACCTGTCAATTTGATGTTCAGAAATTGAAGGATGAGTGGCTGTTGTTTGCATCCCACATGAACACAGCTCTGGTTTGGCATCAGTGATTGTCAGTAGATTGCCATTAAGTCTGTGCTCTCACCCCCATTCAATAGGCGGCCAAGATGCCAGAAAAACAGAACAAGCTGCATCTTCAAGAAATAAAAGCACACAGGGAGCACGGGTAACCAGCAGTACATGCTCCAAACCAGACAGATCAAATTAATTCCGTGAAGAGGACTGGATTATATAAACACATTACATATGCCAGATATTGATGTAGGACATTATTCTCCCTTATTCACAGGAGATTCTGCTAGTGTCAATAAGAGGTTTACAGAAAGATGTAAAGTGTCATCATCAAGTAGTAACTAATGTTTTAGTTAGCACCATTATTATTTCATATGCAGCATTACCTGATGGGAAAAACCCATTAACTTTAAAACCACAGTTGTGTGCTCTGTATTTCTTCTTGTTTGTTGTCCTTTCAACTTCCCTATCAGCTTTTAACATCAATCAACAAATTCATCCTTTTCCATGTGAATAATGATCCCCTACTGACTGGCATATCTGTCTGGAGAACAAGGAGTGTAGCAGAACTGATCCTGCAGCACCCATGTTATCTAGGGCACAGACCTTAGATATTCAGGGCAAACATCCAGAATAGGTACAGTAAAGTGATACCATCATTCACCTAAATTTTCCTAAGTTTTTTTACTTGTCTGTAATCCTATCACTTATATTCTAGTACAGGAAATCAGGATTTCCGATACCCACCTGCTGTGTTCTGAGGCCCTTCCAGACCCCCACTGCCCCCCAGCTGCCCATGCAGCAGCTCTGCATGTCAGGCCTGTAGTCCAGAAAGATGATCCCTTTTTTTCTGTGCAGCCAAAAATATGGACTTGCCATCTCAGTGAAGATAATAAGAACTGACTGGCCTAAATTGGACTTGTATTCTTAGTGCGTTTTTGGCAACGTCACTGCTGTCCCTCAGAAACAGCCCACATTCCATTCCTTGTTACTCAACATCAGCGTCGGGATAGATGTGTCCCAAATGCGGCAGCTTCCCAAACATCCCCGGCCATGCAGGGGTGATGAGCACTGCTGATAACATCAGCTGCCTGGAAAACCTCTCCCTGCTGTGCCCCCGCCCCGATCCCACAGTAGGTGGCTGGATGTGTCCCCGTTTCTCCCGGCAGATGGAAGCTTTTGCTTGCATGCAACCTCTGCTCCTCGTGTGGGTTGGCTGAAAGCATTCCCTGGAAATAAAACGGGCGAGTTTTCCACACACCATTGCAACATGGCATGTTGAGGTTCCTGCAGCACCTTTCCCAGTGGTGTGCTGGAATTCCTCCTGCGCCCAGCAGCGTTTGTTGGCCACCACAGCTGTCACTGCTCCTTCCTCCAAAACCCTTCCAAGCAGCTCCTCCCTGCCTCAAGTTCTAGTTGGGTTTTTTGTTGTCCATGAAGATAAATAAGCAAGGACTGTGCTCTAAACTTGTGTTTAGATGCTAAAACAACCTTTGAACTCGCTGGCTGGTCACCAGAAGACTTGCAGTGGGGGATGCAGCCTGCCCAGCCCCACCATTCCTCCTTGTGGAATCCAGAGTGGTATTTTCACCAATATTTTACTAATCTGAACTCTTCCCCCCTGCCTTACCCCATCCCCCAAAGGTAGAAACGGTTATTTAATAAATATCCAAGTGTGTTCTAGCTTTAGGGATGACACACATTTAATGTGGCTTATGCTATGTTATTCTTGCTTAACTTTGAGCTTTTGATTTAGCATTCCAGTTTAGCAGTGGTATTCCACAGGGGATATTGTTGGTTTCCAAATCTTTTGTCAGAGTAATTGAGCATAACATCTCTGCAGGTTTGTGTTTCAAAAGATGCATTATCTTTTCTTGTCCATTTGTTCTATCCAGGCTATTCAAAACTTTTAGTTTTACACATCCTTTGAAAGAATTTGAGGTTTAGAGCTGATAATTTATGTTTCTGCTGAATTTGCAACTCTGCATGTGATTAATACACTTCTCTCCATAGATATGAAGAGATGATATCTGTGAATTGGTAACAAAACAGAAGAATTTTATTAAATTCTGTATTTTGCAAGAGACTTCCATCTGTTTAAATCTTTATAAATTAAACACCATCCATGTCTGGCTGGCTGAAGAATGAATGTCACATATAAGATATCTCCCTTAAATATTTTCTTGAAAGTAATCTATATGATTTACAACATATTGCAATTAACATTGACCTTTTGTCTGCTTCAAAAGAATGTGAGAACAGTTTTTTGACATCAAAGAGATTTTCTAAATTTCCAAAAATATTCCTGATGAAAGTTGTTCTGACTGGGAAAAATACGTCACCTCCATTTAAAAGTTATGGCATACTTGATAGATTATCTGCCTCTTTCCTAACCTTAGTTCATGCACAAAAGTGGATTTAAAAATACACTTACTTGCAAGTAATCATCTTTTAGAAAATGCAGATCCTCAGAAGTCAAAACTAAGAATCCTGTACTTCCTGTTTAAGATGAACTGACAATTTATTCAGGATCTTGAGGCTGCTATTCACTCTCCTATTTCTTCCCAGACACTTAATTGCCAATGCACAGCTGCAGTTGAGATCCCAATAAATTTTGTACCTTCTTTCATCCAAAATTCAAGAAAAACAAAGAATAAAGCTCAGTTTTCACAAATATCTATATTCAACTTTATTTTAGAGTTTGTTTATGTCAATGTTTTATTTAGTTTTTAACCACCTATGAAAATATCTGTGGAACACAAAGGGTCTGTGAATAGGATCAAATAGTTCAACACAGTAAGACATAGAGTCTTGCTCCTCTCTATTTGCTTACTCTTTGCTCTTCACAGCTTTGGTCCTCTTCTAAAGGTTAGGAAGGCTGCTCTGGCCACAGTGTCCTGCCAGTGTGTGACAAGTTCAGGTGCTGTCCCTCTGGGCACTTGGCTGGGGCAGACTCTTTGTAGCAGCCCTGACTTTGATGGCGAAATATTCACTGTTCAGTGGAGGGAGGGGAGGAGAGATCAGAGCACAAGTTAGGCCAGCTGCCAGCCCCACTAAAATTACTCCTGTAACCACTCCAATATGTGTACCAGAATTTAGGGACTCCGATATATTCAGACAGAACAGTTTTACACAAAGGGTAGTTGAAATACAGTCTGGAACAAACTGCCGAAGTCAGCAGTAGAAGCAAATAGTGTAAATCAGCTCAAGGAGGAGTTTTTGAAGAAGGCAGGGGAAGAGCACAGAGCTACTAGCTAGAAGTTCAAGTTTCAGATGATGAAACACAGATTGATTTGTATTTCCTGAGGTTATGAGGGCAGGTCTTCATGGACCATATCATCCTCTTCGGGCTGTTAAATGTTTGTATGCACTTTTGTGCTGTGTTTCATCCTCTTTCAGTTTGGAGTGATGCTTTTCCCCCCCCCCACACTCTCTTGCTTGTACAGTCTCCGTAGATAAGGTCTTGCAGAGGGGAATGCATAGCACAGAACCCCTGTTTCCTCTCATCTTGGTGAGCTTCACTAAGTAACAGTGCTGCAATCAAGTGCACTTTTCAGCTTCTAGGCATATAAATTCGCCTGCATTGTGTTGTTTCCTGGGAAGGGCCTCCAGATCATGATACAATATTTCTGTCCACACTGTAATGGTAAAGAGATTTTGACTGTGAAGTAAAACACGGAATTGTTTTAGCTTTTCAGGAAATCAAACATGGAACTGTTTTAGCTTAGCTTTTCAGGGTACCATTAATCTCAGAGCTGCCATGCTGATGTGGTGAAAGATGCACATTGCAGGTGCGAACAGAACAGAAACAAGGGGAGAGCAGATCCTCTGTACTGCCCTTCAGTCATGAGCCTGTATTTTGTCCTTGTGGTCACTGATGTGTTGTTCTTGAGAAGAGAAATCTTGCCAAAAACCGTCGTGGGTTTTGTTGTTGGGGTCCTGAACTGACTCCCCTGGACTTCCAGGAGTTCTCCTTGTAAAAGGCTTGGGGAGAGCAGCCATAGGCCTGATTCTGAAAGGTGTTGTCTCCATAAACCTTTTCATGCCACATAATTTTTCCCCAGCTTTTCTGGATGGATTTTGCCTTGAGTTTTACCTAGACTTTTAATAATAAGGTTAACATCTTAGATTGCCATTACTAACATTACGTGAGAAAAGTGGATGGTATTTTACTATAGGCTTCAGTTTCTAAGTCATAGATTGTAGTAGATAACTCATTTGTGTAATGTTTTCAGTAGAAAATTCTCTAATGCACAAGTTTCCCCTTATTTTCTGATTATTTTTGATTGCAGGTGATAAGCGAAGAGAACGTCTTTTCTTTATTTTGATGAAAGAGCCCAAAATACAGGGTTTTTTTTTAAACTGAGATTCCCTGTGCTTTGAGTTTCTTATTTAAAGTAACATTTGTTTTCACTGAGATTTCTGTGAGTATTACCAATAACTTCTGCCTCAGCATAGCATTAAAAAGTGCTCTTTATTCATTCGTTACTATACCTATTGGAGTGCGGAAAGGATATCAAATTACCTCTTAATGATTCCCACTTACTTCCTGCATTTACATCCCACTTGGAAATCAGACATGCAGTTTCATAACAAAAGAAAGAAAAAAAAAAGAAGAAAATGAACAATTAACTGAAATTTGTAAATGGCCACACAGACTTGGTTCTTGCTTCACAGAAACTCATAACCTGTGCTGGCACAATCCCTGCTCTCTGCTTCCCAGCCCTGGATGTGCTGGAATTGTGTTTAAAACCCAGCAGAGCAGTAGCAGCAAGACAGAGCTGGCCTTACAGGAATGTAGCAGCCTAATGATTGGATCCCATTTCCCACAGGTTCCTAAGTCTGCAACTGAAAATGCCTTGTAACTCTATTAGGAAAGACCTACGTGATCAATAGAAGCAACAAGGCCACACAAGTGCGTCTCAAAGCACAATGAAAATTGCACATCCCACGGTGCTCAGGGGACTTAATATTTTTCAGTGATTTTCTCACCCCATCCCTTGCCCTTGTTTACAGAGCAGTTGCTCTGTCTCGTGCAGCTTTATTGTGAAATGTAACTGACCTTGTTCGTTAGCATATTTTACTAAAAAAAAAATCACTTCTGTACATTTCCCAAGGTTTTAGGTAACACAGATTATTTTTACAAAAGTTCTCTTTAGTTTTGTAAAGACTGATTGCTATTTAGAAGTGGCATTATGCAATTTCAGAGAGAGGGTGCTTGCATTGGTGAGAGAGGAGGGCAGCAGTCCCTTCCCCTTCTCTTGTTTGAGACAGGAGGACCAAGGTCAGCAGCCAGGGTGTGCAGGACCATGGATTCCAAGTAGGGAATCACAAGCCACAAGCTGACAGGTCACTCCCAGATGTTCTGAGGGTGGATCTGACATGACATGGGATAGATCTAAGCTCTGAAGTTGTGTTATGGCCAATTTTTTTCTCAACAATTTTCAGAACGATCTCATTTTAGTGATAAGTAAGAGACTGCTTGATGTTTTATGTAATTATTTTTAATTTGCTTTTATACATTCACTACAATGTATTGTTTAAAACTTTTTTAATGTGGGGAAAACGGAACGCTGTGAGGTGTACAGGGAGTCTTTTACAGACAGTGTATTTAGCTCAGAGCAAATGAAAAAATAACTACTTGACTAGGTTAGCTTTGGGTGCCCTCAGGCTCTTTGAGATTAGTTTTAGATTCATATGCTATGGTCACTCATTGACCAAGCTGCTTCAACCCTTATACATATCCAGCAAAGGATCATTTCCCTCAGGCATGGTTTTCTTTCAATCATATTTAGCAAAATCATTAAACACACTTGGGGCTTGCACTGAAGAGAGAAACAACTTTATATTATCACCATTCAGAACAACTTTCTTCAGGAAGTTGAAAAGACTTGGTTAGGTCCCAGTTTTTCAAGACTTAAGTTTGGTGCTCCCTAAAAAGGGTTATGTATAACTTCCCCTGCAATTAAATTACTCCTGCATTTTATTCTTAGTAATTTTTGACAAGATTTTTAAAGTTGAAGCAAAGATGCTTTATTCCTAAGCAAACAGAAATATGATATATTTTTACTCTTATTTGCAAGAGTGTTTGACAGTTGGTACAGTAGTGGGATGGGAAGCAAATGCTACATTGATTGCTTTTAATCTTTTCAAGAGCCGTTACTTGAGCGGCCACATTTTGTTTTACAACAAATCCTCAAACCATAAGGTTTTCAGCTTTGATGTTTTTTAAAGACAGTTCGTAAGACACCTTTGCCCCTGCCCCCATATTTTAGAGCAGAGGAGCATCCCCGATGGTGGATGTAGAGTCTCCACAGAAAATGGGTGTGGAGCAGAGTGGTTGGGTCCCTCCAGCTGTGGCTTTTGGCTGTGCCAGGTTTCTGATCCCCCACATCGTTTCCTTCATGTGCAGAGTCATATTGGCTCCAGTTCAGGGAAATTCAACACAGGAAGAGTAAGTGTTCACACACGAAGGCTATATGTAGGACTTGTTACTGGACCCTAAATTTGGATTTGGGAAGCATTCCCAGATGGCCCATAAAGTGAGTATTTTTGGTTCTTAACTGAGAAAGATTCACATTAAATCCACTTTATTAAACATGGGTTGATAGGAAATACTCTTCACTTGAACAGCACAGCTTTGAACAGAGTAGAAATGCATGTGAGAAGGAGGTGTGGGGTTTCTTTGTGTGCCATGTGTGGGTGTATTTCCCCGTGTACCGTTATTGTTTGTGGGAGAATGGTGGGGAATTCTTTTTCCTCTCATGGTTATCTATTTTGGGTGGGTGTCTATGAAAGAATTATCTCCCAAATTACCCGAGAAGTAAATTATGCTCTCTCTTCAAGATTTATCTTAATCCAAATGCCATGCCTGACAAGTTTCACTTAGGAGTTCAGAATCACCACTGCACTTTGACTACTCAAAGCAGAACTCTCTGGTGACACTCCCTCTGCTTAGCCTGGCTGGATTTTACTTGAACTCTCCTGGATCTTTTACATGTGAAGGCCTGTGCACATACTCACTCCTCCTGCCACCCCTTTCTTGCTCTGTATGGACATCACCTGAACTGCTTAAAGCTTTTGGCTTAATTTTAATGTCTCTCCCTATATCAGTGAACTTCCTTAGATTTATATTAAAGATGCCATGATATCTTATATATGTAAACTCTCTATAGTCAGATTTAGAACTTTTACAGGTCTCTTAGGTATGAGCTACATTCACGTGAGAATTGTTTTTTGTAATCATACACCTTTGGTTACTGCAGGTATTTATGGTCTTGTGCACTAAGCTGTAAACATGAGAGTAAAATAGAATTTCTTCTTTGTGATGGGACCAAAATGAGTAGATATCTGAGCAGTTATTTAGTGCTACATTTTTTTGCCTTTTCAAAACTGTCTTGATGTTCATCAAACTGCTAAAATTCAGAATGAGAGGTAAATTGTAGACCTAATTTTTGCCAAGTCATATGAAAAATACCCACTCCAGGAGAGAAATACTAGGTTTTAAAACTCCTATTTCTGATTGCTTCCTATAGTTTAAAATTAATATTGGGGTTCAAAACAACAGGAGGTCTTTTTTTAACTTCTAATCTTGTTTCATGTAATGCTATTCTGAACCAAAGAGAGATTGAACTAAATTCTGGGAAGTGTGACTGTATTTTGGGTATTTCCCTCTCTCACTGTGTCAGAGCAACCAAGTTGTTCCTTTGTCAAGGTTTGTTGAGCAGTTGCCTAAGATCACAGTCTATGTGTTAAAATAACTGACTACAGTGCAGTTTTAAAGCCTCTAATTTTAGTCTTCTATTATTCCTCTTTTCAATTGTGCATCTTGTCATCTTCAGTTATTAGAAATTCTAAATTTTAGCAGTGAAAATGCGAAACTATCTCTTCTAGTAGTTTTTCATTAATGTTTTGTGGTCTAATATTTCATTGTGTGTAAAAGTCATGAGACATAGTGTGAAAAGTACTGTATAAGTTTTATTGTATTGTTTACAGCACTTAAATCCTGATGATTTTACAGCAGTGAAAATTAGAGATATTTTTCTTACAGGTAAATTAATTAGGGGGTTAGGTGAAAGTGAATACAGTTTGTGTGTTTGATCATGCAGAATATCAGACTTTTTTGAACCCTATTTTCAATTGCTTCCTGTTAGGAAAACAGATTATTCAGAGTTTCACCCTTTTAACTATAAATTAGCACATTTGGTCTTATTTTCTGGAATTTTCATACTACACATGGTAGGCTACTGCAAGCATATTATCGCTGGAAAGCCTTCATATCTTCTAAAAATATTAAATGTTTTAGAGAGACTCAAAGTGAAGGTAATGCCCTAATTGCTCCTTACATGTGCACCTGAAATAAGTAACTGAAAATGTCTTAAGGTTTGAATTTTTAAAGTGACAAAGCTTAGTTCTGCTTAGAGATGTGATGACCCTGTGACAGCATCTTTGCCTCCACACCACTGCACTGATTTTGTGTCTTCCAAAGGCAGATCTTGGTGTCTTTTTTTTTTCCCAGGTGAAGTATCACAGGATTTAAGTTACTGACAGGAGCTTCCTGCTGATCCTTGTGCTTCCACTTTGTGTACTGACAACATTTCTACACTGAAAAGCTTTTTTTTTCCTTTTTCTCTTATGAAAAGCTTTTTTTGTTGTAGATCCCTACTCTCATACATGACCAGGGTCCTGGTCTCCCCCAGCACCACCTGTAGTTAGCAGAGGAAGGACCTCCTGCAGAAAATAAGTGAGACCACCTACGTTCAGATCCTGCTCTGTAGCACCTGCAAGAGGATCTTTGTCTCCACTCGCTTCAGTCTAGAAACCAACTGACCCCACCAGGTGCACAAAGTTGAGCTCTATGAAGGCTTTGTTCAGGTTTCATGACAGTTGACCTCAAAACTGTCATTTAGTGAATTTTCCTTAGAAAAAAATACTGACCCAAATTTCATTTAAAAATTGACATGGAGATGCTCTATGAATGTCTGTGTTGAATAGAGCTCAGGCAGAAATTTTCCATTTGTGTAAAACAGGAATTTGAATTCTGTCACGTCTACACTTTGGGTTTCTAGAAATTAGTAGAAGGAATAATCCCGTGTTATGGAGTAGATTTTTGATGTTCCCTGTAATTAAAATAGTTCTGCATTACATTCAAGCAAAAACTATGCTTTGGCAGCGTGGTGAAACATTAGAGAATTCTCCTCAAATTAGTTACAGAAATTGAATGACAGGACAAATTAAGAAGAGGCAGGAGGGGGTGAAATATTTTATTTTAAAAATACTCCATAAAGACAAACATGCAGTAAATTAGCAAGTGTGCCTTCTCAGTTATTCATGGAAACATATTTGGAAAAAAACTATGGGGTTGGTTTGTTAATTGTTTGGCAGAATTTTCCAGTGTTTTGTCAGCTTCCCACAGGCTGCTGTGCATAGAGCTCCTTGGGAGGATCACCAGAAGGCTTTGAGGAAGCCTCCAGAAATGATGAACCAGACATGGAGGAGAATGACAGAACTCAAAGCTGAGCATCCCTTCTGTAAACCTTTCCACCCCAAAGGCATAATTTTCAGCAGTCGTGTGTATGAAGTGAGAAAATTAAAGGGATCCGTGGATCTACCTGTGTACTGTCCTAGATACTTCAAAAGCTGCAGTTAAAAGTATAAGCCAAACTTCCTCTGCATTTACAGCAGGTGGTATTAATTTATGTCATTTAGATTAATAGCAGTTGTTGTTTAACAATAGCTGTTGATAAACTAGCATTGGTTTAACAATATGCTAAAAACTGCATCTAAACTTGGTGGGGGGGAAGCAGGGAAAGCAGCCAAGTGCTCCACCCAGATATAGATGTGTGTATAGATAAATATATTTTCATTTGTTTGTCCACACGGAAATGATAGCTTCAGTATGTTTATTGGGAGTGGTGAACAACAGCCACTTGCAAATTCAGTGAGACATGGAACACCAGATTTGATCTGTATATTTTTTCTTTAAATGTTGCTTCCAACCACAATATGTTAGAAAGGAAGGGGGAGAGTTTCTTTTCTTTCCTTTCTTTTTTTTTTTTTTTTTTTTTTTAAATTTATTGGGTTTTATTGCAATAAATGCTTCTGGCTCAAAAACATCCCTAGTTAAACCTGGTAATCTGTGAGTGGAAGGGCATGTGCTGGCAGAAGAGAGCAGAGCTGTGAGAAGGATCTGTCCTTAGGACCTGTCTATCTTTTTGTTCATAATAAAAGCAGGAGAAAAAAAGAGGCAGTGTTATCAGTACACTTCTGCAAGTGAATTAGCTAGCACAGATTTGATAAAGCTTATAAACCCTCTAGAGCAATCGTGACAGTTTGCTGGCTTGGGCTTTGTCTGCTGCCAGTTACTCCTTGCTAGTGGCACTCTTTATTTATGCTTCAGTACCACGTTATCCTCTGGGCTTCAAACAGAAGGGACCTGTCTGTAAGTGTTTTGGTTGTGGTGTTAAAAAATAAGAGTGCAGCAAAACACATGCAACAGTGCCCAAGATCCGTTTCAGCCAGTTTCCTTCTCGTGGTGTTGCTTGCCCGTGACTGTTCCGTGCACAGAGCGTGGCTGGGGTGGTGTATGTCTGCCTTCCACTAGAGAGTGTCACAGAGTTATTTCAATGAATGAAAAAAGCCAAATGGATGCATTATCTGCTTTGTTGTAGGTAAAATGCAAAGTGGTGTGACCTCAGGAACAGGAGATAGCTGTGCCTGCCTACATGTTTTCCATTTTCTAACCACTGCCATTTATTCATCAATCTGCAGCTAAAAATGTACACAGTGCAGGAGGGGGCCACATTTTCATGCACACCAGGTTGGGTTTTTTTGTCCATTTGACAACTCGTACACCTTAATGTTATTGTAAATATACCATCTGACACTTTTTTGCTCTCTTTTGTAGTCAAATTGAATTTATTCTTTTGTAGTCGAATTTATACTTCAAAATGTTAGCATAATTCTGGGGTGGATTATCACATGCATATTCCTAGCACAAGGCATTGGCAAAGAGACTTTAGATTTTGGATCAGCCTATGTAAAATTCTACACTTGGGAATCTTGGAAAAAAGTTGCAGTCCATTAGCAAATTCTCATATCTGGACTGAAGATGTATATGCATAAGTAGAGAAATTGAAAAATGGTGTTAAGTAGTCAGAAAGTCTCCAAAGGGAGATCTGGACAAGAAGCTAGAGTAATAGCAGTAGATGGCTGTTATTATAAAAGAAAAACTTAAAAGTGAGGATAATAGTAACATTCCAAATGCATAAAGTAATTTCTTCAGTCTAAAATTTCACATGGAAATGTAAACACTGAAATTATTGTTTTTCAGGTGAATCATGACATCGAATAACACCTATTCTTTTTTCTAAAAGAAGGAGTATCCATGAAGACACCTTAATTTAAAATAATAAATTAAAAATCAGAGTACTGTGCTGATCACTGCAGTGCTTAAAGTGGGGTTTAATCATCACGGTCAGTTTAGGTGAACATTCCTTACCCTGAATTCCACCAAACTCTCCAATTAATTTGTTTTCTGATAGAGAGGACTGATCCCTCCTTTCTTCCAGGTTTGTGGTCCATGGTCAGCACCTGTGTTTGGTGCACGCTGTTTTCCTTCTGCTTTGGTGAATGTGATTCCTCAGGTGACACCAGCTGAGAATGTCCTTTGATGCCATCCTGTCCCCACCTCTGGGCACATACAGATACCTCAGCAGGCGATGACGTCCAGGTTAGAGGAAGAAATTTAAAGGCTCTGGAAAAGTCAAAGACAGAAGAAGCTGCGCCAGTCAGGCTCAAAAGCTTCACTCTCTTATCTTTTCCTTGAGAAAACAGAGGGCTCAAGGGGTGGTTTGGGCCTGAGCACCCCTTGGTGAGGGCAGGTGACAGACCACAGAAAAAGGAGCCTCAAAGAGCTGAGTGCAGGGCAATAAAAAGGGATTTCTCTTGAAAGTAAGACAGAGCAAGGAGTACAGGGTGAGCAGTTTTGTCAGGCTTACAGTGAGGTGAGCACCCGGCCAGGCTTGTAATGGTACTGAGAAACTGTAAGGTCCTGAGAGTTAAAGACCCTGAGATACATCTTGGTAGGGAGTGTACTTATTTGTGACCATCTTGGTCTTTGTTCTTAAAAACTTCCAGTTTGGTTTAGCTATTTAAATACCTCTGTGATTATCTCACCTCTGTGTTTCCACCCTTCCCTAATGGAAAGGCGAAATACAAGTAACTGAATAAAAATCTATTTGATTTTGCTAAAATGAGCTGGAGCTGCTGCTGCATTGGAAACTTGAGTGTGTAAAATTGACTTGGGGAAGTCATGTTGAAGCAAAGGAGGGATTTTCCCAACATTGCCCAATATTCATTGCTATATGAAGGGAAATGGACAGCTGTGAATAACAAAAACAACACCTAAAAAAATCTACTCGTCCCCAACAAGCAGGTTTTAAGTACAGAGGAGTGGATAATAATAAATAACAAAAAGAATCCCCATGTTGCTGACCTGAGCAGACACTGCTCTTCCCCTGGCAGCAGGAGATGAAACTCCTCAGTCCAGCATTTTCTTCTTGAGCCACCCCACCTTCTAGGGTACCTAGTAGTGAAGATTAAGAAAATTGCCAATGTATATTTTTTCTAAAAAGAAATAGAGAAAGTCTATGGGTCTTTTCTTTTAAAGTATTTACTTTGAAAAGAAAATATCATGAATTTTTTTTTTACTCTCTTTTTTAGAACACATTGGGGCATCAGTACAACCATGGTTACAGGAGGAGGGAGATTTCTGTGGCTCAGCAGGAAGGTGTGAGTAACTATCTCTTTATGTCAGTTTACCCTTTATAGTTTGAACTGAAACCATCTTTTTTGATCTACATAGAATGCTTAATTAATGTATGAGAGCTGTGTGACCCTTTGTAAGGAATTTATCTTTTTGAAAGCGGATGTATTTATTAATAACCAGGTGGCTGTTTTTCACTTTGTCTTCTCATAAGTAATACCTTAAAAAAAAAGTGGAAATATTTTTAGGAGCTTTTCGATAAGAATTGATACCTCATTAGTGAACTGAAGTAACTTTGAAGGATAGCTTATACAGCCATACTATGTGCACTTTATTGCATGAAGGATTTCTAACAGTCAACAGAAGTTCCTTCTTGAGGACCTGGAGAGACAGTGTGATCTAACTCTTTGAAGTTAATCATGAACCACAGAGCAAGCACTGAGTAAACTGATAGCATAAATTGAAAGGTCACAGCCTGTATTGAGAGAGGCTGTGGTATTTTGCTCTTAAAAGAGACATGACAATTCATTTTGATCTCTGTCACAGAGGTGCAAAGGACTGAAGGGGAGACTGTGCTCAGCTGGAGCTCAGCAGAAGGGACTGGGAGCATCACCAGGCAGCCCTCGTGCCCTCACCACCCCTGTGCCCGTCAACAAAAATCAAATGCAGTCTCAGGCTCTGTCACAGGTCTGTGTTCATCCCTTTTCTTCGGCTGCAATTCACCGAGTCCTTGATGGTTTGAGTTCCTTGCGCACCACAGTGGGTTTGAGGGGCACCCCTGTGAGGAAAAGGCTGCAGAAATGTCTTTATTCTCCTTTAGATTTCTCCCTGGATCACAGGATACCTTTGGCTTTGCGCTCAGTGAAACATGTATACATGTCTGTGTTTTTCTGGCATGTCCATAACTGATGGGGCAGTGGAAAACAGAGCATAGAAATATTAATAATCAAAATATATTAGAATTTGATCTACTAGCAGAATGTGTGAGTTAGCAAGAGTCTGTCTGTGTCAGGATGAGATGGTCATCCAAAAATAATAGAATTTGTGCTTCAATATGAGAAAACTGTAAAGGTTTAAAGCCAGGATGTGTGTTTACCTGTTCTTTTTTTCCCCCTTTTCCCCAAAATATCTCTTCATGCCAGGCATTGCATATCCTCCAGCCATTAGAGTTGCTAGTTTAAACAGGAATAGATATGTAGGAGCATATTCATGCTGTACACTCCAGGGCAGGTGAACACTAAATTTGCCTCCAAGTGCTTTAAATGTCAAATAAGATTAACCATCTGCTAACCTATCTAACAATTCACTAGAAGTTCTGCTCCCTGGCATAACAGACAAGGTAACCCCTTTGCTGCCCGGGAGTTGGCCAGCAGATGGTCAGCAAAAACAAACCAGTGTGGGATGATGGGACCATTCTACATGCAAAGTGCTGTTGCACATGATGTTTTCCTGGATGAACAGCAAACACTGCCCAAAGAATCCCACAGAAGAATCACTATGTGGTTTACAGAAGTTAATGGCCAGGCACTAATGTACCCACTCCTGTATTTAGATGGAGAAAACTGTGATATGTGTGTTTAAAGACCCCAAATGTTGCTAGAATTTTTTCAGAAATTAAAGCTAAGAGCAAACTATGATGACTGAAAGTTTACTTCACAATTAAAAAAGAAGCAGAAAGAAGGGAGAAATATTCCTGTTTCCACATGTGAGAAGTCTACTTTGAGTGTAGCACAGTTCTCCTTCGTTTGGAGGAAGCCAGATTCCCTGGTTCCTCAGCTTCAGGAGCTGAGCTGTAATTCCAGATTTACAGCAGTAGCCAACAAGAGAAGGAATTGAACATTGCAAAAGGATGCAAATGACTGTAGAAGAATACACTGGATTTTGGAGAAGGGACACCCTTTATAAATAAGCTTTGAAACCTTGACAGAGAAGTCAAATTAATTAGATTTTCCTGAGACAAAACAAAGAATATGTTTATTCAGAGTTGTCTCAGAGCCCTGGGAGAAATTTGAATTGGAACCCATATTAAAAAAGCCATCTAGGAATATCTTGTAAAAGATATCTATATATAAAGAAACAGTATTGTTGCCATTGGCCTTAGAAGGGTCTCATCACACATGACCTTGGGATCTAATTAACACAGTGGAAAAATAGCTGCTATTACTACCTACTCCAAATATAAGCAGGTGCCAGTAGTATTTTTTTAACATGGTCTTTTATCTCAACCCTTGACAATAGGTATATTTTGGAGAAGCATAAAAGCTTGAATTCAGAAAGAAAATATTATCCAAATATTGACCTGGACAGTTGGATACTTTAAAAATGGCAGGAATTCACATCAAAAAGTGAAGCTGCACAAAGGGCAGGGCTGGAGGTAGTTTAGGGCAGGGGAAGGTGAGCAGCCCTGGGCTGGGCAGGTCGTGGGCTCTGTGCCAGGAGGGTCCAGGGGGCACTGTGTTTTTCAGCCAAATCTTCCAACCAAGCAGGGAGAGATTTCCCACCCTGCATCCAAACAAAATGAAGTCAGCTTTGACTCTGCAAAATGTCGATGAATTCTTCAGAGTAAATCAGCCCTGTCAGTCTGATGCGGAACTGTCACCTACTAGTGACATAATATAATATGAAATGATATTGAACAACATGCGTTTGGCACTAAATTGTTAGCGGGTTTTAGCTTTGACAGCAGCAAGTTTATTGCTTTAATCCCAAGGTCTTTTAACCCTCTTTGACATAAATTGAGGTTGGCTTTTGTGAGAAAACTCCACTTCACTCTCTCTTCCTTTACCTAAAACTGCTTTTAACAATTTATGCTCATACATCAGACACTCATTTTGAGTGACAAAAAGAAAAAAGATCTATTAGAATAGAAGGAAAAAAGGGTCAATTTAGGTTAAGCAGTGTATGTCTCTTTCGGTAGGCATGTCACAGCTTTCTTCAGGTGAATGTGAATTTTAAGTTGTAATAATGTATTGCTGTAGCAAAATAAAACAAATCTGTGACAAGAAGAGAGAACAAGTATTGCAGGAGAATTGATAATCTGCACAAGACTATTCTCCCTTTTTAAAAGCAATTTAATTTATTGCTAAGATGGGTCCATTTTGAAACTTTTCTTCTAAGATCAAAGGATTTTCTTTATGGAAACACTGTAGAGAGACAGAGTAGTTTAGTGAGGGTCACGTGCAGAAATGCAGATGTATGGAACAGATACCACATACACACAGTTTTGCTGAATAGTATAGCTGGCTGATAGCACATAATTTAATATTTCTCCTTTTTGAGACACCTTGTTTGGTTTGATAAGTAAGTACATGTTGTCATCAGTGCTCTGATAATCCCGTCACAGAAATGCATCATATATGAACTCTAACATCAATAACACAGGACAGTTTTATCTCCCTTGTTTTTCTACTCTCAATTACTGTATGATGCTCGTAGTGTTCCTTTGAAATCATTTCTTTATTGCATTTAAAGCTCAGCTGAATCTGCCCTTGGACTGTTTAATAATAGAGAATGAACACATTCTCAGCACATTTGCAAATTTTTTTTGTTTTCTTTGTTCCCTCATAGAGAAGAGTATATTATTGATCTGCCATCATTTTTATAGAAGAGAAAAGTAAGGAAAATATTAGACAAAAGAAAACTTGTGTTTCTCTCCAAATGTGAGTGTTTTGGAAGTTTTTATAAATCACAATATTTGTCACTTTTAAAAATCATGTTTTGCTGTTTATCTTACCAATTTCTTTCTATTTCACTATTATTATCTATAACTTAATAGCATTTTTACTCCTGGCTAATGATTGAGCAAATACACAAACAAGTTTTTCTATAAGTGTAAAAAATTGTCCAATCTGATCTGCAGATTTGTGTTTTGTTTCTCTTGCACCCGTCCCCATGGCAATAACCTCATTTCCTGCTTGGCTGTTGGTGTGCCCTCCACTCCAACACCTTCAGCTCCCTCCCTCTTCCCCATCTTCCAACTCTTCTACCATGAAATCTTCAGGTGCCTAGATCTGACTGTAATGCACTGCTCGTCTTCTCACTTACATTCTTCACAGACTAAAAGCAAAATTAATAAATAAACTTTACTGGATTTTAATGTTGGGAACTGCATCCCCCAAATCAGGAAAATATGAAAATAAGAAAATATTTCTAGACCTTCTATGACAGTGTTATTTTGTTTCCTAGTTATGCTATATAGAAATTATAATAATCTTTCTCTAGATCAAAATCTATCACATTTTGTACCCTAGAGATATATTGATTGCTATGTTATATCCCAAGTATATTTTTCCATACATTAAAAGCCAAAGTAGCATTAATTTTGAAGGTTATCTCCATTTTTCCTGCCTTGACATCCAACATTTTTTCTTCATCCTTCTCCTTATGTGTCCTTTGGTTAGAAAGCAGGATATGCCAAGCTGCTGATGCAAATCCTGACTTCTCCAAAAACCAAGGGCAGTAATTTCGTACTCAGGGTTTGGCCCTGCAGATTGGCTGCACCTGCTAGAGCAGAACAAAATGCCTCCACCAGGTGTTTCCCATTGATAGGTCCTGCTCCACCACAGTGCTCAGATTCTTTAAGCATTTGGTACTGGCAGCCCTTGCAGTTTCCCTCCTCCCATTACAGTTGTAAGTATAAATTCCACAACATTTCCAAATCCTGACAGAATGAAACTTGGGGAATTGGGAAAATGGGGTTAGTGTATGAATTGTGATCTTGTCCATGCAATAAAAAGCACTATCAGCGGGCATTCAGCAGCTGAACTACCCTCATGTTGTTTGTATTTTTATGGACGCTGTTATAACAATAGTCAAGTATGATTTAACTTTAAAAGGGATGCCCTAGCATTGTTCAAGTCCAGAGCTGCCATAATCTTTTGTGGTAAATCTTTTGGATTTTATCTAGCTTTTAAAAAGGAAGGTGACATGAATGTGCAGAGGCTACCTTTACAATGTCTTGCCAATCCATCCTGTTTATTTGGGTTTGCATAGATGCAAGCTTTTCTGGGTGTGGTGTTTTTGCTCTTTGTGTTCCTACATTGCAGCAAACAGGCATCCTTGATCGAATGCAGAGATCACCTTGGAACCTAATCCCTACAAACACCAAGTGTATACAATCCTGAGTGGTTTTTTGCTTCTGCATTTCAGTAGCAAAATTTAATTCTAACTATTATGATTATTATTACAGATATATATCCTTTTAAAAACTGATTCAAAATAATTAAGGTTACTCTTGTTTTTAAACATTAAATGTATTCAAAATCAATATCTTATTTTGGTTCTAGATGCTCTTGTGGTGCAGGGCAGGAGATGGAGGCTGTTTTGGCCATTGTCACTAATTCTGTATGAGGCCATGGCTGACTTGCTTAGATTTTCTCAATCTTTTTGCTTATCTGTAATTTCCTGCCTCTTGTTTGGTTCATTTCATTAATGTTTGGAAACTATTTTTGGATACTTATATGGAAAGTGCTGAATAAGTACTATTTGCTATTTGTTGTTAGGTCTGAAAGTGGATATTTGCAGTGACTGTCACTGAGGTAACACATTTAACAATTTTCAGGTTTTACAAATAAATAATCCATGTTGATGCATATTTGGGGATAGCTGTGCAATTAAATCATTTAACTCAGCACAAAGAGGGTCTTGTGGCTAAAATGTTTAATAGGAACCTCAGAAGTTTTACTATGCAGCACAGGACAGTGAAATTGCAAGTATAAAACATACCCTGACTCCCCATTTCTCAGCCTTCCTGTCTTAGAAAAAAGCTCTGAGCAAGAGCAAAAGATTCTTCATTCCTTCAAGGCATTCCCTGAGGGCTTGCCTGCCCTAAATAATTATACAGCCTTAAAACAGTTGTCAGCCGCTGCAGTCAGGACTGCTCCTCTCCCCATTTTATGGGGAATCGTGCAATAGCTGCTGGCTGTCTTGGAGCCTGGCCTTTGGGGTCGTGACCTTGGGAGAGGATCTGAGTCCGGCTTGCCAAATGGGTGCAAGTTTCAGGCTCCTCGTTAGGAAAAGTTTGAAAATGTAGAATGTCAAGAATCCTGCTTGCAAGGGGAGATGTCTGTGTGTGTTGCTGTGTGTCCGGACCTGGTGCTAGAGCACAAAGGCCACAAGAACCCTTTTTCCCATCATGTGCCTTTTCCGTTGTTGGCCTGGCCACAGGAGCAGCTGCCTGTCAGTGCTGCCTGTCCTGTGAGTCCTTCTGTGCAGGGAGGATGGGGGAGCTGCCATGGGGATCCTTCTGGTCCAGCTCTGCCCTGCTCTTTGTGGAGCTCCTGTTCCTTTATTCAGTGCTGTCTGTACTGTTACAATTGGGACCTAAGGTTGTACAGGAACTGTCTAAATCTCTGGTAACCAATACAAGCAGCCATGACTCCATTTACCTTTATTCCCTGGGTATAACTAGCACTGGCTAGTTTGGAGATATAACTGATAAAGACTGTCAGGGCTGGACGCTGAATTATTCTAATTAAAGTGTGTTTGTGGTTTAACTTTCCAGGCTAGAATAGCTTCGAAACGGGGAAAAATTCACAGCAAACATTGCTCTTGCCTTTTGGTAATTCTTAGGTCATTGCTGGGTTTTGATTCCTTCTCTTCCAACTCCTTCACCATGACTGTCTTGCTCAGGGAGAGAAAAACAAAGGCCAATGAAACAAAGAACTGAATTGTTCTGCTGTTTTCTCTTACTGGGCAGCCTTTTGCTTCTGTATCTCTGAGGTTAAGGAGTGAGAATTACGTTTGAAATTTAAATGAAACCTATCCTTCTCTTTGTATTTCCTTCTTGTCCTCAGCTGCTTGTCTGAGCTGGAAAATTGCCCCTGATAGGAATGTTATGGAGTGCTGCTTTGATTTTTGGTTTTAGGGAATTATTTACCTGATGTTTATCCTTGAATTTTATTCCATATATTACTTAGGCTGGAAGCTAAGCCCTGTTTCCCTAGGCAAGTTCAAGTAGGTAGATAGCAAAATTTGTAAAATTAATAAATGACATTTCTAACAAGACGATCTTGGGGGGGGAGAGGGGAAGAGGTGAGGGGGTAGTGATTGTTGCTTTTATTCCTAATCCAGGAATCTATCTTTTTAAAGAAAAGTTTCAGATTGAAAAATTAATTGAGCCAGTTTAATTCCAAGCTAAACATGAAAAACTTCCTATAAGGTCTCTGCTCTCCCTTTCTTTGGTTGTACTGTCATCCATAGACCAGTTCCCAAATGGATACTATTCTTAGAGCTTGGAGCTCCCCCTCTCATTGTGGGAATTTATTTGGTGCATGGGTGGTTTGGATGCATCTCATTTTTCCTTGTGTTAATAAAATAAAAAGAACAAAGTGCACTTAGGAATGCCCTGTGTTTCATCTAGAGGAACTCAGTCATTAGCACAATGTCACAATCAGCAAACAATATCAGAGCTGAAAACCAACAAAAAGGCAGCATGAAAAAGGTGACAAGAGAGGAGGAGACAGAAGTATTAAAAAGTATTGTAGATAAAGAACTGTTGACTGCTACTCTTGTAAATATTTCAAAATATAGATCCAATGTTTTATGGGTCACTAAAACTACTGTAAATACACCAGCTGAATCCCAAATACATCATTCTCAATCCCCGGCGAAGACAAAACAATGCAGCTATAATATCCCCTTCGTCATCCCTTGCAGACTTGGGTTTAGCTGCAGAGCAAAATGACTGGAGCTGACAGAATATTCAAACATAGGAAAGAAAAAGAAACCTGAGCCTGTCCTACTGTCCAGTTTTCTGTGTAGTATAGAGTGCAGTACAGCAGGAGAGCCCTGGGAGCTTGAACTTCTCTTTATTTGTTCCTAGTTCAGCTGTAAAAGCTGATTAAGTTTTCCTGAGTGTCTTGGACACCATCTTTCTGTCTTATTCCACTTGCAGATTGAAAAGAAACTATTCCTAAGGGCTGTACTAAATATCTTTTAGAAGTCTCTTCATGTTCATCCACAGAGGGTAGGCTCTCAAACATGGATGGATCCCACCCTGTGGTGGGACCAGTGAATGGTTTGTGTAGTGGGGCACAGACAAAAGAAAAGTCAGGTGTCCCTTCTCTGGAAAGGAAGGACACTGTTGCTGGAATTTTATAGCCAGGACTAAGATTGTGCTGTAGGTTTGTGTCCCGGTATCATAAATTAATAATTTTTTTTTTTTTAAATTATCAGGTTTTGCTTTCCATTCTCTCTTGGTGATTTTGTCTCTGGGTGTAAACATTTGCCTTAATTCAGGG
>VZRL01002502.1:98251-148251 GCA_013397895.1 Origma solitaria | reverse complement strand
CAAGAGACATTTATGTATATATTGCTAGCTTCAAGACTGATTAGATTTACATTTCTTTAAAAATGATTTTTTTTTCTCGTACATCCATAATGCCTTTAGAATGCACCGCATGATAGAAAAATGCAATCTTGATTTCAATTGAATACCTGGAAGGAGTGTTTTTTCCCCCTATTAATATGTACATGTGTTCCCCTAGAGTTTGAGTTATTTTTTCTAAAAGACACTCTTCTCTTGAATTACCCCAGCCCAAATGTATGCCTTAGGATGCGAAAAGCAGTGAAGTAGCTGTCCTATTATCATAACTTGAAAGAGGTCCATTTAATAATAGCCTGTATTAAACAAGAGTCTGCTAACTATACAGTAAAGACTGTTTTTCACCAGAGAACATAAACCATATGTTTTAAATGCAGCTAAAAATGGATGCAGTGTGCTATTTCCTTTCACCTCAGCCTGCAGTGTATTACTTAGATTTGCAAGGCATAGCCACCACTAGTACTTAACACTGCTGAAAGAGCCACCCTTCAAGGCTTTTTTAACCACAAAGAAAAGAGAAATATAGTAGCATCGATTGTTAAATCCTGGTGCTTGTTACTCACTGCCCGCACACAGAACATCATGCCTTTGTAGCAGTGAGGAGAGTTGGTATTTATCAGGGTTCAGAGCTAGTTCAGCCACACACTTGACAAATTATTTGTGGAATTGTTGTATTCACAGTCACTTAAATAAGAATCTGTCAACACAAGGCTGTGCTTTGTTGCAGCAGGTCTCACAGTTTTTCCTACGCACTCAAAGAATGATGGATTGGAGGTAATGCAAATTCACTACCATTTTATATGCTGGTGCCTTCTTCATAGACAGGAAACATAGCTCAGTATCATCTTGTAAAATGCCTTAACTGTAAAGGCCTAGTTCAGTGTTGAAAGTGCTTTTTAAAAATGGTATGTTGGAACAGGGAAATGTAATTCAAATATTTTCCTCACGTCTCATTTTACAGACTGCTTGTTGGAGCAGGTGTGCGTTCAGATTTTCCCAGGCTAAGTAGGACATATGCTTATCTGTGCTTGGTAATTAAAACAAATTAATAAATACAATTATTTGATTTTATGGCAACTTAAAAGTTAATACTGCTTAAAGGCATGTTAAATTTAAAGAGCTCACACAGAAGGAAAAAATGCCCATTTAGGTGACTCAGTCTGCTTTGCTGATAGCAATTTTTTTTAGTAAATTCGTTTGTCCAACAAAAAATGCCTGAAAGCTCTGTAACCACTTCCACAAGGTGTAGTCCACAGGTAAACCTCATAATCTGTTTGCACAATGGTGCTTACAATATGAAGTAAAAAACCTTATCTAAGCTGGCACATATTTTTTAGGCTGATGTCCAAAACTGGAATGTTTTGCTCAGGACTAAATGCAGCCATGAAAATTGTGCCAATTTCTACACCAGCAGAAGTCAGAGCTTTTCCTTGCTCTGCTCCCAAACCCACAGGAGCCAACCAACAGCGTGGGACAGCACTGGGGAGAAACGTAGAGAGCTGGAGACAGCCCTTGAGGATGTTAAAATGAAAAAGGAGAAGCGACAGCAAGCACTGGATGAGACTTTTCTGGAAAGTTCTCATCTCAGTGAAATAAATGGAGTTATGGGCTACTTAAGTTATATCTGTGCCTTTTTCTTTGTGGTTGTTGAGGAAAATTGATCTTTCTGGACTAGATAAAAGCTTGTCTGTGCAGGAGAGGGATTTCTCAGAGGTTCATTTCAAGTGTAACGCATGAATTTGCCAGAAGTTAACACAAATCTTACGTTGCACTACCTCAAATTCAGAGTGTGTTTCTTTGATGTAGGATAATAATGAGGGAATTCCACGACATGTGTATAAAAATGTTTTCCTAAAAATCAACAACAAATTTTTGAGACTGAACATAAGACAAATATAATTCACTTGGCTCAATGCCCTAATGGGAGGCTCAGATCAATGCACAAGCTGAAACCTTTGTGGATTATAACAGGTGCTAGGGAAGTCAGGGAATATATTTCCATACACTTCAGGGAGGCCAGATTTTAACCCCAGCTACTCTGAGCCTTAAGATCTGAGCAGACTCCATAAATTTCAATGCATGCTTAAGATGTAAGCATTTAGCAGATCTGTGCATCGGGGCTGAGGGAAGCTGCCCTGGCACCCTGTCTGCTTTCTGGGTAGTTTACTTTGACTTGCTCACATTCTATCTGTTATAAGGCCTGCATTTCTCTAGAACCATTAAACAATACTGATTTGAATTCCATGCCTGTGAAGGGTGTGAACAGGTAGCTCAGCAGGGCAGAGCCCCTGACCCCCTTTGTTCACTGAGGCATCCCACCCAAGTGCAGGGCTGGGCTGCTTCTCCTGCAGGTGTCTCTGCAGGGGTTATCAGCATTCAGAGAAATACTTTGAAACGTTTAGACAACTTCATTTTCTTGAGCAAAGCCTGTATATAGCACTGTATATAAATTAATCTGCTCTTGTTAGCCTTGCAGAGATGTAGAGGTGCCTCCTGCTTTGTCTCTTTCCCTGCAGCACTGGCCTGTGTCAAGCACTGTGGTACTGCTGCATGGCCCTGGTGATTTGGGACACTGTGACCACAGACACATCCACACTGGCTGGAGAGCTTGGCTTGGGACATTGTGACCGCAGACACATCCACACTGGCTGGAGAGCTTGGCCATAACCTCTTTATCCCATGGGTTCCCCTCAGCCTTGGGGAAGGCATCTGTTCACAGAGCCCTTGCTAGAGCTGTGCTCTGCAGCCTCCCAGAGTACCCAGACTTTTATAGTATTTCCCCCCACAGCCTTTCAAAGCACTTGGAAGCTCGACGCAGTTTCAAAGAGTACAGATTGACTTACAGTATGGGATATAGTATTTTCACTTGCGCCTAAAAGCGCTGTTGTGCGGCCAAAAATTCAATCGCCAAGAAATCACACATGGTTCACAACACAGCTCTTTGATAACAGTAAAAGTATATGTAATATTTTGAAATCACTGGCCAATTATTTCTAATAGTTTCATGATAATTTATGTAGAGAATCTCTCTGTTGGATGTGTTCCTGCTTTGGTCTAAATGTATTTTTGAACACTCTGTCAAACATCCCCATTTGGCACCTATTTTGTTTCACTGAATTTCTTTAGTATGTCCAGATCTCTTGCCAATGTATTTCCAGAACATATTTTGACAGCTTTGTCACCAAATTTGTTACTTCTTGTGTTTGGAATGTGTATCAAATTGCAGATATTAATGTGTGTGTTTCCTTTTGGTATAGACTCAACTGGATAATACCTTTGTCTTCTGTGGTGGTGAATGTAATAAAGTGAGTGATTTTTTTTATTAATTTTGAAATTTATTAAGATTTAAAAATTGCAAATCTGTCATAGATGTGTTGGTTTGTTTTTATGTTTGCAGCGAGAAGCATTCTGAGCAGAATACCCTTAAACTTTAAACAGCTGTGATATTATATTTCTTATCCCAGCTTTATAATAGAAGTTTTATGTATGTGAAGGCAGTCGCTTCTCCCTCACTGTGCACACACATACACACGTATATATATATGTATAATTTTATTTCAATATGCTTGGATTAACTGAACTATTGAATTTCAATCTGTTGTGCTCTTTCATGAAATAGTCTTCCTATTGAGTTTGTTGGAGCTGAATGAAAATGTTTTATTTAAGGCTGATCATAATCTTTGCCATCATGTTTTTCTTAATATGGTTTTTCTAGATTAAAAGCGATGATGAGATAATGCCTGTTGAAATATAAAGGTCTTTGCTTTGTGGCTCTGCAGCAGCAGCCAGCGGGAGGGAGGCTGAGCTGGCCCCTCCAGGACATCACATTGCTTGTGACTCACAGAATATTCTGAGCTGGAAGGGACCCCCAAGGACCAGCAAGTCCAGCTCTTAAGTAAATGGCCCCTACAGGGTTATCTGAACCCTGATAACACACGCTGGGTGTTATCAGCACTCTGCTCTAACCAGCTGAGCTGCTCTGGGGGTGTTCCAGCCACACGGTCCCTGCAGCTCTGCTCTGGATCGTTTTCCGTGGCCTGGCACAGCTGATGGTCCCTTACCCTCTCTGGCGGTGTGCAGACCAGGAGAAGACCCTGGATCACAATGAATGAGCTGTGTGTGCATGGCATTTTTACTATTGTCCAGAGAAGTAGTCTGGAAAGATTTAATGAATAAGTCACCTTTGACAGTGGAGGCTAAATGCATGTGGAGGACACATAATAGAATTCAGTTTCAATAAGGCTTACTGGTTGCTGTTGCTCTTGGTTATTTTTGCCCTGTTGTGAATAGTTTTGTTGTTGGAAATACTTTTGGTCACCCTTAAAGATAATCTTGGACATGGAGCACTGCGCAGGTCTGGGTGACAGAACTTTCTGATATGGCAGGGTCCCCCAGCAACACTAGAAAACCTCTGCCTGCCTCTAAGGGCTGCTTTTTTGGGCCACTTCCTCAGTTCTTTAAAATATGCCTTTCAGTCGGCACAGAGCTCTTTGATTTTTTGCTGCTGGCAGATTGGTTGTTTACTGTGCTGAGTAACACATATCAAATAGTAAATGAATCCTGAAACAGCTGGGCTAGCTGCTCATAGTACATCTTCTTTCCATTTTTTGAAATGTAAGGTTTGATTTTGAAATCAGGGGTCTTTCTGAAGTATATTGCCTTGTACAAAGATTTGATCAAAATTCATAAGTAGCAACAAAAGAAATATTAATTACTGGAATTATGTCGTATAAAAATGCAATTGTGAATCTAAAATAACTCTAGAATAAAATCCAGACTATTTCCCAGTGGAGACTGTCATGTTACCCCCTTAGAATCTGTACCTTAATTTCAGTTACCTCTGCAGACCTCTGTATTTCTCTTTTCAAATTCATTACTTCTATAAATAGAACTTAGATTTGAGACAGAAATTAATTTTTTTAAATGAGATTTTATCTGATGTCTTACAAAGAACATGATATGTAATATGAATGGAAAACATTCCCAATACAGTTTAGGTTTTAGTTCTGATCCTGTGGTCCTATGCAATAATGTCTGATTTTTTTGAACGATTTCTTCTTCTTATCTGGACAAGTTGAGACACAGACTACAATCAGGGCAGAGACACAGGCAGGGCAGCAGAGGCTCTTCATCAAAAAGAAATTGTATTAAGTTAAGATGACAAAAGTGGGATATCTATTCTGTTTCTGTACTAGTTATAGCATATATACTGCATTTTTGGGTAAATTATTTCTCAAGTCTGAAGCCCAGCATCAGCAAGGGCAGCAATCCTGTGCCAGCTGCTAGCATTCTCCAGAGAAATAGGAGCAACAGGCCATAGAAAGAATCTGATCATAACATACTTTTCTTGCCATTAGAGAAGAGAGTAACATAATAGCTGCTCTGCTAGGTTCAGAATACCAAAAATTTCCTACAAAATAGTGGAGGCCAGGGCAAGATGTGGAATAAGTTAAAATTATAAAGAACAAGCTTACCTGCCATTGATTCCATTTTCTTTTGGGCTGGAAATTTTGCATCGCAGAATGTATATTTTGCTTGTCAGGTTTACTATTGACTTTCTTTGTTTCATTGAAATTCTGAATTTTTGCTACTTGTTGAACTTTTTTGACACAGTGATAACACAATATAAATCAAATGCCCTAATCCACACAAAGTAAATCATCGGTTCTTCTGCATAATTTTGTTTGAGTGTTAGTAGAAGGCTAACTCTTCCAGACAACTTCTAACAGATTGCTAAATACGCAAATAATTTGCTTATTAGAGGTGATATTTATTAGAAAAACTCAGAAAAATGTATGCAGTGAAATATATTTATGGCCATATGAAAAATGAAGTGACCTGTTGGAGACAGCCTGTAGCTCCTGAGGAGCAGTGAAATGCTTAGGAAGGTTCCATGAAGCACATGGGATTATTGTGTATATATAAGAAGTAATAATGTCATCTGGTTTTTTTCTGTTTCCTGTTGATTGACTTTTATAGCTTGCAAGCATTATGCTGGATTGTAAATTGCAATAAATTTAATCAAGAATTATTTTATTCAGCCTACTAATGAGGAATAATAGCGTATGTATCAATTAGACATGTCAATTTGTGTGAAGAAATAGATTTACAAAGGGATAGTAGGTAAAAAAATATCATTGGTATCAATTCACTTCATTATTTTTAATTTGCTGTGAATATTGAGTGCTTCCAACATAAAATCATTCCTCAATTAAAATAAAACAGCTGTACTCCTATCAGCTTTTCCTTGCTTGTTGTTGCTTACGGATTAGCAGTTGTCATTGGCTTCAGTCTCATGTAATTTCATTAATTTGCGAGCATAAATGGACAAAAAAAGAAAATAATAATAAAAATCTTTGGCTTGTCGATGTACTAAGTATTGTATATGAATTATTTTTTTCAGATTGAACTGAAAGGGCAGAACTACTGTAGCAGCAACATTTGGGGGATATCAGGACTGTGACAAACCCCATCCGCTCTGTTCTCCAGCGTCAGCAAAGCAACTCGTGAGCACTGTCCATTTCGGCACTTTTTTATTGCTCTCGAGTCCCTTTCTTGTCTCCCAGGTGATCAGTGGCAAAGCAGATCCCCCAGATGGATCCTGGAGAGCACTGGGCTGTAGCTTGTTTTCACTGCAGGATTCACGAGCCCCTCGCCTTCCTCTGTTTGCAAGGCACTGCTCTTATTTCGAGTTCCAGGACATCACCGAGCATGTTTGTGTCTCTGAGTGACACATGGAGCTCTGTGGTTGTCCTTATTTCTCTTCAAACACATCGACAGGCTGACAATATGAGCACACTTATAGAGAGGAGCATGAGAGTTGCAAAAATATTTCTGCAAGCCCAGATGTGAAAGTGTGGTGCACAATTTCTTTTGTTAACTTCTGTTTTTCTAGCAGTAAGTTCTTAATGGCCTCACAAGATTTTAAATTGGTCTGCCTTACCTTGTTATCATCCAACTATTATTTTAATGGAAAGTTTAAAAATATAGGTGTGTTTAAATGTGTGCAATATAAGATGTAGGAAACATGCAGGAAGAATCAATAATTGTGTGGTTTATATTTTAGTAGAAAATAATAGTCTCTCAGATGACTGTGGCTTCAAGAAACGAAGGTTAGCTGTACTTTTGATTATTTTTGTTCTACAGCTGCTGTTGCAGGTTTCAATACCTTTAGCTCCTTCTGATTCAAGACATTTTATCATGGTGTATTTTTATTATTTTTTTGTTTCCAGTGAGAGTTTTTTGATAGAATCCCTAAAAGAGGACTCATGTTTGTAGGGAGACTGAACACATGGGATCTGAATCCAAGTTAACAGTGAATTTTCTATTACAGGAAGTAAAAGCTTATGAATATTTTCTTTGGCTCTGAAAGTGGAAGCTGACACTAGCATGTATCGGAGAATTTTAACTAATGATTACAACAATACTTATCTGCTAATTTGTTTCCCCATGTCTGGAATCAGTATGCTAAATATGTGTGAAATTTTTTGGAGCTCATGCTAAAATGTCAACCAGCCAAATACTTATCTGCATTTCACTATTACGGAAATAATGATAGTAATAATAATAAATAATAGTAAATACAGTAACTGTTTCTTTTTATGAGTTCACTCAACTAAAGTAGGAGATCATTGCATAAGCTGAACACATCTTCATTATTTTGCTAAATCTAGAGTATTGTTATTTAACACTAAAGGCTTGTTAGAAAAAAAGCTATGTGAATATTTTAATGCTGTGCTTTTGAATAGGTATCTACATATTTCAAAACTCAGTAAGAAATGCTGATTACCA
This sequence comes from Origma solitaria, assembly GCA_013397895.1. NCBI lineage: Eukaryota > Metazoa > Chordata > Aves > Passeriformes > Acanthizidae > Origma > Origma solitaria. The sequence continues at coordinate 140,427 of VZRL01002502.1, read as the reverse complement.
TAGACACTCCTAACCAATAGATAGGATATTTGTAATTTATAAGCATATCTACACCAGGACTTGAGCTGATTCATTTATCTCAGTTAATATATCTGTGCAATCTATTGCACTAGATTTGAAGCCAAACTTCTCGGGTGATGTTGAAGATGTTGAAGAATTTTCCCAGCTGTACAATAAGCATAAGAAAGCTTTTAAATTGTGGGCTAGAATGAAAACCAGGAAACTCGTATACAGACTTGATTGCTGAATTTCTTAAAACATAAATTATTACGAGTTGGGATGCTGTTATTTACAAATAAACTTAGTTTTTATCAGTTGGTTATCAACAGTCACTGTCAATCAATTTTTGTATTTCCTGTTCATGTGCTTGAATCTGTTAATGTTTTAAGTTGTCTGTGTTTTGTGTCTTTTTGGTGTTGGAATTATGTTAAGCAATATGGTTGTCTGTTTAACAAATCTGATCATTGTTTTTATAAATATATTGAAAAATGGATATTTTTAATCAGTGAACTTATTTTTGTTCGGCACTGGAGAAAAACAAACTTCAGAATACTCTCTCATTGCACTGAGAGGAACTCAAGTTAAAGGATTGCTCTTACGGAATGAGAGGAGGCTGCAGCGTCACTCACATTTCTTGTGCTGCTGAGCTCGTGCCTGAGAGCTGCAGTCAGTGCAGTCTCCAGGGATATTGCTGAAGATCCAGCTCCTGTAGCTCTGTGACTCTTTTCCATTCTCTTTCTGCAAAGATTCATCTCTGCTGTCCATTCTGGTAGTCTCTGGTGCAGCCTGGCCTCTGTACGTGCTGTCAGACTGCTGCTGGGCCCCTTCGCACAGGGCAGAATGCAAAATCTTTTTTTGTTTCTCGGTGGAGAACCACCACCAACCATAAACTCACATATTATTCTTTCTGGAGAGCTGATGCTTCTGTTACTTGACTGTTGTAGCAACTTAACTTAAACTTACAGTATTATAACATTCCCAATATGCAAATTGGCTTAACGGGATAAAGACTCAAATCATAAAAAGAGGAACAAAGTATTATATTTCCTTTTTTAGTCCCTTGAAACAAACTCAGCATCCTTTTTCATGCCATAGGCAGTATTCTTCAAATCACAAGCAGGTCTTTTTAAAACCAAAGTTGAAGTTAATTTTATCAGCCATGTGTCTTAGAAAGTACCCTCCCTGCTTGGACATTATTTCTCTGTGTGAAGCTATGACTGAGTTTACAGACTTAGCAAGGCCTTAAGTGATTTGCTTTATGCAGCTCTTCACTATTGCCCTACACACCAATAATCCTTTAGTATAAGAAAATACATGTCTCTCCTTCTTTGCTAGAAGTTATAGAGAAGTCTTCTGATCATCCAGCTATGAAAAGCACCATGACTGGTTCTGCCCAGAAGCTGCATGAATACATGTGGAGCAGAAAAGTTGCTCTTTATAGCCAGCTGTAAAATTCTTTCAAGCCCTATGAATGTTCAAGCCTGAGAAGGCTTTTCTCACCAAGATACAGATTAGCTTCAGCATACCAGCCTTCAGCAGTGTGTATGAGTGAAGATTTCACTCCAAGCCTACACTTTGCTGGTGAAACTCAAAGTCAGCCAGCCCATTTCAAGAAGAAAAATGGCATTTGGTTCCAGTAAGTGTCCGCAGAACACACTTCAGATTTGACAAACGTTGTAATTAGTTTCTTTTGTGTGTTTAGTACACAGTGCAAATGCTGTAAAATGTTTTTCACATGATGCAACATTGCCAGCAGATAATCATTGGAGCAGTAAACCAAAATAATTTGTGTATATCCGACAAGCTGCAGGAGGATAAGAAAATGTAAACAGCGGAATTTTTCAGACGATACCCTTCCTTTTCTTTTGTTAAACTGATTTGTTTTTAAATGTTACTTTTTGTCAGTTTCTCTAGAAATTGATTAGAAAATCCTAAACCAGTGTTGTGAAAATGCTTTTGTTTCTGTGCTAGTTTTGACTGTGTGAATCTTTTTAGAACATTTTTGGTTTAATTATGCAGCACTAAAAATTGCAATTAAACTGAATTTGCAATTGAAACTGCTCATTTTAGTTAACTGTCAAATTTACTATGGCGTTGTGAAATAGGGGCCTTTATTATTATGAGGTGTTTTGAAAAAAATGACTTTTTAAACAGGAGAAAAATGTCATATCCCTCAGTTGTATCCCAATGAGGCAACAATTTAAAGAGATAACAGAGCAGTGAAGCGGGTAAATCTCTAAGCACAATGGAGTTTCTTCCAGGTGATGTCTTAAAATACTGGTAAACTTCAAGTATGGATGGTATTGAATAAAGTCTTCTTTTCAGGTATTTAATATCCTAGGTGAAATGTGTTTTTCAAAGGTAGGTGGAAGGCTAAAGTTGCTTTAAAGTAGTCTAGTGATAATCTACTTGTCTTAGGGATATCTGACATGCCCTGTTTTGCAGGATGCTATGATGCAATTTGATGGATATTGTGTATTATATGAGACTGTACAAATCTTAATATCTCTGTTCCTCTGTTTTAGCATGTGATGTACAGCTCTGTGTACATAGAGCAGCTCAGATGAGTGTCTGAGACTACCCTTTTCCTCTAAGCCTTAGGCATTTTTATCACTGTGCCAATAAAAGGAAGGGGATTTATGGGGTACTGCTTTTTAATTCATTCAATTCTCTGTTCATTGTGAGGTTAATGTTGTTGATCTATTTTTCTCTTGAAACAAATAAAAACAATATGTGCTGACACTGACTTTGACTTTTGACATGGGAGATAGAGGTCAACATTTAATTCTATATTTATAGACTACATGAACAATATTATCTGTATTAAAAACTGTTCACTCAGTCCTTGTCATTTTACAACTTAGTTCAGTAGCTTATATCATGATGAACGTTTTCTCCAACTCTGATCAAGGTGCCATCATTCACAGCACTTCACTAATGGGGTTGTCAGCCTTTCCATTAAAAACACCTTTTTTCAGGGGTTCATAATTTGACTAGCTAAAAAAATTACACCGAGGCTGACCTGGGGCTTTATTTTAAGCAAAATATACATAAAAATATACCCCAGTCCCAGAGCCCAAGAAACCAACAAAGAACCCAAACAAAGTGAAGAGATGGCTTGCTTGTCACATACGCAATGGCCATTTTTATTTAAGGAAATAATGTGATTTATCAAGCAGGTATAACACGGCTTAAATATTTAACCATTTCATTATTTCTTGACTGTTTATGTATATGAGAAGTGCTTGTCTGTCCACTTCTAGATGCCTCATGCCCAAACTACTGAGAAATTGAGTACCAGTGACACGGTTAATGATGTGATGATTGTAACGAGTGTGTGTGGTACAGCTGTACCTGTGTGAGCCCCCTCACTGAGGAATTTACATTTCTAGAGGGCATTTTCCCTCTCAAATGAAAATACTAAATTGTTCCTTTTCAGGAAAGGTGAAGGAAGGACTATCCTGTTTTATCTGTGGTGGATGCAGAGGTACTACAGTTGTGCACGAGCATTCCTTGGGCTATGGAAAAGGACTTTCAGATCCCTTCAGATCAGGTAAAGTGATTTCACTGAGACAAATCTTTAGACTTTCTGTGCTGTTCTGACATTCCTGGGTATAAGGGCTTTTGTTAATTTTTATGAGCTAAGGGCTGGCATATGTAAATATTCTTTTGTTCTTGCTTCCAGGATAAAGGCCCGTGCTGTACCTTTATATTCAGGAAAGAAACTCAACTATCAATGCAAATATTATTAATCTGCATTTATTTTCAGAGATTATCCAGTCTATTTTGAGTCAATGGCAAGAAATTTGAGATTGAAGTTGTCTTTCTATGTAAACAGCCAGTAATATTTTCCACAGGTTGCTTTTTCCACCTAAATATGTATTTCCTTGGTAGTAATAAGAGCAAACAGAACGGAATAACCCATACGGTTTAATCGATGTGTTTTTAAAATATCTTCGAATGTACCATATTTATGTAAAAAAGCCCCTAAAATAGCTATTGCAATCTGCAAGTTCTTGAAATATGTGAGGTTTTATATTAATATGCATATACATTGGTCCATACTAACTGCCAAGAGATTTTAAGTAAGGTTTATAGAAATTAATATGCATTTTTAAAGTGTTCTGTAATTCATGTATCATTCTCAGAAAGTAGAGAATCTGCCACATTTTGTATGTGACTATCTTAATAAGGGCTGTGAAACTGAAACATTGATGGATCATGTTACATACCAGGCATCTCTGAAAAGTTTTTCATTAAAATGAACTCGTAAAGACTCTTAGTGCTTGCTTCTCAGCAGATGGCAAGAGGTGTTTATTTGCCTTATGGAATTCTTTCTGTTTATATACAGAGAAATGGAGAGGACAACTCTGAAGGATCCGGTTAGTACTTGCAGGACTATTTAAAATAGATATGGTTACTATTAGCACTAAAAGTTCAGTTATACACTCCTTTTAAAACTAGTTCTACCTTTGCCTTAAAACTGTTCCAAATACTGGATTTTCTTGGAAAAAAATTAGAAATATATCTTCCTGCTGTGGAACCCTGTGTGATAAAGATTTTAATATGGGGCTTTTTTTAATAGTCAAATCTTTTCCATTCTATGTCTTTCTTTTCTCTGCCTCATTCTCTGTTAAGAAGCTCCTGCTCTATTTCTGGCACTTTTGAACTTTATTTCTCTTTCCTTGTCCTTTTTCTTTCCATCTGTTTGCTGGTTTAATTGTCTCATAGCTGCCGTTCCCCATTATTATATCCTTCAATCTGCAAATCCTCTCCCAGATGTGCTCTTGTCCTTCCCTAGGCCTCCTGCCTTTTGATTTTTTCCAGATCTCATTTCCTTTTCACCTGATCTGGCTTTATTCAACTCTGCTCGTGTCTATCTTTCGGCCTGTCTCAGGCCTCCCTTTTTCCTTCTGTCCAGTTGTGAATCCATAAACTAAACAAGACTTTGGCAGAAGAAGTCAACAAATGTGGTGTTCAGACCAGAACTTGACAGCTGGAAAAGGAAAAGGGGAATGCAAAAGCCAAACTTTTGATTAGACTGGTGTGAATACTTTTTAATGAACAAAACATTCATTGAATGTAACCTCTTCTGCTTTCAAAGTTTGCTGCAACAGATTGAGACATTCTGTATTTTATGTAGTTAATATTATTTATGAATTTTATTTGAACATATTCCTGATATGTTTGTAACAGTTTATGCAAGGAACCATGCTTTGTACTGTCTTGGGCATTTGCAAGGATATAAAATGTTATTATTTGAATGTCTGGCTTGGGTGAATTACAGAAATAGGAATTGTACAGATTGGAGGCTTCATCAGTTTAAAATTAAAAATTCATAATTATAGTTAGGGAATTGAAATTTAAGGTGTGATTTGAAGTTAGAATTTGTTTTTTTTCTAGAAAGGTTTAAGAACTGCCAAATATTATCACATCAAATGACATTTTAAGTCGGAATGGACCAAATGTCAGTTATTTTTGCCAAATTCCTCTAAAATTCCTCTACAAGTAATCTTACTAATTTGCAGACTGCCTGCTCTCTCTAAGTTTGGTACCTTGCATCTGTGCTAACCAAAAATAAAGCTTAAAGTACATGACTGAGTTGAGTTTGGGGTTCTCATTGCTGTGCTGCTTCACTGAGGAGGGATGCACCACAATTGCAGTGTGCCTGCACAGTGGGAGTGTCAGCACATTTATGTGGGTCAGGGCCCATTAGGAGGACATGCACCTGTAAATAGCAAACATATTAAGATTGTGTTCCCCCTAATCTAACAATATCAAAAATACCTAGAGACAGGCTGAATTTAGAATGAAAGCGTAAAAGGCTAATCTGATAATTTCATACTCTCTCCACAAACTCCCAGTTAAATTATGTCCTCTTCACCTGAAACCACTTCAAAATGCCTGGTCTTGTTTTAAATAAGTAAAATTAAAGCCCTAACATTGTTTCTATGATAACAGTGTTTTAGTTACAGCTCCCAATTAAAAAATTAATTCCCCAGTCTGAAGGCGTCAGGCTGGATTACATTCTTTGTTAAAGGAAAAAAAAAAAAGAATCTTCTGTCTGGTGACCTTTATTTTGGCTGAAGGCTAATAGACATCAAGCTCTAGAGAGAAAATTCTCCCAGGAAATGTGCATACTAATATTACTTTATTTACATTATTGTTTTCTAATTCAAATAAGAGTGCTGCTCTCAGTGCTATGTATACGATTTCCCTGCATGGCTTTGGAGCTGAAGGTCTTGCAGACCCTGCCAGCAGCCGTGGGCTCGGTGGGTGTTGGGACACTTGTACCCTGTCCCCCGTGCCAGGAGCAGGACCAGGGGCAGATCAGGGCTGGTGCTTCTTCCCTTGCTGCTGCTGCCCCAGCACACTCTGCCTTAATTCTGCCTGCAGAAAGCTGGGGCTGTCCTGGATGGATGCTCTCATGTTGATGTTTGTGCATTCTGTAGCACAGCTTGTTTTTCTTGGCTTATATTGCCTGGGTTGCAGCCATTCCCTTGTGCTGCTGGGTGAGTGCAGAGTAAAGGGCACAGGAGAGGCTTCAGCCTCCTTAGAAGACATTGATGTGATGGCAGGGAAAGAACCTCTTCCCTGCAGAGCTGGGACAGAGAATGGGGAGAAGGAGTTGCAGGAAATTGTTAGAAGTTGCTGGTCAGAAGGAGGGAAAGGAAGAGATCTGCCTGGAAGGACAAAGAGGATGAGGCACAATGCTGCACCCAGGCACAGCTAATAAATGATTTTCACTGGATTGTGGGCTCTTTTCAAATCACACTTAGAGCTCTGGGGTAGAGAAGCCCTGGCTGGGAAAGTTGATTTTCCTCTGTTCTGAAGCAAAACCAAGAGAACTGTTTTCTTTGATGTTTTTCTGTCTTGCAGGCTATCTCAGTGGCCTTACTCTTGAGGAAGAGGAGAGCACAAGGAGCCTTCTCTTCTGCACCTAGAATGAAAGGTGAGCACATGCCTTGACAAGCAGCACCAGTGCTCTTCTGGCTGATGATGCAGGGACACTGAGCTTGCTTTAAGACAATTCAGTGATTTCCCTGGAACAATGCACCTGCAGAAGTGGAAGATCTGCAATGAAATACTTTGTCTAGAGAATGCTTTATTGCTTGCTGCCTAACAATAGCCTCTCACGTGGAATCTGCCTGTAAGTGTGCTGTTTTACATCCATTTACTTCAGTTTTTACTCCTGTGAAAGGGAAGAGGGGAAGATAAGTAAAGTCAGGAGTCTGGTACCTGCTACTATTTGTTATGAAGGTTCTGTCTTCTAGGACATTGTTTGCCCATCTTAACTGGTAATGTTCCTCAGAAACCCTAAAAAAATACCACAGCAGTAATGAATCTTTGCTGATGGACATCAGATGTTTTTCTGGGGTTTAAAAGAGTCTAAAAGAAATCTAATTATTCAATCTTCAGAGGAGTTAACAGGTGCTCATATCAGAGAGGTAATGAAATATTGCCTCAGGTAGGGAAATAGTGCTGTAGTGCACCAGTAAATCAGAACGCTCTTCTTGTTCTGAGCTGACTGAACTTGCTTTCAGTAGTTCAGCATATCTTTGTTTATAAATCTAAATGCTATTGTGTTGTATTGTACTTTGCAGTGTAATAAATTGTAACATTCAACATTAACTGGTCAGGCTTCAGTGATAACAAAAGTTCAGCAGGCTGGTGGCACTCTGATCAATATTGCTTTCTATTTATAGTATTGTTACAAATTGAAGTTTTATTTAAATTAGACAATGCTGAGAAGTTTACAGTAGATCAATAAACTAAAATACAGTAACGGATTTTAATTCATGGCTGATATGCTGCTAGTCTTTTGTCACATGCATCCTTAATGTCCCCTAAACAAAATCACATTTACATATCCTGTTGTCTGGCAAAGCTGCAAAACTGTTTTAAAGAAGGAAGATTGTGCTGTGCAATGAGCAGGAAAGATGTTGGATAGGAGGGGGAAAGGCCAGATAGCTTCTGTTTGGTTGGGGATTTTTTGTGAGCTTGTTTTCCTGTTTTTCTATTCAGTGAATCAATTTAACCTGAGGTATTTCTGGTGTACACCATATAGATGGTGCTAATGCTTGGATTCTGCTCTCCTATTCACACCAACGTTTCTGCAATGACATCAGCACTGTTTTTCTATTACTTCATCTCTGTTATGAGATTAGATTGTAGTTAATATAAGTCTTATTCTTAGGGGCCACCACCAGCTTTTGAGATTTGACTGGGGATATGACAACCCAAAGACTACCAAACAATATTTTTAGTACTTTTACTTGAATTAAAATATGAGGCTATCTTGCAATTATTAGAATTTGATTTCTGTCAGCTCCATCTAATCATTAGGTGATAGTTCATATGTGAGCCACCAACAATATCTGAGCAATCAGCCCTGGGTGTGTGCATTGGCTGCAGACAAAGGAATTGAAGTGTTCCTGCTGACACAAGAGGAATGGTCAAGAATCTTAATTATATATTAATCATCGTGGTCAGCTGGCACAACCAACAAAGTCCCTCTAACACTATCCAAAATAAACTTGAAATAAGGGTGTCAGAAAAATTACTATGGGGCTTTTACAATGCCACTGATTTATCCGAAGAACAGTTTTGAGATGGGGGATTAATAGGGAGATTTGCCATTTGACACTGTTAAATTTCAAACAAAGTCTAAATATTCTTAAAAGAATTCTCATTTTGTTCCAATAGCAAGCATAGGTGCTTTAGAGCTGAGGGGGTGATTCAGTTTGAGTTCTTAAATGTTGCAGACAAAAGAAACAGATTAAAATGAAGACCATGTATACTGTATGTCTAATAAGATTGGTAAGTGTATTCCCCCCCAAAAAGAACTCTTCAGCACTTTCTTTCCAACATAGGAACTCTAAATGGCAAAGCCTGGGCTCAGTGTCCCTCTCCCAGCACGTCCTGACCCTTCACACATGTCCTGCTGGTTTACACAGACATGGCGGTCCTGTGCGCTAGTTACGGGTGCAGGAACAATCAATGCCCTTCCGTGCCTCTATTCCAAACTCCACTTTGGATCCCACTGCTGCTTTGCTTCCTTCCCACCAGATATTTCAGGTAAGACCAGAAGCAGGCCAAAGACTTAAAATACCTGCTATTGAGAAGGCTGTGGCAGAAACGCTTACAGAGAAAATAGAGAGATTAGTGGGAAATTAGAAAACAAAAGTTCTGGGTTGACTAAATAAAACACATCTTCTCTACCCAAGGTTAACTGTTCTCTCTGTCCCATCTGGAGAGAGACAAAGCATGGATGCTTGTGGCAGATGTATGGGGGAGTGTGTGTATCTTCCTTCTGCTGTCTGGAGGTGGGAGGTACAACAGGAGTGAGCGTCACAGGGGTGTGGATGGTTATAGGGGTGATTATAGGGGATCCTGGAGGCACTAAAGTGGTATTTGCTTTTCTCTCACTGTCCCTCTGGGAAGTGTGCACAATAACTAATTGGGGTGGGGGGCATCTCAGGTGGGCACGAAGGGCATTTGACATCCTCTTTGTTGTGGAAGGGTCTGAGCTCACGGGAAAGTAACAGCACAGCTGAATGTTTTGCATTTCCCCATGTCTGCTGATTCTTTTGTCCTCTGAGTTATCTTGTTCTCAGGGTCACTAATCTTTGCATACTGCCAGATACTTGTGTTTTCTGAAGTGAAGTTCTGCTTTCCTTCTGGCCTGGTGTTTCCCTACAAGTCTCTAATCCTTTTTAAAAATATTTTTATTTTTCTCCCTTTGCTGCCACCAGGTTATTCCCCCTTCTTCTACCTACTGCTGTGGCTGCTGCCTTCTCAGTGTGTGAAGTACCATTCACATCAAATAAAGAAGGAAGTAGAGCAGGCTTTTAACTTCAGCTGTGGGCACAGCTGGGGGGAGCTGCTTTCTAGCAGTAGGAAACATTGTCTTCTTGTTCTGTAAGAATTTCTGAGGTTGGTTTTCCCTAGATCAAAATGTAAAAGAGACTCCAGTTCACCCAGAGATTATACTTATATATGTGTGTATATATAGATTCATATATATACACAGACACAAATAATATATTTTCTTTAATCTTGACCTTCTCTCTTCTCAGATAGTCTTCCTCCTCCACCTTAGCAGCAAAGGGAATCTCCCTGAGAGACCTAAACCTATGGAGTGTAAAAACTGGAGAGAGATTATCTTGTGGCTTTTTCTGGTTTTTGTCATCCTTCTCCTTTTTGGTTGGATGACAGCACTGTGATCTAGAGAGAGAGTGAGACAAGCAAACTGGCTGTACTCTGCCCCATTTGGCAGAGAACACTAAGATCCTCTGAAATTAAAGTCCGTAGTTTTAATAGCATTTTTGAGACCTCATCTTGCATATTAGAACTTAGCCAGGTATTAGGTAATTTAGATAATAAATTCTCTTCAAAGTGACCCATCATCTTAGTATTTATTTTTTTTTCTAGAGGATGTAAGGCATAAAAGCAAGCTTTGTAGTTTTATATCTGTCAGCATGTCACATAAATATCTCAGTAACTACTGATCTTATCACCATAAAACTTCCATTTATACAGTTAGACATGTCATGTTGGTCAGTTGCACAAAAAGTTAAGCACATGCAATATTAAACTCCAACCCATGCCAGCTCCATTAGCCCACATCTTGAAGTTCTCTCTGAACACTGTTAGAGGAGAAGTGGGGGAGGAGCAGGAGGCAGCGTACAGCAGAATCAGATGAGGATGGACTCATGTTGAAAATTACTAAAATGATGAAAGAGTTTGCAGAGGGATGTTTGGAGTCTTTGCATTTCCCTGAAAATCAAAAGATCTGTTTTCTGTTTGATGAATGACTTTAATAGTTTTAATGACCTCATATAATTTATTTGATTGTATTGTTCATTTTTATTAGAAAATCGGCCTAGCAGTGTTTCAAGTTGTATCACCTTTGCATGTCAGAATTGGACTCTGATCTAAACCTGCCATTTTAAAACTTATATTACTTTTTTACCATTTTTATTTTAAGAGTTAAATTCAAAAAACGCTGAAGTTACTTATTTTTTTTAGGATTGAGACTGGTTCTTAACTCGGACTTGGCAGGAATGTGTCTTTAAAAAGCAATGTAAGCAATTATTTTTTTCTAGAGTCGACTTTGTTGGGAGTAATGGTTTACAAATTGTGCAATTTATTAATTTGATTTATGTTTTGAAAATTCCCATGAATACTTCAATTAATGCTGCTTACTTGTCTTAAATTCTGCTGCATTTTGCGTTTTATGCCCCTTGGAAATCTGTAGAAAAATCTTGCATAGCAAGTTATGTGTGAGTCAAGGCATTGTCTGGTTGGGTGATGTTAAAGGACAGTTTTATAAAAGCATGCATGCTTAATTGTCTGCCTAATTGCATCAAAGAATTAGGTAATTTTATGTATGGAGACTCTAGAAAAAAATGACTGAGAATATGTAACTTGGTCCTCTGTAAAGCCTGGAAACTAAATTGGCTCCTCTCATGTGCACACATACTTCCACAGATACTTGCAGCAAATTGCAGGTAAATTAAGCATTAGGTGCCACACGTATATCTGCCTAGGCCAAATTATTCAGCTTCAGGAAAATATTAAGAAAGTCACTAACTTTGCATCTTTGTAGTTGTTTTTACATTTGTGAGGATTCGGCAGGGTAGCACATTATTTACTCTAAGAAATACAGAGAACATCTCTCATACTTATCTTTACAGAAATCCATGAGGTTGCATTTTTTGGCAGCACTGATAGCAGAAAATCTTTCTGTTGTTAATGATACAAAATCGACTTTGCTATGGTATTCCCTACAGAAAACAGTGCATTAAAAATAATGGTGGTTAAATTTGTATGTGTTCAAGAGTGTTACAATATGAGGGGTGAGTCCAGTACTCTGAAACAGTGAGACATTTGCAATGCTGAAAACATGCATGCTGTATAAAAGCACGTAGTTTTCTTAATTTCAGTTAAACCACTTCTGTGTAGTCTCCAATTTTTCATTTATAGAGCTGTGTTTAATTTAAGGCTGGGTTGAGTCTGCTTGTCACTGAGTCCACTATTGGCAAGACTGGTCATTATAAAAATATTAGAGCTAACCTTGATTTGCCAGGATCCCAAATGAAGAGGAATCAAGGAAAAATTTGAGTAGTGGCCTTTTTCCCTTCTCCTGAAGGAGACATTATCAACTCATTAGCTACAAGCCTGCACAGAGGCCCCAACTGTGACTCTTAAAGCAAGAAATACATTTCTTGTGGTTAAGATTGACTTTCAGCATGCCAGCTGTCCCTCTTTTGGAAGGATTGGCCTTATTTTTCAAGTAGAACATGTGCCATCTTGATTACCCAAACTCTTAATTCAATGCTGTTTTATGCTTTGTCTCCTCAAAATATCCCTTATATCCAGCTTTGATTGGTGGGTAGATGTACCAGTACTGATCAGCTTAATTACCAGTGTGAGGCAGCGCAATGCAGACATGAGGTAGCAGCACACCTTTCCCAGCATTCTGAGGTAATTAACCAAAAAATATTTCCCTGCCACCTGTCTAGCCTTGGAGAAAATCCAGTTTTCTTTCCAAGCTATGAGAAGGGGGGATCAGAGCAGAATTTGGGTAGTAGGATGGTTATCCATGTGTTTTTTGTTCTTCCCAGAGTCATCTGCAATGGTTAAGTATGGACGCTGAGGCTGCTACCCCCGTCTTTCCAAACTCCCAGTATTGTATCTGCAGCAATAATATGTGAAGAATTAAGGTGAGCCATATAGGAAACCACGAGCTGTGATCTTCCAGGGTTCATGAAGCCTGGAATGCTGAATATATCTTTGGATGCATCATGAACAGACATCAACAAAGTTTGGATTGACTGTGGCCAGGTTAAAATTCCTCATTTTTTCTCATGGCTTAAACTCAATTCAATCACAATTAAAAGGCTACATTTTTTGTGTGTTCAGTGCTTAGAGGAAATATGCTCTAACTCTTATCATGCCTGGGTGAAAACATATATAGTCTAGTTACATTCATTATCTACAGCAAATTAAATATAAAATCTCTCCCTCCTCAGTGCTTGCATTGATATAGCATTCAAAACTAAAAGGAACAGTATAAAACATCCCCAAAACATAATGTGGATAAAACAATGTTGCTTTTGATTTTATTTTAAAATATTTTTGTTTCATATATATTATACTGAAAAGGTATATCACAAATTTAAACGTTATGATAGCAGTTCTGGAATAACCTCTGAGTTCTGATGGACTGCAAACCATACAAGCTAGTGGGTGTAGCCATCCATCCATGAAGAAGATTTCTATGGGTAAAGCATCCCAGGTGATCTAAAATATTTTTCTAAGACACTGACATACCTTATGGTTTCCAGTGGTCTTTAACTGGTTTTGATTTAATGAAGATTGTACAAAACAAATAACTTTGCCATTATACTGAAGTCTATTCCCATGTCATGTTTCCAGAAAACAACTCATGTTTGAGACAAGTTCAATTATCTGTAGTTATATATTTCTTTTTTTTAATGCTGGAATAGTTATTCTGCCATGGCTCAGGAATAGCTAATCGAATTTCATTCAAGCCTCGTTTAAAAAACAAAACCCATATTTTTTGGCAGGATACAAGTGGGAAGAGATTTAGTCCACAAGATATATTTTATCCTGGCATGTAGGAGAACAGTTGGTGGAAAATGGTTTCCCCTGTAGCCAGTTAGAAACTTTAACTATCTGCCAGTGATTGCTGTGAATGTGGTGCATGACATGTCATGAGAATTCACATAAATAAAAAGGGAAAAGCATCCAGTTCAGGACTGCCTCTATGGGAGGGTTAGGAAGAAATATATGATGAGAGGGAGAGAAGAGTTTTATAATCAAAACTTCTAGGAGTAGACCTCTGGAGCCCTGGCTAGGATACTGAGACCTTCTGCAGTAGTTGTCTTTGGATTACATTTATTACTTTGTCTGCCCTGAACTGAGGAAAATGAGGAAAGTTAAAAGGCAAGTTTATTGTTAGTGCTTATGGGCTCATTGTTCAGAATTGTGTTCGTTGTAACCATGACTCTATGACATAAAGAGAACTTACAAAATCAGAAATTTAAAATTGTTGAATAAATTTTAAAAGGTATGCATAAACTATGAACATTTATAGGAAATTTAAGCATTAATATGAAGTGGAATGTAAGTGTCTACAGTTTACCACTTTATTGACTTTATCTGGTCAGATGTGAATTAGTGATTCTTGTCTATGTTTCTTCAGTCTTTTTAGCAGGTTGAAATATCTGATGAATTTTGGAAGTGCAAGTGAACTTGATAAAAAGATCTCACCTCCACTCCTGCTATTTAATAGCTACCTGATGAACTTGCTTTGCAGTACCTGTGGCTGTAACTGAGGTCAGAAGTGGTGCCAGAATTACTAAGCTGTATGTTGAGACCCCAGATATTGGACTAGAAAGTGGGATTTTGGAAGCAATATCCCACACTTACTCTGTTTCAGCACAAATCCACATAAAGAAAAGTTTGCAGCAGTGCTCAGGATGCTTCCAGAGGTGGGGGGAGCCTCCCCATGGCATGCTGATGTTGCTGTGGCCAGGGGGGTTTGAGGTCTCTTTGCTGCTTTTGATGGAAATGTGTGAACCTTTTATGTAGTTTCGTTTTGGCGTATCAGGCACCACAAGCCTTCAGCCAAAGGCTGGGAGGTGGGTGAGTGTTAGGGCCCCAGCTCTCTGGTGCTGTGCAAAGGGCCTGTGTGATGGACCAGGCGTCGTGAGGGGCCATGGAACTGTAGAACCACGAGGCCGCTGTGGAGATCGCGGGGATTTGTTACCAGCATAGCTACATTAAAGGGGAAAAGGACCATCAGGAAGGAGCTTGAATCTACGGAAGAGGCAAAAGGCTCCCGCAGTGTCAGTGTTTTGTGAAGAGGTGTGTCAGGGAGCTGTGGGGAGCAGGACCTCCCCCTCAGGAGTGCAGCAGGCCAGGGGTGCCCATGGAGCCAGGGCCAGCCTGAGACCCTGGGCAGTGCCGGGCACACCTGGGCAGTGTCGGACATCCTTGGGCAGTGCTGGACATCCCTGGGCAGTGCTGGATATCCCTGGGCAGTGCTGGGCATCCCTGGGCATTGCTGGGCATCCCTGGGCAGTGCTGGACATCCCTGGGCAGTGCTGGGCACACCTGGGCAGTGCTGGGCATCCCTGGGCAGTGCTGGACATCCCTGGGCAGTGCTGGGCACACCTGGGCAGTGCTGGGCACACCTGGGCAGGGTGGGGCTGGGGATCCAGGGGCAGCGGGGCAGAAGGCTCCTGGTGCTGTCGGACCCAGCAGGTCTCCAGGTGTCCCACATTTCCCACAGCAAACCACAACTGCTTGGCAGCGTGTTTCTTCTCACAGCAGCTCTGAGGGGCATCATGCTTTTCAGTCTTTCCCTGAGGTAGGATGAGTGTGTTTCTCTGATCTACTGGCTTGTGTTGTTTTCTTGTTTGTTTTATTTCAGTAATAAGATTTGCTGCTAAATCTGTTGCAGATTTCTGCTCTAAAATAAGCAGCTCCTGGAATTTTTCAGTGGTAATGGAGGCATTCACACCTTCAAAAGGAGTAGCAAGCCCAGCGGTTTGGGCCTCAAAGTCTCATAGCAAGGCTGGAGTTGGAAAGGACCTTAAAGATTATCCATTTCCAGCCCCAATGTCTCTGGGCTGTCTGTGTTGTGAACATGGCAGCAGTGGGAGCTGAGGGTCCCTCACAGAGCTCACACTTCAGGGGGACTTGACTGGTTTGATGTTCTTCCCATTATACAAAGAAACACTTGAATTTCTCTCATTGAGGCCATTATCTTCTGTATGCCTTGCCAGAAAAGTTGTTGAGAAATAACTTTGAAAAATCCTCAGAAATAAGAATGTACTTTGTAATGCTCTCAGTTCTTCAGTAATATTTATTTAAATGCGTTACTTGAATTACTATCCATTTTTAGTTAAAATGACTTCTGAGATCATTAATCATTATAAAAGCATTAATTAAATAAATATCTGATTTGCTGATTTTTCGTGTTCACTACTCTACAAGCATGTGGATTAGATGAAGAAAAAAAAAACTTTTGTGTTGTCTAAATCCTTTTTGCTCTTCTGCTTATTTGTGTATCTGGCCCTTGTCCTGTGTCTAACTCTGCGATGTGTATTCCTGTGATATTGAAAAAATAAGCTCAGCAATTTTTAGTTAGCTTTTTGTCATGCCCCAAAATGACTCTTTTGGATACATTTTCTGACCCAGATTCAAATTACAAGCATGGACTTCTGGCTTAGATAAGAAATAGTCAGTTCGGGGTTTTCTTTGCCATGTGAGTTTTTTGGTCTGTTTCATAACTGTGCTGGAGAATTTACATCTGGGATTCCATGCCTTTGTTTCAGTGTCTGTGATAAAAAAGCCTCTTATATTTATTCAAGACCCTGATGCAAATACATTGAAGGGAAGTTAGTTTTTTTCCTTGTGGGAATTTATATTTTAATTCTTCGACTTGTTCTTGAGAGAAAGAGAGACCTTAGTGTTATATAATGAAATAATTCATGGTACAATTAATGTGATGTAGGAGAACAGCAACATGAGATGCTGAATTTAAATAACTGAAACTGATCAAGAGGGACATCAGCATTAAATGCTGAATAGGATTGACGTAACATATACAAGATGGCCACTGCATTTAAGTTAAAATATTGTCATCTGCTGATACATTCCAGGCAAATTTGTTGATAGACTAAACATTTTGATAGTCTTTCCATTATTTCTTTGAGCCATCAGCTTTTAATTTTCTCTTTCTAGTTAATATACTTGTGTATAATTTAAACAGAAAACTGTTCTGTTTCATCATAAAAGATTTGTCTGTTACTTTTGGTGTGTAAATCAAGTGGACAGCAAAACATTCTTGAACTTGTTTTTTGAGGCATTTGTTGACAACAACAGGAAAAGAGATCACAGAGACCGCCAATAAGTGTGGACATCAATTATTTTTTAATTGTATAGGAGTACAGTACACTAATTAAAACTAGTATATCTTGCAATGCCAAAGGCAAAATTAATTATTAATTTTTATTAATATTCAGAAGTAGCACAAGGAATACATTAAAAAAGATTTTGTGGCTGTGACTGAGATCTTGTTTTGCTTTATATTTTAGTAAAAATAGTATGTTAGCTAAATTTGAATAGTTAAATATGCATCGAAGAGATTATAGGCATTGAACAAGAATGTTCTCTTTAGACTAGTTACCCAGTGACAGAATATAAGAGGTAGGAAAAATTCTTTAAAAATTCTGGGGCTTTGGTTTAGCTTGTTTACTGACAAGTATAAATACACATGTTATCCTGCTGTTGTTACTGTAGATACCACAATTATTGAGCTGTTTATTTTAGTTATGATATCTCATATTCAGTAGAATAATCAGCTTGCAACTTCTACTAGAGTTCAGCTCAGCAAATTACATCTTCTCAAGCATTGGCTTGAGAAACCTGATGTGCTTCTGGACAAAGTTACTCTTCTTCAGCAAACAAGTGATTTGTTTGTTTATTTCTCTCACAGGTTAGGCTTCAGCCTGCTGTACACAACTCATTGGAAAGTTGTCAGCCTGCTTCAGATGTCTATCAGAAAGGAAGTTTTTGAATGGAAAAAGGTGTCTTTCATAACTGTTATAGACAAAACATTAATAGACTTTGCTCAGCAGGGTAAGTTATGCAATGCAAAAATTTAATTTTTTGAATTCACAAAAATTTATAAACTTCTGAAGTAACTTTTGCTTAGGTTTATTGAAGGGAGCATGGGAATAATATAAGAGAGAAAATGGTGACTGTTTTGAAACCATTTAGTGGTTTGTAAAGGTCAGCTTGTGTCTGGTGTTATTTTGGAAGTTATGTATTAGAAGTCTTATTGAAATAGTTACACATGGTTGTGAAATGTCTCTAGACTAATGGGATTGATCATTTAGGATTAGACAGGCAAAATTTTTGTTAGTTGGTTTTTTTTTTTGGTTTCTATTCCACTGGACTTGGAAATGTTTCCCTTTCTCTGATCCTTACATAGAAGAATTATGAGTTCTTCATCTCACCTGTTAGTGTTAATTATAACAATTCCTGTAGTAATTCATGCACTCCATAGAAATATGGACATAGATGGCTGTATTTTAGTACTGATTTAACAAAAAGCTAAGATAAATGTCTCCCATATTCATATGCACTTTAGTGGTGCAGAGCTGCAATTCAGAATTTAGCTTTTCCTTCACTCAAGCACCTTGATCTCCTATTATAGCAATACATAAAATATGATCTTTTGTTAGAAACTGGGTTGTACAAGTTTGATTGTTATAAATTCTCAGAGCTTTCCTTTCATTATGTTATAACAAAGCAAGGCACCAAAAAACTTAGTTTTCCAATGCTTTATTTGTGTGTTCCATGTCAGTGTAGATGCTGCTCTTCTAAAATCATCCAGTTACCTCAGAAAAGCCATTCCCTTGAGCTGCAGTTTTGTTAACAAAAAAAAAGAGTGGTGATAATGTTCAGCTTTAGTTTACTGCCAGGTGTGCATTGCCCATGGATTCCTTCCTCTTCAGTGCTCTGTCCAAGGCCTGGAAAATATTTCTGATTCCCATCTACCTCTGTGCTGTGTATGTGCATGCATGTCACAGAGTCGTGAAGAGGAGGAAGCCACTAATTCACTTTGCTGTTTTCCCAGAGGAATCAGCATATGTGGGAAGAGTGGGCTCTTGAAGGCAAACACTGTTCTTCATTCTACTTTGAAGTACTTGCCTTACCAGCTTGTCAGTAAAAATTGACAAAATACAACTCACTTCTAAAAAGATAAATAAAAACTTTTCAAAAAGTTACCTATCACTATTCTGGAAAAATAGCTCTCAGAGCTGCTCTTGGTAATTCTTCTGCTCCCTGTCCTCAATGTATTGCTTTCTCAAGTGAGTGCTGCGGTTGTCCAGGAAAACCAGCGAACACCTTATGGAATAACATCAAAGGGAGGCACTTGACAAAGACAAGCAATTTAGATGCTCAGTTCTGGAAATGTATTGACTGAAGATGAAAGCTCTTTAGGGAAGAGACTTTGTCTTCTATTTATATAGAATCTTGCATAATTTAACAAATGTTGGGGACACTATTAATCTCATCCAACTTTAGATGTCTACAGTGTAGCTGTCAATCTTAAGAGAAGATCAATTGCACTCTAAAAGTGTCTGTTTCTCTCCACTGACTATAAAGGGAGCCCTCACAAGTAGCTCAGGTGCAGATGGCTTCATCTATATTTGGGCAGATGAATCCTGCTCTAAAATGCTTTCTAATGTGGCAAAATAATAGTAATTGATATTTTACAAAATCCTTGGGAATGTATTTCATTCTTACAGCAGCTCAGAAAATGAATGGCAGGTGCTGGTTTTGGTTAGTATTACTTTCACCAGTGAAGTGCTAGGGGTTGGTAGCATATCCACAACAGCATCAATCCATTCATAGCTTCTTGAAACATCAGTTCAGAATATAAATATGAAGTAATTTGCTTGCTCAGTGTAAAAAAATGAAGCTGAACACCTGAGTTGTCAATACCATAATAGCAGTTCAATAGAAATGCTGTCTCCAACTGAAAAGACAAAACAGTATAATTAAAATCCCTATGGGAATTACAGCAAAAACTACCCTATACTGCTGTTGCTGAGTCCTCTGGATCAGCTGATACTCTTTTTGAACATCTCAGGAACTGTTTACTGGTATTTTTCAGAGTGGAAACGCTGTTTCAAAATATGAAAGAACATCATGTTCTTCTACAGCAGAACCAATGTCTTATTAGTGGCAAGTCACTGTGCTTAAAAGTTGACCATGAAGAGTCTACATTCACAGTGTATCAGCCATCTGCTCAGCAGGAGTGTTTTAGCCAGCATATATGGACTGATATTGCTCTTTCATACAGTGGGCATGAAATTCATGGCTGCAGCTGACCTCTGTTAGAATGTAGTTCATTCTAGGTAAATATATGACAAGCTATTCCTAAAGCTGCTTTAATTGCTATATGGGAAAGTAATACAAGAACATCTGGAAAAGCATCCTATGGTAGATATATGGACCTGTGCTTAACTGAATTATTGTAATCTCAATACACATCAAGCAGTATTCCAGGCAACCAGTTTTGTCTTGCTCACCTATAAAGGAAACTGTAGGAGAGACATAAAAATGCACATATAAGAAACAGGGAAAAATTACTGATCTATGAGGCTAAAGAGATTTAGCATCGGTTGGCATGGAGTACACGGATGCCAGAATAACCAAGTCTAGATTCAGACTTACAAGACATGTACCTCACCAATTTCCCTAAAAGCTGTATTGTGAAAGACTGGAGGACTGAATACCTTATTCTTAAATATTTAAATTATGTGTGTCTGCAAAAAAATTAACAATTAATATCACATAGTACTAGGTATCTGTAGTATGTATGATGCTGCCCATATTTTTCATACTTCTGTTTTTAATTATTTCTGCCATGAATAGCTTCTCAATTGAATAAGTGTTCTTCATTTCTACAGAATGCCTTTTATGAGGGTACGAATAGGAAGCTAAAATAGGACTTACTGTATTAATTCTCCCACAATCATCAAACCCTTAAACCAGCTCAAAAAAACCCTTGTTTGTTCTAAGAAATAAAGTCAACATGTTTAGGTTTTGAGAAATTCTAGTAGTGAATACAGTTCTGTAAAGATTCTCTATGCTTGTGTGGGAAAGCATCAGAAATGTAAAAGCTGTCCTTTACAACTCCTACTGGATTTTTTTCATTTTAAGATGTATTTATCATGCCATCCAAGTGGGATGATCTCTTCACAACTGATTAATGTGAAGATAAGGATCAGTCCTGGTTAGATGAGATTTTCTTCAGAAATGCTCTTTGCTCAGGGAAAAACTGGAAATAGAAAGAAAAGGAAGATGTTCTGGAGGACTTAAGATTAAATCTGTCTTTGGTACAGATGTAACTCTATCCGGTTTTTATCCATCCTCTCTGCCTTAAGTTGCTTTCAGATTCCTTATACGAAATGATGCTGGCAGTCATTCCTGTCTGCAGTATAAGGGAGAATTGCTGTATTTTAACTATTTATAAAAGTTGAGTTCTAAAAAAAAAAAAAAAATCCCTGTCTCACCCTCATGGACAACCTTCTCACAAACTACATGATTATTCCTGACTGTAAAGTGAAATTCCCCTTTTTAAAACCTGTCATGCAAGCACTGTTTTACCACAGCCTTCATCTAGGTGTATCTGTTCCTGCATAACTAACTGCTCATTTTATTTAAAAACAAACAAACAAACAAACTTTTTATTTTTAACTAGTTTATGTTCCTGTTTAAGTGCAGATACAAAACCACTAAGATAGGGCAAGATGGATTGTATCCATTCTTTGCACCTTCTTCACATCTGTGTGCAAGCAATCACATTGAGACAACCAGGAATCAGTTAAGGGCGCAATCACAGAGCCAGAATGAAGAACAGAACCAGCTTGACTATCAGGTTGTGCCTGTAGCTGGCATCCACATTTACATACATGAAATGAGCACATTCGATTGGGAGTCACAAAAAACCCCCTGAGTCAAATGGCATTTTGCAGATTTTACTTCAGAGCAGAAATGCCACTTTAATTGAAGGCAACCAGTGAAATAAATGCTGTATTTTCAAGAGACATCATGGAGTGCAAAGGTTGTGAACAAAGCAGTAACAGCTACAATGAGCCACCAGAAGTAATAGCGAAAACTGTCTTCTATAGCATATGCACAGTTCAGGCCTTTTCTTCACACCTCAGAATGCAACAAGAATATCCATCAAACTCAATCTGTTGCTCTACCAGTGGAGATGTATTTCAAATAGAGAGTGCAGGCAGTTACCTGGGAAGAGCATCTCTTCTGTAAACAACTAAGATCTGTGGGTAGCTCTGGTGTAAACTCCTTGTTTTCTCTTGAACTATGCACCAACCAGCCAAAGCTGCAAGGAGGGGGCCTCAGTGTTGGAATTTGTTGATTTTTGATGAGCCCTTCCTTTTAAAATAGATATGAATTTGGACAGCTAACTTCTAAATTTATGATTAGTGTATCCCTCACTAATTTAAATGACTAAAACCTGAGCTGTCCAGCAAAACTCTATGATGTCTGGGCTTGCATTATGGATGTACCAAATATTTTTGTCCTTAATTTCCCCTTTTACATCTGAGCCATGGTGAACAGCTCCTGCCTACGTATGTGAATGCCAAGAAGCTCTGCTCAGCAAGCAATCTAACTGCAGCACATATTCCATACTGTTCATTTTACTTATAGTAACCCAGAACACAGTATGTCCATGCATGAGATATCATGTTATGGTTAAGTCTGTGTTTCTGGCTCTCCTGGAGGGTTGTCTGTCTTCTTTATTGACGTGTTATCAAATATGAAAAGACAATACTGGAGAATTTCTCAACTGGAGTTCAGATCTTATTTGACCTACAATTTTCTGGATGTGGACAAAATGTACCAGCTGATCTTTCAGTGAAAAATTCAAGTTATTGTTAGAATGGTGTCTTAAATACCTTCCAATGTAAATATAATTCTGTACATAGCATTGATCTTGAAAAATTTCTTAATTGCCTTGACTTCTGATAATATGCAAACAGCGCCACTAAGAAATGGCATATGCTATATTTTGAGTAGAAAAAAATGTGTCTCCTATCTTTGCACATGTTTTTGCACTGTTAATCATGGGCTTTTTAAAAGCTCAGCTTGTTCTTATGTAAGACTGCTTCTTTAAGATTGGTTAGATTTGGGCTTATGTGTAATTTTGAGACACTGCTGATACATTTCTTTATTGCATGGGAAGAAAGCTAAGAATGTAGAGGAATTTTACTTTTTACAGGTTTTGTAATTAATTGAAGAATTAGTTAATTTCTAAGTGAGACATCACACTATTATCTTGAATTCTAAAATTGTTACACTGAACTTTCATGGAAACCAGTAAAATTGTACTCTGTCAAACCTTGCAAGCACATAAATCATTGAGGCTATGTTCTCTCATTCTCATCTTAATCAAGTAAATTCCCTTTCATAATCTCTAGTCTACAATAGTAAACTAAAAAGGAGATCATTAGAATAATTAGAATTCTAGTGGCAAACAAACGAGTTTTCATTATTGTTTGCATGTGAAGTAAAGCTCTCAACTCATAATTTACTTAAAAGTCTTCAGATTTAAACAGAACATCACGATGTTTTCATGAGCAAGAGAACCAATGAAGCCTAACCTCCCAGGCATGCATCTTTTATCTTCTCCGTTCACCAACCACGGCTGGGCAGGGTCTGGCAGTGCTGGGAGTAGATGGGAGCTGACTGGCCAGCTGTCTTCTGCTAAATGGAAGAAAGTATTATGTCTGCCTTTTCTACACGTAGTAGAGATGCTATAGAGGTCTTCCTTCATACAGCTAATTTTCATGAAATCTGTATTGCTCTAATTACCTCTAATTATGCTGTGTCACATAGGGCAATGAATCCAAAAGTGATTAGGGAGAAAGGGAAGGTTGGGCAGTTAACATAGGCTATAATTTCATTCAGTTTTCATCTTCAGAATTACTGCTTTCTTGCTTCTCATTTTACCTCTGTTTCCCTTACAACTCTACCAATTTCCAGCTATGTTTATGTTTCTCTTCTTAATGGTCTCTGTTTTCCATGTACCAGTTTCAACACTTTTTGTATTCGAAAAGTCCCATCCCAGTTTGGATTCCTGATCCTCCTAATCCTCCAGCTCTATGATCCTAAACCCCTTTGTTGTTTTAACAAGCCATAAAATACTCAATTGCTCTTTCCTTAGCTTTTTCATCCCTCTGCACTTAATTTTTAAAAAACAGTTTCTCCCCATCTTTACTGTCATTCTTCCCTGCCAGCAATACTCTAATAGACACTGCTCTGGTATACAGGTTGGAATGAGCCATTACTGAAAAAGAGTGCTCCCATTGCAAGATGCAGTCATACAACAGGAATCTATCTTCTCCCTGGCCATTCTGATCCAAACTTCCTGTGTTTACTGTGCTGCAGCTGCAGCTTTTGGTCCAAGAAGAGGAACTATGAAGCATAAGAGGAGGTACACAATTTCTCTGCATACGTGACAAATGTCAGGGCTTGACTAGAGGAAGATTTACTGATGCTTTTCATCCTTCTCTCATCTTGTGAGTCCTCTGATACTGCCTGTCTTCATTTCCACTCTGTGAGAGGACCATGACTGAAAAGTGTTTTTTCTTTTATGAAATGCTATTGTTTTGCACTGGGCTATTCTGATGTCCTTCTTGCCAGGAACAGGGAATGGTTGGGTGGCCTTGCTCTTCAGCTTTCAGAGAGGAAGGGAATGTTGGAGCTAAGGACTTTGCGAAAGGTGGTCTAAACCACAGAAATGCTTGGCCTAAATGTACTGGGCAACCCTTCTTATTGCCAAGTATAAATAAACTGCATTGCCTTACAATGAGAGTGTCCTGATGATCACGTAGTCCTGCATATAATGGCATTCCTAGGACAGCCTGGTCCATTAGGAGAATTTTAAAAAAACCCACAACAAACAACAGGAAACATTTACATACAGCCCAGCACATATTAGTCAAAATGTATTCTCAGCATTCATAAAGAGAGCGCAGTTTACTGGAGTCAACATACAGGAATAAAAATGCATCTCTAGGTACTATTTTCACAGAGCCCCTTTGTTATAGCAGCCAGCTCAGGCTGGGCACAGGCTTGCCATGGCCACAGGCCCCTGGCTGGGGTGGGGGCATCTGGAATGCTTCAGGTCTGTCTGGAATGAATACATCCATGGGCCCTCTTACAGCTATCATTTGGTGCAAAATTCTTCAAGACAAGGAATGTAAACACAGACTGATCTGGTCATGTTCTGCTTCAAAGTACCTGAGAAGCAGAGGCTGCTCCCATAGCATCAGCCTGTATCTGTGGAAAAAAACATGCAGACAAAACTGGGGGCCCTTGTTCATACCTGCATGAAGAATCCTACCTCTGGATTGGTAAATGCAGTGGAAAAGCTACAAAAGAATATGGACTGTGACTTTCCCTACAAGGTTCAAGGAAAAATGAAATGAAAAATGAAAACAAAAAGTCTTTTGGCCCTCATCTGTTATCTGGGGCACCTCTTCCAGGCCTAGAATCCAGCAGCTCCTATTCTCAGCCAGGGATACCTGCTAGTTCACAGCAGGGCAGTTTTTCCTGCCATGACTCTCCAGTCCTGGCAATGTTGACCTAGAGGAAAAGCAGGTTAAAACAGGTTAGAAAGGGTCTAGTGGAGTCCACTGTGGTGCCCGGTTGCTGTCCATAGTTTCAGTTGATCTGACTACTCCTTCCCAGTGAATCTGCATGTCTGAGTGCCAAAGGAAGAATACATTTAACTCCCCAAGCTTCAGAAGGTCCCTCTTTTTCACTCTGAGTAAGTTGCTAGAATGCCTGTTTTGGTGTGTTAGGTCATTATAAAAAGTTAAACAAAATGAGATCTACATTCTGCCTTCTTATAAATATATTTTAAAGTAAAAGAGAATGACACTGGATGGGGCATACAGGTGTTTCACCAGGAAATGTTATGGATCAAGCCTTATTTTGTAAGCCCAGGGTGATTTTGGAGATGGGGCTCCCCAAGCAGAATCTTTCAGGGGGCTCATAAGCATTCCTAGGCTGTCCTGAGGTTTCCTAATGATCCTTACACCACTGGTGATGCTTCAGACCTCCATGGATAAGAAATATGAGCTGCTGAGGGCTTTTTTTTCCTTCAGTATTTTAGGATAATGTAGATGCAAGACTTTTTACAGCTTCTAGACAGAATGGGGAAGAAGTAACTATCTAAACTGAGGAAAAACTGCAGTAGTTGAAAGTAAACCACTTTAACTGAGAGTGAGGAATGGAGTGCCTACTTCTAGCATTGTGAGCAGGAAAGAAAGGATTTCTGATTTGATGATTAGTGACAAATTTGTGTGAGTTGGCAATTCTTTGAAAATGAAATTTATTAAACTTGAAATAAAATGTTCACCCCTGAAAGAACATCTCCTTTTGTGAGGTTCTGAGATTTTGCTCATGGGCTTTCTTACTGCTATTCTCTTGTTTGAATGAATGTACCCTTAAGGCCAAAATCCATATTGCTGAGTTATTATGAAATACAGACTTTGTCTCCATGTGCTTCTAGACTTAACATTGCTCAACAAATGACACCTGTGTGGCAATTTTGAAGAGAAAGGTTGAGGAAAGACAGAAAGTGGAGAAAGATAGAGCTGGTGGGCTGATGTCGTGATCACTTGAAGGCACTAGGGTGTTTTGAGTATTCCAGCACTGATGTGTGTACCAGCAGTGTTTTTTGTTCATGCCATTATCTAAGTTGATATGGACAGTGATAAGAGCTTACTTACAGTCTTAGGGATTGTATGTACTGAAATGCTTTGCCAACAGATTTTATGTGTGTAAAAGTCTGTTAAGGAGAAATGTGATTAGGAAAAAGCAAATTTTCTCACATGGTGAATTTTTTTTAATCCTAAAGGTTAAGTTCAAGCTTTCTCAGCATATTGACGTGAGGAATTACCCATTAATTAAATAACATGAGTCATATTCTACCATTGATTTTTTATATATTTCTTGCTGTTTGATTTTAATTAATGGGAGTTCTGTACATACAGGATTCAAGAAAAGGTCCAGTGTTTAGAATCGGAACTATAAAGCAAAACATGAATATGGCAGTGTGGTTTGCTAATTGCAGTAACGATTGCCATCCGAGCCTCCTACACTGTC
The DNA here is from genome assembly GCA_013397895.1 of Origma solitaria. NCBI lineage: Eukaryota > Metazoa > Chordata > Aves > Passeriformes > Acanthizidae > Origma > Origma solitaria. Next base: position 113,667 of record VZRL01002502.1, on the reverse strand, counting down.
TGTGCTCAGGCAAGATTGCCATATGTCACAGGAAGCCTTGCCTGAGCAAGGACAATCAGCCCCAGAGTTGATTCACTGTTATTAAAATGAAACACAGCTTTTACTGTCTTTGGAGAATATTGAAAAACTTGAAGGCAGGACAAAGTAAGGTGTGCTTACCTCAAAATTGAACCTGTATTTTAATCAATAGGTTTGGCATTTTCAAGGAGGACTGCAACATCAGGAAGTTTAAAAGAAGGCTCTTGCTCATGGGCTTGATGCACTAAGCTTTGCTGATTGCTCTCTACCGAGGCAGGTAAGTGTATTTAAACTAATGTCGGCAGCCCTGGATCAGAAACAAGACTGCACTGTGCTACAGGTAATTTCAATGGGAATAAGACAGTATCCTGTCCGAAGACCACACAGTCTAACATAGTGTTAGTGCTGAGTGTTTGTCTGTGTGTGGAGGCTTTTCCATGAGATAGAAGTGTGCAGTGTGGTTCTTTTCATAACACAATGAACTTTGCTGCTCAAAGCTCCTTCACTGCTCAGGAATCAGGAAAGAAAAATTAGATTGGCAGGGTAAAGAGTAGGCATAGCCAATATACAGTGCTTAAAATTGTATACTTGAAAGGAATTTGAGAGCTGCTGCTTTGGTTATTTCAGTGTATTTTTCCTGCTCCACTCTGCAGCACTTTATCTGGATATACAGAACAGTTGACCTTATTAGAAAACAAGAGCAATGTATTTCATGGCATCAAGAGGCTGTGGAGACCAAAACCAGAGATTCCATCTCCCATAAAACTGTGATGATCCTCCCACAATGACTCCTCAGCTGGGTCCTGGTGTATGCAAGGAGCAACCTCCAGTCAGCCAGCCTGTGGGGCCAGTCATTTAGCTCACTCCAGCTAACCTTCTGTCTTTAAAAGGATCAGGATTGCTGGGCTATATCTGCCACAGTGCCTGCTTTTTTTTTTTGCCCCCTAGTTCTCTTTGTCTTGCAGGATGGAGTCCTAGTTGCATAATTATGCTTTCCAGAATTAAACAGATAAATTTGCCTTAAAGAGATAATATTAACATTGGCTGCAGCATCAAGTTCTTAATAAATTGAGGGGTATCAAAACTGGTGTTTTTTCTAAACATTGGTTTCCATTATTGTAATTTTTAAATGAATTTTCAAAACAGACTGCACATTCAGCTGAAAGTCAGTATCTTCCCTTTGCAAAGCCTGGTTCCCTCTGTCTCTGCGTGCTGCAAATATGCACGTTACAAGCTGTGGATAAATTTTCTTCCAGCCTGTGTCACAGCACGCTCTCCATATCTTTGTATAGCTCCCCTCAGTATATTTGGAATGAGCTTGCCCCACAAACACATCCCACTGTATCAGGGAATCTTATGGGTGTGATTTGTTCTGGTGTGGCATCATACAATATAGTCACCACGAAAGGAAGAAGCAACAATTAAAATTGATGTTATCCATTTAAATATAAATGATTTTATTAAGATTTACTTTGAAAGTGTAATATGACTGACAACCAGTGATTATTTTAAATAACTTTTGAAGCCAACAGCACTGGACACTGTGTGTGTGTATGCATGTGTGTGCAGGGGTCTTTTGTAATGCTTGAAGGTTGCTTAGCTGACACCCCAAATCAGGGAGCATTGTTTTTTCAACTAATTTTTATTGTCATCCAGTTTATTCTTTTTCTCATGCTATGTGTCCCTTGTATCAATTTTAGACTAAAGTCGTGCAAAACCAAAAAAGGTAATGGCACTTTCTACAGTATTTCAAAAGGTTTTTAAGTGGAAAAAGGTATTTAGTATTTTTAATAAGCATCTTCAATACTATTGAGTTGGTTTCTTTGTTCATATCACAAGATTAATTATGCTGTCAAGCACTTTCAAGGCCTGCTTAACAAAGATTCAGTGATATAATGGTTTGCTTCGCATTGCCTTTTTTCTGCATAGCAATCACAATCAGCATTAGACAATTTAAAACCCTTTCACAAGCCGGAAGTTCTGAAGAGCCTTTTAATCAACAAAAGTAATTTTGCAAACAACTGGATACAGCGTTTTTCATATTAACTAACTTGTATTAAACTCTGCTATGTGCTTGAATCTCTGGTTCTTGTAATGGATTATTCAGATTTGCAAGAGACTAAAAGTGGGGAACACAATTAACACAATATGCAGTTTGTACCCCATGAAAATTATAATCTCATACCATTCTCCAGCTTAATATAAGCATGGTATTAGTACTTCACTGCAGGTCCATATATTTTAATTTTCTCTTAATATGTTGTCCTTGTATAATTACTTATTTTTTCTAAATGCCTGGAAATGTAATCCTTGTTTTAAAGGAGACCACTATTTCTATAGTACAGGTTAGAAATCAAATCCTAATACACTACAAGATTCTGAAATTCAAGTTGCAATAGGAAAATCTGTTTAGAAACACTTGCCTTCTAAAATCATCGAGCTCAAGAATGCTTTATTCAGTAATTTTATTGCCATATAGCATTGTAAGAAATCCCACATGATTTAAAAACACTTATTTGATGGAGAGATTGTAAAAGCAAAAACACACTACGATGACTTTTTTTTTGTCAAGCACATATATAAATGAAACTAACCTGTTAATGACACCTTTAAAACACTCTTTTTTTTTTTTTTCTTTTTCTCTAAACTGCTAGAAGCATTAATTTGTACCGTTGCTGCATGTGGTAATTAGCAACTTCAGCAGTGATTTTCTCTGCCCTAAACCTTTTGTGTTTGACACTATTCCAGCCCAGGAGAGGAATGACCCTGGGATACAGTGCTACAGGACAAGTGGAGCAAATCCTGTCACAAGAAATAACAGGGTCAGAAGACATTGCTAATGAAGTCATAGCAACTGGTTTAAAGAGCCAATCAGAGAAGGCAACAATCTGTAAATGAGGATATAATTAGCAGAAAAAATAACATCCTTTGGTTGGATTCTAGGGGAGCCAGTAATGAAGGCACTGACTGGATATTGAGAGAGATTCCAGAAGATTAGAGCAAACATTGTGCAACAAAGAATACCTAATTAGTAAAAAAGTGAATATGCCTTAATTAGAAGAAAAATATATGATTGAAAGACATGGACTAGGCTTTTAATATGAATATAATAATGACTATTAGCCCAAATCTCCAGGATAAAAAAAAAGTCCTGTCTTCACTTTTTTTGCCTTTACCATTTTGAAAAATGGTCGTGAAGAAGATGGACTGTAAATTCATATCATTGCTGGGACATTAATACTATTAAAACAGACAATTTTGAGACAGTAATTTAATGGGTTTCCACCCAATTTACACATTTACTACCCCTAACACAGCACTGCAGACAAAGCAGCGCTCTGTCTTTTGGCTGGCCTTAATGTTCTTCTGATGTGAGGAAGTAATTATTAAAAGAATTTCAGGTAGGTTTCCTGTGGCATGTGAGCTAATGCTTGGTCCAGATATCCTGCTAATAGGAAGAAACCCTGGGTGGTTTTTCATACAGAAAAAGAGCCAATGGTGCTGAGGCCTTGATTGTGTGTACATAACTGCTACACTGCTGCAACTTGCATTTATTTGTTGCTGTTTGGTTGGTTTTTCTTTGGCTTTTTGGGGTGTTTTGTGGTTTTTTTGGATTTTTTTTGTTTTTTTTTTTTAAGTAGGGACTGATCCAAAATTCATTAAATTCAAAGAAAGAGCTTCTATTAAGTTCCCTGGCTTCTAGATCAGACTCGGAGTGAGCAGAAACCCTGGAAATTTTATTAGTAAAAATTAAACATGTTATTATCCTGAACATAATAGACCCAAATAGAAGAATCCCATAATGGATTGTGCTAGTACAGTATATGCACAGTATTTATGGCTCGCAGTGATGAAAAGTATAATGTTCTACTGCTTATCATTTTATTACAATAGAAAAATCAGGACTCTAACTTGTTAATAATTTTTCACCTTTATAGACATCTAAATGATATTATATTTCCTCCCTTTTTGTTTTTACAAAATGGTTCTAGGATATTGATTGTCATTTATTTTTACTCATGATATTTAATTGTCATAATTAGCAATCTATGTCTCATTCTCTATCTTAAAAATATCCTGTCAATTTTATAGCATATTTATTGATTAATTTAAATGCATAATTTAATTTATTACTGCATACCTTTGGTTTGTCTGTAACATTAAAATACTTATGGTACAGAATATTTTAATTAAAACTATTCATCAAATGAAGTCCAGGTAGCATCCTTATCCTTGTTTGCAGTAGGGGGTTCTGGCAGTGAAAGCAAGCAAAATAATGGGTCAATTAAAAAAAATCTAAATATAGCTTTTTCAAAGATCTGATTGCTTAACTCAAGGCTAAAAAAAAATAAAAAGAAAGAAAGAAAGAAAAAGAAAGAATGTGTTTGTCAATGGATTCCACAAATTAAATTATTATTATTTTTCCTTCTTGCAGACATCAAATCTGCTGATGTCATGGCCAAAGCAGAAGTAAAACTAGACAAGAAATGGGCTTGGATTTTCATGTGTGACATATCTCAATTTGACAGTGTCTGCAGGAAATTGGGATATTGTTCTCAGTTCTTGTGAAAGAAGCTGTACCATTAATTTTTTCTAATGCTGGGAAATTCACCCTCTATTTATGAGAATCAAAGTATTTACCCTTTCAGGTCAAGTGGGTTTTTCATATTTTAAAAAAGAAAACTTTTAATGATATTTGTAATAAACTAAGAGTTATTAGTTTGCTGTGCAAGGGAAAAAATACAGCCTAACAGTGTGATGAGAATCCTACCTCCAGCATAACTGAATCAAGGTTTTACTGCAGCTCTCAGCTGACAGTAGGTCTCCCATTCTTTTGCCGTGTATGCTATTAATTCACTTTCCAGAACTGTCAGGTACTCTGAAAGTAAGAGAAATATACTAAAAATATCAATGTATTTCTCTTCTTCCTTTAGCTAATGTATCTCCACTGATGCTATTTTAAATTAAGCAATGAAGTAGTGTTGAAAGTTCTGACTGGCTCTGATAACAAAATAGATTAAAAAATTAACCAGTTAAACAAGAAAAATAAGAAGAAATAGAATCAGCTGACAACTTAATTGTTCAGCTTGTATGCAAATATTCTGACAATAATTTGCCGATGCTTTTGAATATAAGTTTAGAAACACATAATTATAACATTAATTGTTTCTTCTGCTTTAATTCTAGGTTTCTGTCACAAAATAGAAGGCTTAACTGTAATTCATGAGGAAATATAAAAAGTATATTCATTTTGTATTCAATTAGCTTTAAGCATATTCCAGTGCAGTGCAGTATTACAATAATTATTTATGTTAATCTGCAGAGGAAGATACAGTGCATTGGCATAATAAATTGTCTTTATGCTGTGTAGCAATGCCTTTTGAATCACCTTCTGTACTCACAAACAAGAGCATCTACCTGAATGGAGTAGTTGTCAGATTGCAGATAAAGACAATGAGTTAGTGGCATGTAGGGAAGATACAGCCCTACAAAATCCACCATTCATATCAATATTTGTTTTTTAAACTATGTTATAATAAAATTGAATGTCTGGGCGTGAATCTGAAGTGAGAAGAGAGGACATGATGCTGGAAGGCTGGAGTGGAATTTGGCCTGGGTTTCTTATTCTTATTCCAGCTCTGAATGCTAAATTAATCACTGAGATTTATATGAAGGTGAAAGCTACACAACATCTTAATCAAGGAAAAATAGGGTTACAATTCAATAAATTGTGTGGTAATACTTTATTGACTAATGAATATACAGCTCCTTCTAACTGCAGTATTTTACTTTTGGGGACTGTAACAGCATTGCAATTACATTACTAGTATTTGCTAAAAATATGTCTGTCTTCTCTCCTGATCTTAAAACATGCTTTGAAAAAGGAAGTGAAAGAAGGCCCGGAGAGAGCAGGTTATGTACCATCCCAGAGTCTTGTGGGGAAATAAGCCATGCACAGATAATAACAGTGCAAACAAGTTGATGCTGCTATTTTTAAACAAGCTGTTATTATTGACTAACAGAGGTTACTGTAGGTGGGATACTGTTAATGACAAAAGCTCTGGAACAGTGGAATTGCTGCTAATCCATGTGCTAGAGAGCCTGATAATGAGAAACACCTAAGTGCAGAATTAAATGGTCCTCTAAAATAATTTCTGCTACATAGTTGATAAGGAGTCATAGCATCCTAAGCAGACCCTTTTTCAGGAATCTCTATCCACAGAGATCCCATATTATTCCATTCATAAATTAGAGAGATGGGGAAGTCTTCAGGGGGTTATTAGTGAAGCTTTCAAAAAGAGAAGAACCAAATTACTTTGAAACAGGGGAAAGACATTCTGGGAAAAGCTATTTTAGGGCCCACTCAGGAAAAAAAAGGTCATGCCACTCAGAAAAACCTGTGACCAGCGATAGGACCTGAGGGAATGGCATGAAGCTGAGTCAGAGGAGAATTAGGCTGGAAATTAGAAAAAGTTTCCTCCTCCAGAGGGGTGGGTGTTGAACAGGCTCCCTAGGGAACGGTCACAGCCCCAAGGCTGCCAGAGCTCCAGGAGTGTTTGGTTGATGCCCTAAGGCACAGGGCAGCATTGTTGGGGTGTCTGTGCAGAGCCTGGAGCTGGACTCATGATCTCTGTGGGTCTTTTCCCACTCAGGATGTTCTGTGATTCTATGCTGTGATCCTAAAGCAGATCCATGAGTGTGTAGCACCTTGAAGTGCTGCAGCTAATGGAAGACAACTGTTGGAGACTCGGCATTGTGCCGATGAATGGCCTGCACTGAACAGACTTTTCTTTTTCTCAGATCCCATTTTCTTTCCTGGTGGCTGTCTTAGCCCACAGAGGCATGGAGTGAGAAGACCAGCCTGCTCAGAGGTCCTGAGTGAATTTGCTGCATCGTGGAGTCATTTGGAAGCTGTGATTGTTTCGTACAGCTGCTTGTGGTCACCATGTGCCTGCTGACCACATCTAGCTTACCAGGAGGTGAAGAATCACAGATAGGTAAGGGCCTGGAACGGACCTTAAAAACCATCTAGTGCCAGCCCTCCTGCCATGGGCAGGGACACCTCTCACCAGAGCAGGTTGCTCAAGGCTGTATCCAGCCTGGCCTTGAGCACTGCCAGGCTTGGAGTGTCCGCAGCCTCTTGGGCAATCTGTTCAGTGTCTTACTCCCCTCATAGTAAAAAATATCTTCCTATCATCAGATGCAAAGGAACTGTGATGTGCTTTCTTGTTAACATCTATACAAATTCAGGTTATAGACATCTTGAGTTTTGGCCCATGGGTTTCTGCATTTCTTGCTTTCTGTATGTATTTGATATATTTAATAACTAGAAACAATTTGGCCATGTAAATGACTCCAGAAATAGGCAAAATGTGTTAGTTTTATTTATCAGATTGCCTTAAAAAGAACTTACAACACTTTGACATGAGTTTGGGATCGAAATTGGTTTTAAAAACAATTTTTGAAAATTTGTGAGATTAATTTATGTGTTCCTTTAAATCATAAACTTCCAGAATTTTCCAGAATTTGAAATAAAATTAATAAATCAGCCCACATCAACTCAACCTTGGGTTCCTGAAAAGATTTGTGGACTTTAACGGCTCTTTCAGCAGGCCTGTTCTGCATTCTGATTTTCTAGTGCAATGCAATCGAAGTGAGATTTATATGACTACGCATTTTGTTGCAAACATTCACAGCTCAAAGCTATTACCTGACTGTCTTCCATATCAGGCCATTTATGTATCTAAGAAAACACTGGCATCTGTTTAATATTTTATTGCTTTAAAAATATCTTTGTTGTTCAGATACAATCTCGCTCCAACATTTTCATGAATAGAGTCTTTATTCTTTCTGTAGAGCAGAAGACATTTACCTTCATATAAATAATATTAACTAGGAGTTGACCCATAAGCATTGTAAGAAAATCATGTAATAAGAATTTTTACTTCAGAATGGGTTGTGAGTTTATTTGTTTTTTATTTTTTCTTAAATTTTCTAGTATTTTCCTTGATTGCAAACAGGAAACATGTAATGCCTTGTGACACTTTGTATTGAACTTCAAAAATAATACATTAAAAACATCCATAACTGCTTTCAGCTTTAGGTCCTAGCAGTTTATATTATTAGAGATACATTAATTCTTAAGAATCTTGAAATGTGTACAGGTCTATTGCCTCATTATTAAAAATGCATAACTTATGTACCCTATCAATCCATATACTGTAGATCACTTTATCAAGGAAGAAAATGTAATTATCCCTATTTTATAGACAAGTTAGTGCCACAGTGAACAAAGTCATAGAGCAAGTAGGGCTCCTATACAAAGAAGACTAACAAAACCGAAATTCTGTTGCCTACATCCTTTTCCATTTTGATTTGTCTCCACTTAAGGCACGGCTAATTTTTTTTTCTTTTAATCTTTTGCCACAGGGCTGCCAAAATAGGACCAAATTTAGTGTAATAAAACACAGGGTAAACGACTTCAAATCAAACCTGCTTCAAAGCAAACTCTGAATCAGAGAGACAGGGACAACCTTAAAGCAAAACCTTACAGTGTAGTACAGAAGAGTTTTTCATGAACCAGCACCACACAGAATAGAAATAAGACCTAGACAAGAGAAAGAGAGAGATTACTCTCTTTCCACAGAGAGATGGCTCAGTCAGATTGGTAAGAGGTTTATGGCACCTGCCTGTCTGTGGGTGTGAAGTGGATCTAAACCCAGCAAATTGCTTAGTTCCCCTTAGGAGAAAAAAGCTTTAGTTACTGATACCATTGAAGCTCTTGGAGCTCAGGAGAATTTCTCTGTCTTCATCTTGCTCATATATGGGCTTTATAGTGCTGTCTGGCTCCTGGTAAGCAGCATTTAACAAATGAACACTTTTCAGGGCTGAAATATCCAAGTACAGGTTGAGAAAGCTTGAGGTTTCTAGTCAGCAGCTGCTTATGTCAAGGCTCAAGATGAGCAGGAGGTGGATGAAGTGTAGCATGAACCTCCTGTTTCCATGATGTTATCTACTCCAGCCCTCCAGACCTTGTGCTTTGTGCCCAGGGTCTAGTCCTGAATATCTGTGTGTCCTCGTGTAACATCTGCTGGGAGCTGTATTGGAAAACTTGTGTGAGGGCAAACTCACATCTCCCTTCCAGCATTGCTGCAGCTCCATGAGCACTGCTGGTCCTGAGAGCTGCCAGCTCAGGGGGAGCAAAGAGCTTCCATATTGAGGAGAGATTTCATCTCTGCCTGAATCAACAGCTTTGATGTGATGTCCTTTATTTACCTCAGGAGGAGGGGAGGGAAGGCTTTGTGAGAATGAAATGGGTAATTTCTGGCAAAACAGGAAAGCCACCAGCTAACACAGGTCTAAATGATAAAGAATAAAGAGTACCTGACTCTGTAAGGCTGGGGGAATCTTCTCAAATCACTGCTCTTGTCTGTCTTTCACCGAAAATTTGATCTTCTGGGTGTTGCTTCAGGCAGAACTTTTAACAGACAAACCCTCAGTGTGAGAAGAGGCTGGATTCAAGTATGACTTCAAGTGACTCCATTGACCCTGTCAGAGAATATGTACCCATGTAGGAAAGAATACATAGGGCATTGTTTGATCGAAATGGAATAATATGGCAATTGGATACAAAGGGAAAGGCAGAACAAATCAGCAGCTGTAATGAAAAACTTGAAAAAGAAACTCAGTCAAAAGCAAGATGGAAAATTTGTTATAAAAGGCTAATCTGTAAAATGCTAAAATAGATGAAACTTACTAATTTTAAGACAGAAAAATATTTTTATTTCAAATATAATTGTCATCCATAATTTGAAAATGATAAATTGAAATTATTGTATGCGTTGAAACTGCAGTGAAGATGTTTCAGGAAAATTTTAAAGAATGGAAAGCAAGGTAAAGTTTTATGAAAATTCACAAAAATGTTTTGAAAATAGATCACAAGAATAATTAATATAAGATATTAGCCATCTAACCCTGGTACCATGGTTATAAGTATTGACACTGTAAAACCAAAATACGTTGGAATATAATCCAAATGTTAAAAATACTTGGTTATACTCCTCTTCATAAAAAATCATACCTGTGTGGCTGAACTACCAGTGCTCACAGATGAAGAGAATAAGATTTGCCTGAAACAGAAAGACTTCCTTTGTCTAGTTTTTGAATATGGCTGTAGGAAACACCGGCACCAGGTGTTGTCGTTGTTGAGACGGACACAACACATAAAGACACACCACAATAGCTTCCGGTCAGAGAAAGGAACTACTCTTTATTTTCCAAGGCCTCTTTTATATCATCTCTAACATTCATGTCACACATCCATTGGCTCCCAATTCCCCACCCCACAATGTCGTTGGCTACCTAGAGTTAGAACAACATCTTGCAATAACAACGGCTGCGAGTCTCTTGTTATTGTTGTTTGTGGCTCTTGCTTGTTTGGAGCTCGAATCGATGCCTGTGAACCGAGGCAAACTAACAGCTCCCACTGCAAGTTAGCTCTCACTACAGCCAGCAGTTCCCACAAGGCGCCTGTTTCTTGAGCACAGCACATTTCTCTACAGTTTTTAGAATAAACAGTGAGTGAGAAGGTGCTCAGATACATAGTCAATAGAGAACTCTCCATTCCTGACTGCTTATCTGCATGTGATTTTACTCATCCTTCAGATAAATCAGAGATCCAAATGGAAAATTCATTACTTATGGACATCAAGTGAATTAGTGAAACTCCCTGGAGACTTTGTGCCCATAAAACATCTAGGTAGTCTTTCTTTTCTGACAGATATATACTTTAAATTTAATGTATACTTCAAGTATTATTAAGTAAGGAATCCATCATTTAATGTAAGTTACTAATATATTACAAATATTTTGTATTTTCTTTCTTCTGTTTTACACCTGTTGTTTACAAATGCAGAAAATACTGGGGGGAAAACAATCTATGGAGTGTATGCAAAATTGCACACATTTTCCATACAGTCGTGCCAAGTTGCTTCTTTTAGAAGACATAAAACTTACAGAAAAAATGTTTTCTATTTGCTGTTACAAGTCATGGAAGCTTCAAAGAGGAATATGCATACAGGTGTGAAAGGAAGCACAAATGGCAACATGGAAGGGAAGAGACCAAAAAATGTTGTAGTGTCTAAATTAAAATCATAAAACATTTCCACAGTTAGAATGTAAATCTGTGTGAATGGATTCCTTCACTCCTGGTCTTTGTTTCTGCTGAATTTCCATCCTCCTACAGAGATGTGATGGAGGGCAGGTGGGAGATCTGTTCTGGATAGAAAGAATAAATATTAGTATGCAAACATCCTTTATTTTACTTTTAACATCATTTAGTGAAGGAGAGAAGGTGGGAACAAAGAATTATTAGTAGGAGGAACTTAAATGTAAAAAATGAAAACAAATGTTTCCCCATAACGGTTACAGGGGAATTACCGTATTTTAAACAACTCTTGGCCTAAATTGAAATAACAAAGCTGCCCTTATTTAAATGAATTTCAGTGCATCTAAATCTTTCCACAATTGCATTATTATCAGCAAACTTCTAGTTTAATGACTGCAAGAATATTTTGTATACAAGTTTATTTAAAAATACTGTGTGATGTCATGTTGAAGGAAGCTGTCTGCATTTTATTTTTTATCAGTATATAATCTATATCCTTGTTTGTTGGAAAAGAATGGTTTCATGTCTGTATTCCCAAATCAGTCTTTTAATTCTTACAATTCCTATTAATTATTATTAATTGATAAGGTGGTTCTACATAATAGCTTGGAAAACACTGTCGTATTTTCTTCTACATTTTCATCTGGGCCAGTCTGATTTTCCTTGGAAGATAATACCTGAGGAATCAGGCAGCTCCTCATGTTTTTTTCTTAATTGAGGGAAAAGGACAGATAAAATATGTATAATACTTTTCAAATAATCCTTAAATAAACATTTTTATAGATAATTCCCTTCTGTTCATTTTTAACAGAATTTCAATGCTGCTTGTTTCCAGGGTTTAAAGAGGAAATGGATGGAGACCATCAGGTCCCCAAGCTTTGGGAAATTCTGGCCCAGGATGTTACTCAGTGAACTTTCTGTCTGCTGCACCAGGTAAAACAATCCCTGTCCATGGTGAAAGGGACCAACATTTTTACTGTCATTCATTCCACTAGAGGTTTTACTTTGTGCATAGTTCTTATTACAGCAGTTATGAGAAAATTTTTGTTGTACCAGTTAAGCTCTACAAATAAGTTTTTGTGATGTGTGAAATAGTTCCTAAGCTTAAGTCCAAGCAATCCTAAATTTTGAGTTCTGACTTCAAATTCAGCTCTGAACTTATTTATTTGCTCAAGTATAAAATGATAAAGGTGCCTGTCCAAGGCTCTTAAATCATAACTTTTTTTAATTATATGGTCAATTAAATTAGATTTAACCTTAACAGAACTGAACTCACTTCCAAAGGAACTTACCATTGCTTTTTATTGCTTCACATCTCAGACTCCCTCATCAAAGAGATGTCTTGCTCAGGCCCTAAGTGTGAGCTATTTTGAATTATAAGGGGGAAGTTCTAGAGTCTCATAGGCTTCGAAGAGAAAGCCATAGACTGTCCTGTTCCATGTAATGAGGAAATTAATCTAATTGTTTCTGCTAATTGCAGCTGTTGATGGATGGCAGAGAGAAAGAAATGATGGTTGGTCTCAGGCTTCTGGGATATCTTCTTGGTTAAGTGCCATATCTCACCTCAGGTGAGCGTGCAGGGGGCCAATGTGCTCGTGTGGAGATGAGACACTCTTACACTGCTCTTAGCAAACTGCTGAAGTTCTATGAACAAAAGTCTGATTGTTACATCAGATAGCAAAGTGTCACCTGGGAGAAGTGGCTGAAATCTCTTATCTCCAAAGCACATGCTAATGGTGATCTGTGGCCAGGGATGTCGAGCATCTGTGCAGTTCCATGATACCCATTGGAGCCACCGGGTACTTACCACTTTTGAACTCAGTTATTTGTACAAATTCCCTGTGTTTTCTGTGCTTAGTCCTATCCAGAGCAGTGGCATTTCTCTGCAGATTCACAGGCATTATCCTCTATCTGCTGATCTAATTAGCCTGCCTGAGAAGCAAAACAGATTAGTTGTCTTGAGCCAGAGGCACATGCTAATGGAGCTAGGAGATGGCTTTATACCACACAGCTCTACCCTCAGAGCTAGATCCAAAGGTCTTGAACACCCACAGAAAGATTCCCATTTACTTCAGCAGAAGTAGGCTAACGCCCTGAGCTTTGAAACTGTTTGTCTCAGAATGCAATGTACATTGGTGTCAAGCATGGCTGTGCCCTAAGAGCAAAATATTAACCTATAGTAACAGTACTTTGCACTTACCTAGCAGCTCTCAAATAATCATTTCTGTGCACTTTAATTAATTAACCTTTACAACAACATGTCTTTGAGGGTTAGCTAAGGATCAGAACTGAGTGACGAGTTTAAAAATCTCCAGTTATTCATTTATGCTGAGACTATTTTTGATTGGAGTGTATTTTTATCTTTTTTCAGATTTTCTTCCTCATAACACTGTTTTTAAAGCATGTTTTAATCATAAGCACTTAAATATTCGTCAAGCAAAAATGAGTGTTCGTACTTTTACTGGCATCTATTGGGTAACAGTTCATTGCTTCTGCCTTTTACTGCTTCTGCTTTCACTGCACCTGCTGCCTCTTTTCCCATATCCCTTAATCATTTTCTAGTGTGTCCTCACCAGTCCCTATTAAAGCAATGCTAGTTCTTAAACCTCTTGGTTCCGGTGTGAAATCCAAAATATTAAGACAGTCGAAATAATGTATGTGTTGTACTGAATTGGTGAGCAAAGATAGACAATTAGAGGAAAACACACCAGACCTCCCAACTCACTGTATTGACTAAGGTTCAGAGTTTCATTAGCAGCTCTTTAGGAAGTTTGGTATTTACAAAGATATTTGAGGATATTTTTTAATAATCAATATATTTAATTTTCCTGTGAGTTTTAAATTCCTTGGACATGATCTTAATGGTAGATATGTGCAGAGTCTAGAAGTCCTGATAGTTGTTTTCTGGTCTTGACTTTAAATAGCACTGTCTCTCTTACCCATGGGCTAAAATTATGCAACATGTAGACTTGTTCTAGAAGAAAAAATCCTTACTTATTGTTGTTAAAGTTTAGGTAATGTCTAAATATTCTGCTGGAGACTAAAACTTGGAGTGAAAAGAGTACAGAAATATGGGCTCTGTTGGATCTAAACCAACAACTAGCTAAAAAAAAAAAAAGGAGAAGGATCTTGGTTCTCCATCTCCTTTTTCTGTGACCTAGAATGAGGAAGTTCCTTTTCCTCATGAGTGTATTGTTAATAAGTTTGTCAAAAAATAAAACAATTCTTTGGGTTTCTTTCATTTGAAATGTTTAATTCCTGGGAATTATTAGTTAATGCATCTTGAACTACATTAGCTCATTCAGGTTTGTGGTTGATCTGAAAGCTATGTTCCATGAATCCCATGTGCCATCTGGCTGCAGTTCCATTTGGATCATGTTTAGTCATTAGCTGCTAAAAAGATCTATGGTCATTTATCTTAGTGAATCAGAACTGGAGTTTAGCATTTTTTTTATATGACACTAAAAGTTTTTTTTTAGAGACTAAATTTTTAGGTTTGCTTTTTTCTTTTTTTTAACTCCACACATTCACTTTTAGGCTTATGTTTTTAATTGCTATATTACACACATTACAAGTTGTTTGTTTGTTTATATTGAGTCATTATATAATGACCCTGTGCTAGGATTTTTCTTGAAGTCTAAATGTTCCTTATTGTTCTATTGTTTCATTTAAAAGAACAATCATTGGTGACATGTAAATGAGTAAAGTTTTATAAAAATAACTTGGAATAAATTTTTAATAAGACGTATTATTATCCTTTGACTCATAGCAAGTCATTCATAAACAGCATTAAATCCTGATAATTATAGCTGTAGCTGCAGGGTTACTACCTTTACAGTCCTTATGCAGACTTCATTTAGAGGTCCAGTGGGGACATGCACACAACTGCTACAAAATGTTGCTATTAATGGTTTCCTTTGGAACAGTATTGTGCTAGATTAAACATTCACTCATGAAACAAAAATGTTTATAGGTCATCTAATAGCTAGGCATTCTGTGACTCCAAGTAAATCCTTTAGCATTGGATTCCAGATTTTAGGACTTGCACAATTTTCTTTTTTTCTTCTGTATACAACAAGGAATACAGAGATTCTGTACTGCAGCAAAAAGCTCAGCAATTTTCTCTGAATAATGCAGCAATCACCATTTTCCCCAAAGTAAATTGGACTATTTTGGACTATTTTGGTTTATAAAGCTGCTTAATAACTTTTTCAGTGCCTCTTTTTTTTTT
>VZRL01002502.1:87347-98224 GCA_013397895.1 Origma solitaria | reverse complement strand
TTTTTTTTTTTTTTTTGCCCCCTTGTTGCTCAGTTTCAGAGTTACCTTTTGTGAGAGAACAGATGCAGGTATTTACTGGATATTGCTTTCAGCTCCATGTCTTATGAAATACATGCTGATGTATTTCCAGGAAATTTTAGGTCTAGATGTAAACAAGCACAGCTCGTGTTCTTCTAGAAAATAATCTAGACATCAATTTTGGAGCTGCATAGGCTCTTTTGAGTATCTTCTAATATAAATCCCTTCCAGGAACATTCAGCAGAAAAGATTTTTAAGAATGTCAGTATTGTTACATCTCAAAACGCTGCTCTGTCCTAAAACAAAGATCTCGCAAGATATTTTTAAACCCCAGTGTGCAGTGGAATTTGCACCATCTCGTTTTACTAGTTGCCATTTTCCTGTTTCCAATGCAGTTACATTCTCAGCAGTGAGACAAGCTGAAAACACACAAAGCACAGTGGCAGTTCTCAGGACCTGCTTAGCTCTGATGGCCTTTCATCACCTGCTCCATGCTAGCAGTCCCTGCTAGGGATATCAGGCATCCATGAGGAGCTGAGCTGATGGCAGCAAGCTGCTATTGTGGTACTGCACCCCTAGAAACTGCTTCCACCTTCCACTGGTTTAACTTTTACACCACCTTTTTGCAGTCTTCCCACCTCTGTTTGGCTTCCTTCAATGGGCTTTGCTCAATGAATGCCTCAGAGCTGAGATTCTGCATTATGCCTTAAAAAAACTGTGACAACTCTGAAGGGAGGAAGGAAGGAAGGAAGGAATGGTGCGGAAGGAAGAAAGGAAGGAAGGAAGGTAGGTTGGTTCATCATTGCTTTAATTGAAGGCTGAGGCAGCCTTTTGCATTCTGACAGGTGTTAATACTATTCTACAGTTTTGCAAATACTCTTCCCCAGTTGGAGGACCCCAGATGGACAATATGACTTTTACAAATTAATGGCATTGTAATTAAAGATATTCCAGCATACCATAAGAGATGAAGAGATGTTTGTTAAACAGAAAAGGTGTTTTGAAATGCTGTGATGATCTGATGTACAAAACGGCTTCTAATTTGTTCTCCTGGTACTAATTGCCAGTAGTCACTAGATAAGATTAGACTGCTGTTTATTCACTGTATTAGGCAGCAGACGTTTATCTTTGCAGGTGTAATTCTCATGGCCATCAAAGAAATTCAATTAAAAAATGTGAATATTGTTAAAGAGCAATATCAAACAAAGGAACTAAATCCTTCTTTTTTCCTCCTTTGCTGCTGACCCTCACTTTTTCCAGAAAGGTGAAACACTGCTTAGATTTTAGACACTAGCACAGCAAGTCTTGATAAAAACCCAGCTCCTCAGTCTGGAAAGATTCTTCCTTTTTCTGTGTAATAAAGATTCCTAAAATCATACCTCAAGTCCTCCCCACTCATCTTAAAAAAAACAATTACCAGAAAAACAGCATTAAAATATTATTTCATGAAAGTTATTGAAAATATTTATTGTGGAAATTTTAGAAAGGATGAGTGGGAAAGGAGAAAAAATTAAGGCTAAGGAGCACAGAGCTAATTACATGTATTCCTTAATGGTTCTTTAAGGCCTCATGCTGGATACCCAGGGAGCTAGAATATAAGTTTATATGTCTTGGTAAATCAGTGTAATGATTCTTTTTAGTGTTTTGGTATGACTCGGAATTTTTGAGTATTAATAGAAAATAATTCCTGTCTATTCCCCTTCTACATCCCTTAGGGAAAGATTCCTACTTTTAAGGCATTTGCATGGGCATATTTTGCTAAATTTATTTATTTTTTTTTAGTTTGTGCAGATTTTCAGAACTTTTGAAGGAATCTCTCTCAGGATTCATAATAATGGAAACAGTGGTAACTGGAGACTTCCCAGTAAAATTTCCTATTGTTGTTAATTGCCCTTAAGAACGTCTCATTACTTTATTAAATGTACATGCTGGTTTATGGTGTATTTATAGTCACTTGTTTTATCATTTTGAGACCACTAATAACAGGCTCCCAAAATCCTGGGAACAGGAAGGAAGTTTAATAATAAATACCAAGTCTACTATAATTGAATTCCCCCTGCTTGTTATTTATTAAACAACAGCACAGTGGTCAGCAGTATGAATTACAAATAAATATTGGCCATTCAATTCACCCCCACTTAGGCAAATGTTGTTAACACAAGTGACCTAATGGAAATTTTAGAGTCTTGCCCTAAACTATAGAGAACCCTGCATCAGAAAGGCATAGCAAAGCAGAGCTGTCACATTGTCTGCAACCTACCAACTCTTTCCTTTTCTGACCAGACACAACTGATATTTGCTCTGCTCTGAATTTTAGTTAGTGATGGCGTATTTTGGAGAGGATACATCCAGAAGTGCTGATAAAGCAGTGAGATGAGCAAATAAGAGCTGCACATCTACACAGTGACCTAACGTTTGTTGGATGTCGTACAATTATTTTCCTCAGGACAGGGAGTTTGAAAACCTGTAGGTAAATCAGTGGTTTTTAATGTTTCTCTGTGACTTGGATTTGTTGTGGTTTTATGTTTCTCTCTTGGTTGATTTTTCTGGCTTTTTGTCAATGGTTACTGAAAAAGATTTTTTTTAAGTCTGAATTCTGAAACACATATTGGTTCATCATAATTTTCTTAGTACTGCTTTTGACATGTAGAATCTGGTTAGGCTAAAAAAATAGTAATTTATAGTCTCAGTAAACAGTGTTCAGTGGTGACCTTTCTGCACAAAGGCTGTCTGCTCCAGACACCCTATTAAAGACTTCGGGATGCCTGATACAGTCCCTGTGTGCCTTGGTACTACAGCAGGTCAAGGAACTCCTTTTAGTCAGTATGGAGATTCACTTTGTAGTGGCATTTCAAAAAGGCTGGGAGAGTTGCCCTGTAATGCACACACTTCGTAATTGCTAATTTCAGGTCTTTTCAGGGTAACTGATTCTGTAATGTAAATAAAAAAATTCAGGTTTTGTTTTTAAACCAAGACATAATGGAGCAAATGGAAAATTTAGATTGTACTAAAAAAAGATTTATTAGGACTGAACAACAAAACAGAATTTCTGAAATAGGTTGCTTTTTTGTTATTGAAAAAGAATTAGATTTTTTAAAAAACCCCTCAAGTTATATTTAAGAATGTAAATATCCAGGCTTTATTTTAAACCATTACAAGTATTTAAATCTTCATTGTTTTATGTAAAAAAATCATAGCAGAAAATACACATAATACTGATAAATAATTCAAGTCCCTAGATTTTAAAAATAATAATTGTCATGAAAATAATCATTTTAATAACATTTTATAAATATATATATATTCTATAAATAACCATTTTATACAACATTTCAGATGGGTTTATACATTGTGTACAAAATAACCATTTTAACAACCACTTCATGTTTGTACAAACACGTAAATACAAACCACCAATTAAATGTAGGGAAAATTCTTCTGAAGAGGCTTAGAAATGTTTAACTTCTAATTGTCCAGTAGTCTCATTGAAAACTGCAACAGCAGCCATGGAAGCAGAGTAGTAGGGCATTGTGTGATGTCTGTGAATCACAAAATAAATCTCACTCATAAACACATGCATGGAGCCCTGTAAGACACTGAGCACTTTGTGTCTGAGCCACTTAAATACGTGCTCACCTTAAAAGCAAGGCAGGTGTGTAAGTGCTTTGCTGGCTAGGGGCCAGCGCCTCACAGGAGTGACCTCAGAGGCTTGGGATCCCCTCCTGCCTCCTGGTGTGAAGATGCCCTTCCCACAGCGGAGTTCCATGAAGCAGCACTTCCTCAGGAACACCCAGCCTTCAGGTACCGTGTCAAGCTTAGAATACTTTTTAGTTTTTCCCCCATGTCTTTCTGGAGGAGAAGATGAAGTGTTTGAGTCTTGAGAAAAGGTATGATGTATACAAACGATTGTGCAGCATTTCACTTCAGAGTAGAGGTTTCCCTGTTATCCATTGTTCTTGATTTTTGGTAATACAATCAGGTTAGATGTAATGAAATGAACTATTTTATGAATACTAAAAAAAATTATAGGGAACTTGTGCTTTAAGCATTTTTCAACAAAAATTAGAAAACATAGGAGAAGGTCCATACTGGGTCCTGTTGCTAAAGAAATATATCCCATTCCGGTTTTTATTTTCGTTTGTCTGAGACACAAGATACTGAATACTTAATGGGTCCTTTCAGTTTAGTTATATACATCAGGTAATTTAGGGTTCAATCTTTCCAGTTCATATTTCCAAAACATTTCCAATTTTAGAGAACGCCAGCCAGCTTCAGACCTCTTAAACTATCATGTGAACAGTTCTCAGCACAGCTCAGAGACACAGGAAGAAGTGTTCCAGCTTTTGCACAATACTGCATATTGTTTTCACAGCCTGCTTCATACATGTAATCATTTGTTAAACTAGACAAAAAAAAAAAGGTGGCCAAAAATGCTTAGATTTAATTGCACCATTGAGAGGACAGAATTTAACTAATTTTTTCGTAAATTTTGTGGGTTTATATT
Organism: Origma solitaria; assembly: GCA_013397895.1. Classification (NCBI taxonomy): domain Eukaryota; kingdom Metazoa; phylum Chordata; class Aves; order Passeriformes; family Acanthizidae; genus Origma; species Origma solitaria. The sequence goes on along the minus strand of VZRL01002502.1, from coordinate 93,702 downwards.
TGCACTCAAGGCTTTTTTTCTACATATAGTTCTGTTGGTGTGCGGAGCGTGCTGACTCATATTAAATAGAGTTTATTATACAAAAATACAGTAAATATATCTCAAGGAACCAGGAAAATCTCACTGTGCGTTGTGTCTAATTGTTATTTATTGATGTGGGGGCCACAGCAGGCCTTACCATTTTAAAAATTGCCTTCATGAAAATATTTTCCTTTAATTTTTGCAAATCACATTTTCAGCTCTACATTGTGAAGGATGTGAAGCTTTAGATGATACCCAAAGACTTGACAGTATATTATGCCAGGGAGTGACAATTTAAAAAAAAAAAAAAAAAATCCAGTTCCAAGTGTAAGTTTAAAAATGTAACTAAAAGCCTTCATCAAAGTTTAAAGAGCTTCTTGCGCTTTTAGCATCTGCTTATTCTGATTTATTGACAATGACACACCTAGCAACAGTCATTCCTGCTGAAGCAGTGAAGTAATGGACTTCAGGAGAAAAGGGGAAAAACAAGTAGGTGCTGCACACAGGAGAGAGGCCGCTGATTACAGACCACTAATTTGTTATGCACTCTGGCAAATCAGCAGTGATTCATATGACAAATAAGGAGAAAAAATTAACAGCTGTCATGTTGTGATGTGTTAATTTCCTGACAGTCTCTGCACTGAAGCCAATTACTGATTTAAGGGCAGGGAGAGAGAGCCCTGTTCAAGCTTCTAATTAGGCTTCTTCAAGACTAAAAGGATAAAAGCAAAAATAAGAGCAAGAGAATGAAGCAGGTAGCCACAGCTTCATAAAGCATACATGCTTTTAAATCCTCAATTAAATAGCTTTAAGCTTAAGTGTGTTTAAGATAAGAATTTAGAAACATTTATTCACTTTTATCCACAACCCTGTGTTTTAGTCCTTTGTGTGGTAATTGGGAGACTGAGCAAGCCTGGGGGTCTACCTTGCCCTCCTCCTGCAGCCATGCGGGTTCTGGATGTGACCCGCTACCAAAACCTTTGTTTAGCAACGCCAGCACCTCCCCATCAGCTTCAGACCCCGCCAGTGGAAAGGAACATCAACAAGTTTTTGCCCTTTTGGCCTAAAGGAGGGTCCTTGTAACTGAAGGGAGCCATAATTGCTGGTTAAGGGCTTGGCTCCCACTCCTACCCTGGCGTAAGCAATGCTGACACTCGCGGGAGGGCTGAGGCCATGGGAGCCTCTGCGCCACGCGTAGGGAGCTGAGCTAATTCTGTAAGCTCTGGAGCGCTTCGCTTGGAAGCTAATTGGAAAGGAGAGCAATCAGCATCCAGCGTGATGGAGTCCAGGGTGGGCAGGACCTGGAAAGAAGCAGCTGTGTTGAGGAAATAGCGAGGCACCAGGTGATTCATGCTGTGGTTGTGAAAGGAGCCTGCCTCAGCCATAGAGTATGATGTGCATTCCCCCACTGTCCCTAAAACAGGCAAATAATCTGGGTACGGCATCAAGCATAACAGTAAAGTAGCTGATTTTGTAAGAAATATTTTATTTTGGTAATGTAACACTTAAAAATTAAAACCAGGTTTCCTGTTGATCTGCAATTTAAACCTACAGTATAAAACTACCAACTGACTGTAAAGAGCCTTTGCCTCTTTTTTTGGCATTTACTCAAAAGTGACGTGTGATATAAAAATCAGGAATTAGTCACTGAAAAGGAAGCATGGATTTGCTCCAAAATGAAGGAATGTTTTCATCCGCACAATATTTTAATTTTTTTATTTCACATTCATATGGTCATGGAGAGGGACTTTTACATGTTGCTACCAAACTTTTCCAGCACTCTCTTCTTCTTCCTAAAAGCCAATTTTAGTAAAAATTTTGAAAAATTTACTTGCATTTTAAAATGGACAGCCATGTCTTATTTTTGCATTATGGCTCCCTTCATTTGGGTTTAAAATACAACTCTTCCTTGCTTCAGGAATGGGCAGAAGCAGAACTTTACAGGCAGTTCAGCAGCAAATATGATCTGAATTCCTAAAATCACTGAATTTGCACTGGGAAAGAAAGAAATGTTTCTAATGAAGTTCTGCAGCCTGCAATGTTGGCCAACCTCTCCAAAGAAAGTACAATCAGCCCCAGCTTGGGCAGAAGGTGATCTGCAACATTAGAAAGTTTAGAATATATTAATGATCTCAGACCAAAATTTCTGTGTGTTATTCACCATACACTTCTCTAGATGTAAAATAACAGTTCTGATGACTCGATGGAATCAACTGAAGAACCAAGTGGTGGTGGGGAAAATTAACTTAAAATATGTGTGTGATGTGTGCCCTAAACTGAATGCTACCAAATATAAATAAATACATATGAAGTCAATGTGGTAATTAAGTGACGTAAAAATACACAAGAGACTGCCTTTACTGGGGGAATCAGCTCAGAGTAATATTAAATCCACTGCCTGCAATTCTTCTCCACCCTTATTTTGCAACTTTAGTTAAATAACAATTTTTGTAGGTTTTGAGCAAGTATATGAAACACTTTTTGTGCTTTTTTTTTCTGTCTTCAAAGAATTTAGAAATCTAAATTAATGTCATTTGTTCTTAATCTGCTAGAAGTTTGACCATAGCAGGACAGATGTTTATTTTTAATTGTTATTGTTAGTTTTTGTATATTTCACTATAAGTGATAGTAGGGACGCTGTTGTAAGAGGCAGCAAGACCTTTCTGACATTGATTTTGCTTGCAAGTTCATCCTTATTCTTGCTGGGATGGATAAAGGTAATTCAGTCTCTAGGCTTGCTCAATCCAGATCTACTATCAATTCAATTGAAATATGTCTACATTGAATGTATTATCTTTTTCGGGAGGATAGCTAAGTGAATTAAGCACATGCAATACTTATCTTATCACTGTCCAGGCTAACTTATACTTTATTGATTTATAGTGCCCTTCATAAGCACAAAGGTGTCCTGCACCACTTTATGCCCATGGACTTCTTCAAGCACCTTTGAAATGCAGCCACTTGTGTCATTAATTTGCTTTCATACTTGATTGTGCCTGGAGTCAACTGCTGGCTCAAAGCAGAGACTTTAAACCCTTTTCAAGATTCCTTGTTACAGACTGGACAGGCTATAAGAGGCCAAATCCTGGAGTCCTTCCCAAGCATTGCGGGACTTTGGGAGCCCTGCAGCCCTCCACAGAAGCATGTTGAGTGTTTAGCCCTGGGCGTGGCTCTGGCTCAGTGCCTCTGATCTGTAATATATCGACTTGTTCCTTGCTAAGTGATGTTAAACTGCCAAGGGGAAGTGGTGGAGCTGGGAGAAGGAGATGTCTATAATCCCCCACAGAATCCACATGGATGCAGGAGGGGCTGGGATTCTTCCATGATCTTCCCAATTTCTGCTTCTGTATAAAAGGAAGGGACAATCTGGCTCCTGGGGCATATTTAGTTCTCATCCCAGGAAATCTGTCACTGAAGTCAGTGGGTGTTTTGCCTGAATAAGTATTGAGTAAAGACTGAAGGCTTTGGCCTAACATTTATATCAAATATAGCCTTCCCAAATTCATTAATTCCAGTTTTAAAATTATATTGTCCATATCTCTTTTTACTGTCCCTGACCCCTTTTGCACACTCTCGCCATTAACACTCCCAGTCACAGATATCTGGGAATGTATTCCATCATCAGTAATACATTCAACCTGACTCATATTCATAACCCACTCCAAGTTACTGGTATGAAGAGCATGGCCATGGGTTACTAAACACTGGATTTATAAAATGTGAAGAAAGAAATATGCTGCACTTAAAAGTATCAGAGCACATTTTGCAGTGTGCTTGATCTCTTACACGTGGTCTCGTGCCACAGTCTGCATTAAAAGCAATTAATAATATCAACTCCTGTGTGAGGAGCACTGGTGGATTTTACCTATTCTATATATTTTACTTTTCATGTGATGATGAATAAATTAATCCCATTAATATTTAATTAACTTTAAGTTGAAAGGTGACATCTGACTTAGCCAACTTACTGTTCTATAGCTAGTTTAACTTTGGATCATGTGATTTTAATTCTTTCCATATGACCAGGTGACTAAAGGCAAAAAAAAAAAAAAAAAAAAAGAAAGAAGGGGAAATGCACAGATTAATTTCATTCTTTAACCTTCCTAATGCATCTGCTTGCTTGCATCGAGTCGCAGACAGCAGATCATCACATGATTTATAGTAGTGACCGCTGCCTGCATCTCTCAGGCTAATGACACATACACTAAAGTCATTGATTTGTATGAATAGCCTCCGCTCTTCATTTATCACAATTTAATGTAAGAGTTTGCAATGCAGAAAAAAATTTCACATGGGAAGCATGGCCCCACAGGCCTGACCGCTAAGCAGTTATGAATCATTTGCTGCCTTTTAATATATAGACTGTTCTATTCCTGAAAATGCTCTGTAAGGTCGTGTTTCTTTACAGAACACCACTACAATTAAAAACCAAAAGTAGATGTTTTAAGATAAAGTATGTATGAAGCATGGCAAATTTAAACCTTTGTTAGCATTTCTGCTTTCTCTTTATTTAATACAACATAAAAAGCCAATTTTATCGTTGCTGTAAGCAGGGACAATCCATTTAACTTTAGCAGAGTTGTACTTGGTTTTGTTAATCCAAATTTGGCCCATAAAGTTTATTGATCTGCCTTTGTGGAACACAGAGCTCCAATAAGAATGCTGACCTAAAATCAGTGAAGCCCTATGAACAAGTAGGGTTTGGAAAATCATTTTTTCCTCAAGATAAAAAAAATTCAAATGTTATTTAGATGAGAACTAATATTTTTGCAAATATATTGGTTAGAGAAACTTAGAATGGTTGTATTTTAATTTTTTTTTTTTTTTCATTTTTTAAGATAAGCCAGTACATTGGGGTTTTTTTGTCTTTTAACAAAAACTAAAAATCCTCATTAATTCTAGCTGCTATATGGTTTGGTATCATAATTTTAATGGGACATGACAGGTCAAATGTAAATTAAAAGAAATATTTATTTTTATTATTTACTGTATTTATTAATGCAAGTATCATCCAAACCATTGGTTCAAAGTTCATAAGTGAGAATAAAGAAATATTAATTCCTTAATAGTGTTCACAAAGCAAAAGTGCAGTATAAGATGTTGATTTCTGATGTGTTTGTAATAGAGTGAAAAATAACCAAAAGGATTTAACTCTGTTTTCCTTATCTAAGAAGAATGATAATATTAATAATCAGGTATGGTATTTGAAAATTAGAAAAGAAAATATGTTTTTTGTAGTCTCATACCATCTACTAAGATTGTATAAATATGATCATTGTTAACTGTAAAAAATGTTGTGTCTTCCTGGGGACAACTCCACTTTGTATGGAAATTAAAGGTTTAGCTGTTGGTTCGTTTTTTTTTTTTCTTTTAAATATGAGATCAAAAGTCTATTAGTGTTTTGGAGTTCTCAATATAATCTTGCTGGTCACAAAATCACTGTTTTCACAGGAGAAGGAAAACAGAAGGAGTGTTTGTGGTTCCAGAAATAGGTACTTACCAAATAATGATATTAACTTTGGGGAAATATGTACCTTGTGTTCTAATACTTGCAGCCTGAAGTAAGGAGACAGTGTCTTGTGGGAGTCACAGTTCGCATGATATATTTTCTTTTTTCTCAGGTAAAAAAATCATGAAATGAAGGGAAAATATATGCAGTATCACAACTCAAGGGAACCAGGTATCCCAAGCATTTTAATTTTTTGCCTTTATTTCATAAGTGTTAAATACTGTTAAATTCTAAAGTGTTTGGCAATGTTTTTAGATGTGCAGAAAAAGTGTGATAAAGCTTCTATTGTGTCAGCCACTGACACTGCCAAGTTATTTTCCCTTAAAGATACGCTTTGTATGCAAATGTATTTCAAAGATTGAAAACTATGAATTTTCTGAATTTTCTTCTTCTTGTATTGCTTGACAGGGACCATGAGTTAGACTGCCAATATTTAAAAGAAAGAAAAAAAGAGGATTTTTAATGATGACTCTGAAAATTTTTGTCTTTAGATATTTTTGTATAACCAATCTTACTTGTTTTTTATTTGTTAAGCATATAGTTCAGCCAATTCCCAGCACAGCATGGGCTGAAATACAAACAAGCGTAGTTAAAATTGATTTAGAATAACTTCAGCTATTGATAAAGCAGGTAAGCATAATGACAAAGGCTCACATCTCCCAAACTTCAGATATTTTTAGCAGAGATCAGTTGTTGTCAGAATAAATCATCATCATGGTGAACATCTTATATCAGAGATGAATCAGTGCAATCCAAGAACATGGGTCAGCCTTTTGAACATTCCAGAATAGTTGGGTTTGTGCAGTCTGTCTTTTTTTTTTTTTT
>VZRL01002502.1:57664-87320 GCA_013397895.1 Origma solitaria | reverse complement strand
TTTTTTCCTTTTCATTTTTTTCCTTTGGAAGAGGCCAGGTAGGCCTGGTGCAAGGTTGGCCCTGGTCAGGGTGTCCTCTGGCTGTTCCAGGAGCTCCAGAAACTCATCATCCTTACACCTGAAGTAGTGGCAGAGGTTTTCCCTCCAGAGCTGAGGCCAGGACTTCATGATAATGTCCTACAGTGGTTCCTCCAGGGGAACAGAATGTGTCTCTACTGATTTCTAGTAGGAAGATGACATTTGTCTCACATGGATATTGAGATGGTTGATGTTCTGGCATGTTAAGCTGTCATGCCAGAAGCACTTTTATACATGGCTACTATCTGTGTATTAATTTATTGCCTTTGTTTAAAATGCATCTGCAATTTTAAAGCTTGCATTGAGTATTTTTCAGACACAAACCAGTCTGGTTTTTGTGTCAGGATGTGTCAGTACTTTGCACAGACTGTTTAGCTGCTGTACGTGGAATGTATTAAATTGTTTGTATACACATATTCCTGGCAGACTGAAAATTATGTTAGAAAATTTTAGAAGAAAATATTGAATTTTGCAGTAGTGTTAGGGAAGAACTAACAGACGCCCCAGCATTTAAGCATGTTTTATATGCCTTTTTATTCTGCCATTCACTGCAATAATATAGTTCCAGTCCATTGGTAACTGCCACATCACATGTTGTACCTATATCTTCTTGGTAAACAATTCAAGAAAAATCCCTAAAATTAGAAATAGCCTATCACAGCCTGCTGCATCTTACTTGCATGTGTAAATAGATGAACAAAAGCTTGTTCTACTGCAAGAGAATATTCTTCAAAATGGAACTTACTACAGGTCTGCAAAAAACCATAAGAACTAGGATAGGGTTGGATATTCTGACTCCACGTGTGAGTTTGGTATGAGATACCTGCTTAGTTCCTAAACTATCTAAAAGGCAATGTGGAAGCAGGATATGCCTTCCATGTTTTTTCAAGATTATGGCCTTTTATCTACATGGGGAGGTGCCTAGCACATTTCTCAGGCTTCTGAAAAACAATAATAATGACATAATGCAGAGTTCTGGGACTTGGGAGATCAAGGCAGGCTGCCTGATCTTATTGTTGGACAAACAAGTGCCAAAATTCCCTACAGACTGTGAGAGCTGAATTTGCATTGAAGTTAAATTTGGGTGGATGTTTTGTTTCCTGGAACATTTTATTATTTCAAAATGCAGTTGTGTCTGGCTTTCAGGAAATAAATAAGTAGCTGTAATAATTGTTTTTTAGTATCATGATATGTATCATCTGCATTTTCTTAGGGAGTGGAGCTCTGAGGTGGCTTCTGGAAATGTGGGTTTCATGGCCCAAAATGCTTTCTCCAGGGCAGTCTGCTGTGTAGCAGCACTGAAGGAGGTGAAGCCAAAGCTGGGTGGCTCTGCCAGCTCTCCCCCAGCGTGGCACACGGCTGTCTGGGAATCGGGTGAGCAAATTTCAAGGCAGCCAGTGAGATGTGAACAAGTGTAGTGAGTGTAGAAAGTGGTTAGTTTTAAAAGTACTTTTAAATTCCATTGCAAATCTGAAATCCTGGTTCTGGGCTGCATCTGGCCTGTGTTTGCCATAACTTGAGAGAGAGGGACTGCTGAAAGCAGCTGTGGGCTGGGGGTGACCTCAAAGGCTGAAGCAGGCACCAGTCAGGCCAGTCACCTGTGCCTGGTGATTGCACAGGTAGGTGAAGAATCTTCCACCACAGCCTCTTCAGAAGGAAAAATTGCAGCAGTTGGATCCAACTGAATCCTTTAAGTTGGGAAAGACATTTAAGGTTTTAAGGTGTGGTTGCTTTTATCATCTGGTTTAATGCAGCTGCTGTGCGATTAATAATGCAGGTTTTAGTTTGTTTCTCCTAAGTATGGTGGAGCAAGAGAGGAGAAAAGTCTACAGGAGAGGGTTTGTTGTAGTTAGTGCTGGCACTACATTAATTCAGGCTGCTGAATAAAAATTGGATCATGCTGTAGCATTCCCATGTAGCCTCCATGAAGTAAGACATGCTTCACTTCCTAGTCTGAACTGTGGTCCCATCTTGTCACCCTTCACTTTGGAGGTGGCTGGAGTTCATAGCAGTTTAGTGACTCGAGATCATGCATGAATGTAGTGCTGTGAAAGATGAGTTCAGCTCTTGTTAGAAAATATTAACAGAACAAGGAAAAGGGTAAAAAAGGTTAAAAAACCAGGAAACCTTCTTCGATTTTAATTCTTTGGGATCTTTAGAACAAAAGCACAGCAGTGTATAGCCCTTCATCTTTAAAGTCATAAAATTATCTAGCTCATATGAATATTTCTTTGAGTTCAGGTTCACAATGTTACTTCTGAAAGTTTTTCCAGAGCTGTAGCATGGCTATTAGGCATTGCTGTTAACAGTAATGAGGATAATAGGTCTGTTAAATGTGGTCCATCAACATTAACTTTGAATTTTCTGGAGTTTGGTATGATGTTTAAAATGTTCTTATCACCTTGGTATCTGAACATCATGCAACAATTATAAATTTATTTTAATTTTGTGTTTAAAATACTTAATAAAAATTTACACAAAGCACATTGTTTAGCCAGGAGATTTGAATATTTTCCTTTTCATCAGTTGCATTCTCTTGGGTGTATCTGTCTCAAATGTCTCTCCAGAGAATGAACACCAGAGGGTTTCGATTTGTGTTAATTATTTGAGACTTTCAGAAACCCCTATTATTTACTTGGTAAATGTGTATTTCCCTAAGATTATGATCATTTTGGCTTTTTTTTACTCCTTCTTTCTGTGTTTTTCATAACATTATAATTATTCCTGTCATAGGTGCTTATTACTTTGTGTCATTGGTTCCTTAAAGCAGTTCTCAAAAAAAAAAAAAAAAAAAAAAGATTTTTTGAAACAAAAGAGCCCAAATTTTCACCCTGATTCAGTGAGGCACGCAGCCATTTGGCTGTTTGCAGGCCCACGAGCGCATTCGCCAGCTGGATGAACTACATGCCCATGGGCAGCTCTGCCATGCTCGAGCCATCTCCGCTGCAGTCTGGAGCTGCTGCGGTGCTGCAGCGTCCAAGCTGCTGCTGGCTGGGCTCCAGCGGTGGCTCCACACGCATGCACAGCTGGCACACAGCTGGCTGGCTGCACCTGACTGCCTGGCCATGCCCCGGGGCACAGCTGCACTCGTGCAGCCTGGGCTGCTTGGCTCCTGGGCTGCTCCTGAGGAGGTTCTCTTGACCCACCAAAATGAATGTTTGACAGCGTGTCACGAGTGAGCAGTGCCGTGCCCTGAGTGCCCTTCAGGCTTGCCTGAGTGACGGCAGGCAGGACATTTGACAGGAGGAGGGAGAGTGCTGGGATGTGCCAGAGACATCTAGAAACGAGCTCTGTCCTAATTCCATGTCGGGTTCTGCAGGACACCATGTGGACATAGCCCACACAAGCTAGGCAGTAAATAGAAGTGCTCCTCACTTTTGTCTGGAGCAAAGAGGGAGATGTGATTTGTAGTGAGGAGCTGTGTTTGTTCCATTTCCTTTCTCTGCTCCTACAGCTCACAGGATTCCCTCTAGCACTATGACTAGGAATATACCAAAACTGATATTCTTCTCCTTTGCAGAAGAGGAACACAGGAAAATTTCATGGGCCATACCTGTTTTCTGTATAGCAAATACTCGTTGTAAAATATCGAAATGTTCCTGAATTTATTTAGACATCCACTTCAGGTTTTGGGGTTTTTTTGTTCAGTCCTAGCTCTTTTTCCTCTAGTCCATAGCTGTATGAAGAAATAAGTTCCCAAAAATATTCAGGATAATTAATCTTTACGAAGATGATTTCTTTCTATACAGTCATATCTTGTCTCAAAAATATTACAGAACTCTCTCTTAAAGAATAGTATCATGCCTTTCTTCATTTTATTTCTACACTGTCCTCTAATAGATGTTATTATCTGTTGTAATTTTTTTTACTGAAATAGTTATTGTCAGTTTTTTCTTTTAGAAAAGTGCAAGCCACAGCAGAACTTTCTCCTTAACATTTAGTTACATCACTTATATTTCTATTAAAAACCGTTGAATCTGTGCATTGATTTCCAAATTCTAAAAATCAGCCAAAACCAGTGTGTATTTTTCCAACAACTTTTATAAACAGTCTCCAAGTTCAATTTGCTATTATGATTATTATAATTACATGGTTGATTAATCCTTGTCTGAAAAAAAACCACTTGGAAGTATCAGCAGTTTTTCACATTTTAGCATGGGGTAGTGTTGTCTGAGAGAGCTGGGCAGAGGAATTTCTCTTAGCAGGTGTTACTCTCGAGTGGTAAGGTGTTCAAAACTACCTATGAAAATAAAAGCACACAAGCTGTATCAGCAGTTGTTATTCACAACTATTTGATCCTCTGTAGTTGTGGCCATTTATACATAGCCATCATAAAAAGAAATAAAACCCATTGTGTGTTCCTTTTCCAAGTTCATGATCTGTATATCCTGCTTGCTGAAAAGTAAAACTAAAAATCCCAATCTATTGTAGTATTAAAAGTATTTGCTGTGTTAATAGTTAGACAAGTGCTACAGAAATGATTAATAGTTGGACAAGTGCTACAGAAGTGATTAATATTGTGGTAAATATCAGTTGTTTTTATGGCCCCTGCTCAGGATATTTCCTAAAGGTTTAGAGTCCCAGTCTGGAGTCTGGAAATAATGGAAAATAAGAAGAGAACTAAAATACAAATAAAACTAAAACAACAAGAAAAAAGAGGCAAAATACGTTCTGCTATATAGTGGGTAGTACTAGAAGATCTGATTGACACCTGGTCTGTTGAGCTCTTTGAAAAATCAGTGAAGACCACTATAGCAAAGACGTATAGAAAAAGTTTTATTCTTTCACAAAATATGAACACCATTATGAATTCAATCAAAGTCTGTCAAACACAGCCAGTCTCCCTATACTGTTTGGGAATGCCGCCTGAGATAAGTTAGTCAGCAAGATACAGTTTTAGAAAGATAATGATACATTTTTCTTGCACCTTTGGGTTTAGATCTTTTTATAGTTTCTTCTCTGTAGTCTGATACCTGACTACAGTAGGTTTCCCTAGGCCTTACAATAATCTCTTCACTGATTCCTTCCTGCTACAGTTTTTGTCAATACTGCCCATAAATCCCCATAATCTCCAATCTCCTCTTTTTGGTTTGACTGTCTCTTCAGCTATCCTACAACAATCTTTAGTGAGCCTGTGTTAATAGTGACTAACTTGTCCTCATTTCCTCCAAAAGCAATAATGGGACAGGACAGCTTTGTTTCCATTTTACAGGAGCATTAGGAAGTGGTGATCACCCAGACAAGAATAACATGTAACAAGATTTTGAAAATACTGAAGACTGTGGTCACTCTTTCTGAGGGGAAGGGGGGCTCATTTTCTCTTAATATCCAGCATAGCATGGGGAAGCAGTGATGCAATTCCCAATATCCTTCTGCGTGTTTTGATGAGGTTGCATATGAATCCATCGTGGTTTGTTTTGCTAGTGATCGAACCTTCTCTACGAACTCTGTATAGACAGACTTATGTGTAGCAAAATTAAACACTTTGAAGATTTTCTTAATTAACTTCACCACTTCCCGCAAGAGACTCATCTTTCTTTAGCTCTGATGAAGAGCATAAAAGAATAGGTTTTCTGGCCCCTAGCCCTTTCTCTTACCAACCTGAAGACAAGAAACTCAGGTGCCATTTTACTGTCCAATATTAACTGTTAGGAAAGTGCTAAGAAAGTGAATTAATTGAGTGTGGGCTGCAGCCGAGTTGAATAACATCACACACTGACACATACTGTTCATTAGATTTCTTGATGCAAAGGTGGTTTCTGCAATAATGGTACCCATGTTTTAATCTTATCTCACAGGCTTGGGGAAGGAAGATAAAGCACTCCGTGGTGTAACTGAACTGCTTCATAGGTGCTAGAGTCCTGAGAAATGTTCTTAATACCCTCTCCAATGGCTCTAGCACGTCTTAAATTGCGTTACGAGAAATTCAGCTTAAATTTCATCACTCCCAAGGCACCTGGTCGTTTGCAAAACCAGGTTGGTGTACATCTATTACATAGATTAAAAAACAACCCAAAAATGACTAAGTAAGTTTGCACGTATATAATTAACTACAAGGATATTGCTCATTTTCATTTCCCATATAAACACTTCCCATATTTTCTTTGCTTTAAATGCAGAAGCCCTTAAAGGGGTGGGGGAAAAGAAATCAGTTCTCACCCACTGCTCTGAAAAATGGATCCTGTTCTCTTCCTGTGGCACTGGCTAATGCTTGTCTCAGTTGCTCAGTATGATGCTGTAATGGAAGAAGTGTTTAGACTGAAGCTCCATCTGCTTATCAGCGAGAGGCTGCAAGGCCAATGTCACACTCCACTGCATCTATTGGTGTGGAGAGAAGAGAAGGCTCTGCAATGGTGTGTGGGAGGGGCAAGAATCATGGTAATGAAAGTGATACTGAGTGGAGGGGCTGCACTGAGGTAGAGCCCTCTCTGTGTTATTCTGGTTGGAGTAGCAGCCCCTCTGAGTAGGAGCAGAGTGAAGCAGCAGCTGCTTCTCGCTGGAGTGGGCAGCAACTGGACTAAGTTTGTGTGGAGGTGTGATGAGATAAGAGGGATTTATATGGGGTAAGATCTGGTTTTACTTGAAGATAAAGAGTGAGAATTTGGCAATACACATGTACCTCTATGGAATACAGCAATGCAAGCTCTATGACTTTACAGAAATTTGAGTAAAGCGGTTTAGTAAGATGAAACAACATTAAGGGATTAAAGCTCACTGATATGGGACCTGGAGAGAGGTTCACTTGTCAGAGCCCGTGAAAGTACAGCAAGGTTACATGGGGAAATAAGGAACATCTTGGAAAGTGCAAGGTGTGAAGGAGGGACACCAAGTGTGCCAGTCAGCTGTGCTGAGCCTGGAAGCACAAAGAGAGCTTTGGAGCAAAGGGAGAGGATGAGGAACAGTGGGCAGAGGGAAAGCTGTCCTATAATCAGCATCCTTGGTATGTGGGGTTGACCATGTACCCTCTGGGTGCAAAGGATGAGTACAGAGTTTTTATAGCTGCTGAGGAAAGGCATAGAAGCAGTACAAACATGTGGTATAGGCTTTGTTTGGGCCTTTCCACATTTTTGGGAGTACTAGGCTTTTCACATTGCCTAAGTAGGCATGGTTCTGTGGTGTGTCTTCAATGTACCAGGGAGGACAGGAAGACTGAGTTTCAGCTGTAAATGATGGCAGCAGGAGGTGCTGGATGCTTTTAGAGAACCTCACAACTGGGAGATCAGATTTGTCCTTTCAAAGGACCCAATTCTGCAAACAACAAATACCTTGTAACATTACTTTTGTGGAGGTTCTTAAGGTGGAAGCCTTCATGCTGTAATTCTTGCGTAACAAATCTAGCTTAGACTGGGAGATTTTTTTTCTGATTTTAGACCAATTGATTTTCTACTCTTGAGGTGGAGAAAAAATATTTTAACTTGTTTGTTTGCAAGCAGTGCAGTATTATTTAAATTCTATGAAGTTAAGATATCACTATTTGGGCAGAATTTCCTGCTGCTACCCTATTCATCCTTATTTCACAATAGTGCATTTGGTAACAGAGATAAAACTTGCACAGACTTCATACTCCTTGTCCTCACCAATCTCGTGGCACTGTCATCAGCACTACTATCCTGTGTGTCACTCCACCTCATTCTGTGTTTTCCTGCTCTGCAGATAGCAACTGATGTCCATTGGGATTGATTTACATATTAAACATTAATTATTTTCCTGTTCTTAGTTATGCAACATCACTGTGCCTGGCCAGCAGCAAGACATGGTGAAAACTTCAGTGCTTGGGCCTGGCGTATTTCTACTTCTCGTGTCAGCCCTCCCGGGTAGTGGCAGGAAACAGTATCTCCCAAACCTGTCAAATCTATCACTCTTCTAGTTCAAATGTTGACAGGCCTTGGTAAAGCGCACTTTAAACAGATCTGTTCTCTGTCACTGCCATGACAGTAAGACATGAATCCACAATCACAATGATTTTAGAAACAGACAGACAACATGAACTATAAAAGCCTGATCCTGTTCGAGGTTTCTTGGATGAGTATTTTAAAGGGAATGTTTTTGTGCTAACATTTTTGAGAGTATTGCACGTCTCTTATCCTGAATCTCTTGTTTCTTTTGGATGTCTTGATTCCTTATCTTGACTCTTCAAATATTCTTCGTTTTTCTTGTGACTACCTCAGTCTATTTGCTAGAGTTTCAAAGCCTTTTACTGAAGATGTTGCCACATATGGCTATCACATATGTAGATATCCAATAATGTGTTCAATCGCTACTCCCCCTCCACTGAGCTGAATGCCAAAGTCACAACAGATGTTGTTTGAAAGAAGGAGGCATTTATTATCTCACTGGACATTAAAGATAAAACCATATTTATTGTAAGAAGAATCTGATGGAAGAAGAAGCCCTTGAATGCTAACATCCCATAACAAAACTGGGCTGGAGATTAGTGATACTGACAATATCTGTGAGTGTGGATGGCCAACTGTATGTGGAATTTCTGATTTGACTGTGTAGTAATGCACTTGAAGTGCTAGCTAAGTCAAAAAGTGTGGGCTTTTAAACCCTCTGGTCCATTGTACACTGCTCCTAATAGGCATAGTCTGAGCTTCTGTGCTGTTTTTTTGACCCAGGCTCTTGAATATTTGTAGTGTAAATATTGTTAACATATGTTGTGAAAGGGAATTTCTGACTCATGAATTACCAAAAGAAACAACTTTCTCTTTGGGTCAGGAAGAACTGTTTTGCCTTGCACCATCTCATGAGCTGCATGTTTACCGAGTAGGCCTTAGTGATCTACCATAGTAGGTTAATAAATACTAATATTTATCTTTAACAGAGCTGATACTAAAGTTTCATGAGAAGGAATAATTTCACTTTATGACTGAGAAGTGTTTTCTGAATTTTCATAGTTCTGTGTGAACTGCTTCTGATGTTGCTCAGGACTTGTCACCTGGAATTGGATGTGTTCAATGTGGGCGCCCTAATGGCCAGATTTAATTTTTTCACTTTCATAGAAGAGGTTCTTTAAGTTTGACCATCGAGAACACAGTGCTTCAAGTACAGGAATAATTTTGCTCTGAGGATAATATGTTCAGAGGACTATTGGGTCAAAAGAAAGTTTTGGATTTGTCTAAAAGTTCAAAGGATCCTTTAAATTGCTCTCTATTGCATTCTGAAGCTTTTTTGTGTGCGAAAGTTTGAAATTCACCCTGGCCACAGCAAGAGGCAGGCTTATGTCCATATTGAAATATTTAACATTGTCGAGTCATTGGTAATAGCATTACCATTGTTACCAAAATGTTAGTTGATGCCACGTATCTCTTGCATCTCAGGCTCTGTGCAGAGATTGGCACATCTCTCTCATCATGTATAGTGCTAACTTTTCACAGACAAGATTAAAAGAGTTACAGAGTGCAATTTCTTTCCCATTTTCTCCTAATTACCTTAAAATTTTAAGTATGTGGAATATAGTCACCAAAAGAGTTTCAGTAACATTAAAGTTTCCAGCGGGTAAGCAAATCTGGCTGCTCCATAATGTTCAGGTGCACAGCTCTTATGAGATGAAGGCATAAGTACATTGTCAGTTCCTTGGATACCATAATGTTTCCCTAATGGAACCATGGAACAACATTAGACAGGTTTCCCACCACCTCCCAGGAGGCTGGATAAAATACAGTTTCTCACGATAGTCTTCTCTGGGTTTTAATATGAACTCTTTTTTCAGCAGTACCAGTAGCCTATATGCAGTGTTTTCACCCCTTTACAGACTGATAATGAGTGAATGTTCATGTGGTCTGTTGCACAACACTAAGCTCTTATTTCACTGTCTGCAGTTATGTTCAGTAAGTACAATATGAACATCATCTCAATTAACAGAGTACCTTCAGGGCTTTTCTTAGCCAACTATTCTAGCACGCTTGTCCATACTGTCATCAGCACCTAATCAACTAATGATGGCTGAAAATGAGGAAGGCCAATCCCAATAAATCCAAAGGATAGTAATTTTTCTCTTTTAATGCCCTTCTCCCTCCTTCTTCCTTCTTCCTACGGCACATTGCAGTAAATTAATGTCATAGTGGTTATTACAGTAGCGCTGCTATGGCAAGTATTCAAGCAACGATCCCCGAATATTTTACCTCAGCATTTATTTGTCCATAAAATAAAATAGGATTTATTGCAGTACTCTCTGGTTTGAGGACTGCATGGACAGCAGCTGTGACAACTCCTTATCTCTACTGCAGGTAAAGGTATAGGGGATGTTTCCCTGAAGCTAAAGGGAAACAAGGAATGTAGAAGTCAGTCAACTACACAACCACACTGTCACACAAATTGGTAAAATAAATAAATATAAGAAAAAAAAAAAAAAAAATCCTCCTTTGTACCTAATAAGAACTCTAAGAAAAATCATTCAGTAATTTTGTCCTTTAAAGGTCTCAGTAAATTAAAAGGGTATTCATTGCTTTGAAGATTGCTGTGTCCAAATCAGATATAGGATTTTGAGATTGAAAGATGGAAAGATAAATGTGAGGAATTATTGTTGCAAGCCCTATTGAGACAAAGCATAAGAGAAGGAATTACAAGCAGAAAAAAGAGATCTTGGTCAATACAATTTTACAGAGGTTTATTGTTAGTGTTGTTCACTTTAAAAAATAGATGATTTTGACTACTTAAAAGGCTCCACCTTAAAGGAAAAAAAAAAGCTCCCAGATTATAAAACACAGGTTTTGAAGCCAGCCCTGTGGAGATGCGACTGCTGGCTTAGAGATATTCATATTTTCAGCTGCATGTAAATTTCTGTGTGTCATTAACATCTCTGAGCTCTGTAATTAGGTCTCTCCTGATCTGGTTATAGTTTCTGTACGTTATGAGTATGTAAGCCTCTCCAGGGAAGCACAAGGCCAGCCTTACAGGGTTTCCCCTTTCTGTTCCACAATTTTGCTCTTATCTTTAGCAAGTACATCCTAGCAACTGCTTGCTGCGAGGTTACAGCGAGATCCCAGTGAAAGGCTATAAAGCATTATCAGCCTTCGCCAGCACAAGGCTCTACCACTACACCAAGGCCAGAGCATCTCATTCCTTCATGGACACTCTACTTTTCCCTACCTGGCACTCCTCATTTTAAATTTATTCTCCTAGATTTTTTAATTCCCCAAATTATAATTAATTCTCCAATTATAGTTATGATCTTATATTTGCATCTTTTTTTTCTATTTTTTTTTTTTTTTTTGAAACGAAACAGATATTCCTACAATGTGAAATTGTGTATCTAAAACCCTAGCTGTGTGTTTGAAAGAATGTTCCTTCTGAAAAAATAATATTTCAGGAAATGAAATATAGCATATAAACCAAACTGTTTGTCTTTCTGTTCTGCTTCTCACTGGGAAGCACCAGAAAGTTCAAGTAGAAAGAGAAAAGTGGTTTATTAAAGAATGCTTGCATTTGGATTAGTTTGTCCGGAAAGCCTTGTCTTGTAGCATTATACCCCGGAAATGCTGTCCTCAATATAAGGAAGTGCTCATTCCATGGCCTGACTATTTTTTGATTTTTCTGGAATGGGGTTTCTGCTTAGGTATAACAAAATATTGGATAATGAAGAGAGAAAACCAATATAGAGTAAAAAAAGATATACAAAATCGCTTAGAATGAATTCTGTGTGTAATTACTTGCATTTTTGCTAACTACTGTATAGACAACACTTTTAACAAGGCAAATTGGAAACGTGGAGACAAATCAGCTTAGGGATATAGCTTCAATTTATTACACAATGATAACTGAAAACTTTGTTTCTGCTGCGTTGCAGTCAATTTCTACTGAGCACACACTCTGAATGTGTGATTAATCATATGAGCACTGGGGTTGCCAATAAATACCAAAACCTTAAAACTATAACAACTTGCTCATTTTGTGCGGTCATTCCAAATAGCTAAACAACCAGAAATTGTCAATGTACACCAAGATCAATGCTCCAGGGTCTCTACATAAGATTGATTTCCCTCTCTGAGGATTTCATCTCTCTCATCAACAAAAACATTTTGTCCTCCCTAAATAATCCAATCGAATGCCATCCTCCTGTGGAACAGTGAGAGGTTTAAATTGTCTGGATTAATCTCTGCTTTGAGGTGGCCTGGAAAGTCTCTGTAACTTTGTCAAATATAGCCTGGAGGGAGAGCTGCTGTGGTTTGATATGTGCTAAAAATAAACAAATAATGAGAGTGTCTAAAAATCATGTTGTGCTTTAAAAATAATATGTGTGTGAGAAAATATGTTTTAAAGCTCTTGCTTCTACTACAGAACATAATAATTGTTGGTGTATTCCTTCTTGCCAAGGCCTACCAGCTCCTCTCTGCTGGAGATGGAGAAGGAGATTGGGAGCTGTGGGAACAGATTCAGGGGACAGAAGCCCTCAAAGATCCTCCCCAGAAGATGAGTGGAGCAGATAAGAGAAGGAACTAAAGGAACTGTCACCACCCATAGGCTTCTCCCTGCACAGGTGAGGTTTAATAGGAATGTGCTGATTCAGACTCTGACTCGCTGCCTGCGTCTCCTTCAGGGCATGATTTTGTACATTTGCAGTTGAGAAAGACAAAGCAAAAGTGTTGTTTCAAAGGAACCTTTGCAACCAATAGGCTTGCAGGCAGGCAGTATGGAAAAAACCCCTATAGCACAGAAGTCTGCTTTCCATAGTTTTCTTGTCCATTATGCAAACAGCCTTTCTGTGGTCTGCATAACCCTGTACATCGGATGAATGGAGATTTTGTGACCTTTATCCAACATATTCTGGAAAGAAGACAGAGCTCTGACCCCAGTTCTTAATTCATTCTGTGTTTACTGTAATTGCAGTAAGACAAGTTCTATCCCCAACAAGTACATTTGAAATTGCATTGTTTCTTTATTTGTGCTTTTGGTGCTTTTGGAAGTGTTGGCCAGCAGCTCTCATGACTGGCACAGCAGAACATGAGGTCGAACTTTGCCTCAGCAGGTGACAATGTAGGTGGATTGTGTTTGGAGGATGCTGACTGCACACATGGGCCAGGCTGGGAAACAGTCATTCTTGGAATTTTGTGTTGAGATTTCTGGAGCAGGGGCAGGTTTGCGTCATCCTTTGTAGACTGCCAGGGCTGTGGTGAACAACTGGTGTTTAAATGTTGGATTGAAGGTACCAAAATGATGGCCACATAGGCCAAACTTGAATTGTTTCTATCTTGGACTGGTACAAGCTCAGAAATGTTGAAAGATGTCTGCTGAGCAGGTCTCTCTAAGTGGAGTTATTTTTAGTTAGGTTGTGGGTTAGGTCATCTTAGTCTCAAACACAAAAATGGTAAACTGGTTTTGAAGGAATTGAATATTTATTTTGAGACAGGCCAAGAGCAGATTGCTTTGGAAATTCTAAATACCCTCAGAGTATCTGTGGTTTGAGCTTTGCTGTGCTCCAAATGTAAATTTCTTTTTTACTCTTCTGTTGCAAAAAAGTTCTCCTTTGTAGAACTGTAAAACAAATCTTACAAATGTCATTGTACATACCAGTGTACATTCAATTTGAAGACAAAAATATTTTCAGTAAGATGAAGCATAAATTTCTCCTTTGTAAACATTGGAAAGGTAGAAAATGCTATGAAGGTAATGACTGAAGGAAGAAAATATCACTTCATTCCATTGAAACCTAAAAAGAAATTCGAAGGGATATGCCTACTACTATCAGGAGTACATATGGATTTCTCGCTGACATTAGTCTCCAAATTGAATGTCAGACTCACCAAGAGTGAGGGGGGAGAGAGGGGTGTGTGGGGGGTAGGCCAGGAGACTAAATTTAGTATTAGAAAGGCAAGGTGAAACATCATGATTATCATTAGGAAAACCTCTAAACCATATTTGTACATTATCTTGGGGCAAATACAAGTGTCACATATTAACAAAAGGCAAAAATACCACACCATGCTGTTGTGCCCTGGGGGCCCTCTCTGCTTAACAAGAAGATGTTGTAGAGTGCGCATGCACACCGGAAATTTATGATTTCCCTGAAAGGCAGAGATAAGTATTTTCAAGTCTCTCACACACAAAAGAATAAAATGAAGTATTAGTGATGCATGTTGCTAAAGGACAGTGTCTGAAAGTCCACTCATAGTTTTTTCCAAGTAGATATATAACAGCTAAATATGTAATGCACTAAGATTCCATGCTTTGTAAACAATGGAATAAGTAAATACCCTATATGTGTTTCAGTCTTATTTTTTAATTAAGTCAGAGGGAAAGGAAGACATTTGACAGGTACTCAGTTAAATTTATTCACCTGAAGTCCACTGGACAAATTAAAAAACTCCTAAGTTTTCATCAGAATGGCTAGGAAATGGCTACAAACATCTGCCAAATGGCCAGAGGGTGCAAAACACTTCACAGCTGAGCTTCTAACTAAGAACAGTACAAGCTAATAAATACATTCTTTTTACTTTACAGAAAGTGAGCCTCTGGCATGCCTCACACAATGGCATAAACTTGAGCCTAAAGATGGCTGTTGGTTTTCTCATTTTGTGGGACACAGACCAGAAGGGTCTCCGTGTCAAGATCCTTACTACCAAGCAAACCCTACTGCTAGCCATGCCCTGCCCGTCAGGAGGGGAGCAGAAAACACTGCCAGGTTGCAGAAATGTGTGAAGGAAAGTCACACCTCTGTGAGGCAGAAATAGTCTGTGGAAGTAACTTGATAGGCCAGTAAATTTCATAGGAGCCATTCAATAAAATTTGCAAAGTAACAAAGCTTAAATTAACATGAGTAAATTTATGTATCAATCTATATACAAATATTCACATATAAATGTCCACATAAGTAATTTTACACACTTGTTAGAAATCAAATAAGATCTAATTGCACAAGAATTTTGGGGAATATGTGAAAAATTTTTTTGTTATAACTTATAAAATGAAAAAAATAGAAGAGATGTCTCTGTAGGACTTGTAAATTGACAAGAAAGAAACTGAAAAATCATACTGACAGCAACGAAAAACCTAGAAACACTTATATAATAAAAACCACAGTTTGAGACTACAGATTCTCAAAGAACCCATGCAAGAGATGGGTTTTTGCATGCACACCACATATGTGAGTGGTTAGAGGGTCAGGATCTAAGAACCAAGTGTTTGGCTTTATTTTTTAATAAATCATGTTAAAAAAAATATTTGAGGAAATAAATTTGCAGAATGCAAGTTCAGGGATGCTAATTAATGAGAGTTGCTTTATGTACTCCAATGTGTTAAAAGATGAATATTCAGTGGTTTAAGTTGTTTATGATCAGTCATGTCCAAAGAGAAACAGCTATTGTGGAAAGGAAGAGAGAGAACATCACCACTAAACCTTTTCGTTTGACTGTTTTAGGTTCTAAAGCTGTCCTTGAAGTCAACCACAAAGGCCAAAACAAGGCACGTTCCGGGAGGGGCATGGCTCAGGGGGGCAGGGCTCAGCACCGCTGTGGTCGTGACTGTAGGAGACAGGTTTGGGCTGGAGAATTCCCAGTGGGCATCTGGAGCAGCTGAAAGGGCAGAGCAGTGTTTGCATGTGCCCCCTCAAAGCAGCTGTCTGAGCTCAGAGACACCTGCCAGCCCCAATGGGATGGTGCTGGTCACCATCCCAGCCTGCACCGACAGCACTCCCGTGAGATGGAGTCCTGAGCACTGCCCCCTCAGAGGCTTTCAGCCCCTGCTGCAGCCTGGGCAGCTGTGACCCAGTGACCTGGGCTGTGCCTTGCGCAGGGAGTTAGCTTCGTGTCTCACAATGGGTTGCCCTTTGGTCTTTCTTCCTTCAAGGGCAGTCTTTTCCTTTGGCTGTGTCTCCTTAGCCATGGTGAGTATCCATGTAGCTGCCTTTCCATAAGCTGGAAAAAAAGCCTGTCACAGTGCATCCATACAGAAATGATCAAAGGTCACAGGGGGTCTTACAGAAAGTCACAGAAGTCCTAATATTTGAGCCAATATCTAGAAGTGCTTTCCTTGACTCTCCTCCCTCTGTAAGTAGTTCAATGAATTTGAGAATGAGCAAAGGACATTTGACTAATCTCTTATGTGAGTATGTCCTTAGACCCCCTGGTTATGCTCTTGCTGTTAGTGCACTGTTTTTAAGCATGAATTTGGCTTTCTGTTCCAGATGTTACATTTCCTTTTGGAGCATCACTTAAGTCTTCATGCTCATTGCAGCTAAGCTGAGAAGCAGATAAATGCATAAGCTCATGTCCCAATCAGTGTCTGCGTTATGACTGTACTCCTTTCATTACATTTCTCTGTAATGTCATTCTGTTTGTTTTCCAGTATGGAAAGTGTCGGAGAGAGGCCTTTACCCTACATTTGTCCATATGGGCTCCATAAGCCACACTGGGATTTTATTATCTCAGTAACATTGCCTAGTGCTATAAACAGCCAAAGCGTTTTGGGTGTGACATTTTTTCAGGACATCAGACTTTAGGTGCCTGCTTTTGGTTTTTTCCCCCTTATTCACGACAATTCTTTAAATGGTTAATGGTTCAAGCCTTGAAAATACAAATCTTGTGTCTGGGGAATGCTGTGATTTTTCTCTGTCTCAGGGTGATAATACAGAGATTTGCATCTGAGATAGGGATGTTTCACTTCTGATGCCTTTCTGTACCTTCGAGCGTGTTCAGGCTATATGGCATCTACATTGAAGTTATGGAAACATAGTAACACTTTAAATTAAGGTGATCTGTATAAATATTTTATTATTTATACAGCATTCAATAACATGCTTGTAAAAAAACTTGGTAGTATGCATTGAAACAGCAGACAAACTATTTGAACAATACTTACATCTTAAAATATTGTTGTAACAGCTTATCACCTTGCTGTGGCAGCATTTTAAGCATTTATTGATGATGCATTTTATAACATGCCTTACAATAAGTTATTAAAGGATGTAGTGGCACCAACTAATCATTTCATAAACATGAATAAACCATTTATACAGGGCACCTTAATTTAAAGTGCTTGTAGGAACTTGCATAAAATGTTTTGAACAGCTGACATGCAGTATTGGTGCTTCACGTAGTGCCAAAGTGGTGTCATGTCCTGGTATGCAAGAATCTTATGTGGAACTGGAGCTTTATTGCTTCCAGTGATAGAGCTGGGAACTGCACAGTAATTCCAAACACAAAATGTTGTAAATCTCTTCTGAAAGAGTGTGCGAGGAAGTGCATAAGCAATATCCAGGAGATTCTGGTGACAAATAATGTAGAAGCATGTTATTGCTCATTCTATATTTAAGGAGAAAAGGAAGAGAAAAGAAATCTATTTACTTTTAGCAATAATGCAACCTGCGTGTAAGAAAATGCTGTTCTGAGGTGGAGTATATATTTAACTCCTTGTCAAGCAATTAAAAGACCCTGCATGATGATCAAAATTCAGCCAGCAAAAAAATGATCTTTACATAGATCAAAGAAAAAGTATCTGTACCTTCAAAATAGAACTCTGAGACATGTAGAAGGTGAATATTAATAACAACATTTGTAGAGTAATACTAAAATAATTCTAGAAATGAGAAAAAAAGATGTCGTGCGATTAAAAACTATATGAACAACACTGCTGCATTTCTTACCGTTAGCTATGATTTACTAGGAGCATTTAAAGCAATGCTAAAAAAAAAATGAAGTCATACCTTATTCCCCTCCCCCTGCAGATATAGATTTTATTTGACCTATAGCTTTTAAAACAGAATGGCTTAAAAAGCGCTCTTTACATGATAAAACTCAAAGACAAAAGAGGGAATGCAAATCATTTCTATATTACATATATGTTGCTCCATTTGGCAAAATCAAATTAGATCTTTTCATCTCCTTACTGTAGAACAAAAACAGAGCAATATTATGAAATTTTGCAGGGCTTTATTTCTAGGCGTCTTTTGTGTCCAGTCTTTTAAACTCAGGTTTTTCTGCCTTTTTTACTGACAAGCCCACAATTTTCAGAAAAGAAAGCTAGCATTAATTAAGACAGTGCCAGCTGTAATTTTCTTGGGAAGTAAATTTCTGCACAACTAAAGGTTACAGAGACCTTTTCACTGTCAAAATTTACTACAGCCTGTGAATGTTAATGTTTCTAATGAAGACATGTTCTCTGTCCCTGAACTTAAAAGTACCCTGAGAAGAAGGCAAAGAGAAAAAAAACTCTATTTGACGAATGTATCTGGAGTCTGTGCATTAATGCAGGGTTATGCCTGCTGGTGCATATTGTAATTATAGTGTTTGGATAGCCTTGTTTTCTAAACAAGGAATATTGCTATAAATTGGCAATTTTGCATGAAGAGTAGGCTTGTAGTAGGTGCCTTATGTTACAAATAAGACAGTGGTATAATAAGCATTTAACCCATTAGACTTGGGGATATTCTCAGCTAAGTCTGGAGAGGAGCTGTAATATAGAATGTGGAATGAAAAGCTACTTTGGGTCTTTCTGTGAATGCAGCAGAAGAACACATTCATTATCTTCTAATGATCATTGTACTTCTAATGATAAG
The DNA here is from genome assembly GCA_013397895.1 of Origma solitaria. Classification (NCBI taxonomy): domain Eukaryota; kingdom Metazoa; phylum Chordata; class Aves; order Passeriformes; family Acanthizidae; genus Origma; species Origma solitaria. The sequence goes on along the minus strand of VZRL01002502.1, from coordinate 68,752 downwards.
TTTTTTCTCCATTTTAAGTGAAATCAGCTGCTTCTAAAAAGAAGTATCTGGCTTTTTTTTTATTTAAGCTGATTAAATAGTAAACCATATATCTTTATATAGTTTTTGTTGCTTTGTCAATGTGCATTTTTTCCCTATCCATACAGTATTTACTGCTAGGCAGAGTGGCAAATAAAAGGAAAAGTTCAACATCACAGAAACGTTGGTTTTCTTAATTTTTGTTTGCCATGTATTTTATGGGATATTTTATTTTTTCTGTTCTTTGTAGAGTTTTTTCCTAAAGCAGAAAGATTACCTTAAAAAAAAAATCTGCTTGTTTTCTTCATGCATGAAGTTCTCAAAACAAAAACTGTTATTGTGGGAAATTACTCTTGATTTCTCATGAAGCATCATGGGTAATATGGGTAGGGAAAAAAATAGCCTAATTCATGACTATGTTGGTTAAAAATGGCAAAATCACGGGAATGCACATCTTGCAAAATTTTAGAAATACGATCCTTATGATATGCTGGTAATATCCATGTTTAATGTGGAGTTGCTTTAAAAATGGGGCATTGGATTGCAAACTGAGTGTTTTTTCTGCATCAGAATGTTTAGGTAGCTTTCTTTTCCTTGCCCTTCCCCCTCCCAATTTCCAAGACTTAAGAGCTGAGATTTTCAAGGCGCTGAGCTTTATGGTCAGAAATGAGCCAGCCTCTAATATTTCTTGGGAGAAGGTAGTGAGCATCACAAGATTGCAAGTGGCTATAGCAATTCCATCCGAGGAGCAATGGGACGTCAGATGTGTTTGTGTCAGGCTCTGCTGCAGGGCCAGCGCCTCGAAGCCAGTGGGAAGAGTGTTTTTGCCACGCTGTTGATTTATATATAAATGGCATTGATGAGGGTTGGCTTCTCGTTCTGCCCATCAGCATTAGGGAATAGGATGGAGCACCGGGACCAAAACGTGGGAAATCAATGTCTTTGTAAATATCTATATGGACACTAGGATAATCTATTAAAAGCCATGACTACCCTATACCAATGGAGATATCAGATCTCATTACGCATCCAGTCCCTTTTTGCAACATGTAAATTGGACTTCATTTTGACTCCCTCCCAGTCCAACACATGCATGTTACTGCTGAGCACCCCTTCAAGACACCTCAAAAGCATATATTTCATGTCTTCATTGGTTTAATCTGCTACATGGTCTGGAGTTCAGAATAATTATTTAAGATCTGTTGGCTAATAAGTCAATATATGAGATATAGACAGCAACTTGGTATGACACCGTTAACACTCTTGCAGCACTGCACAGTGAGAGAAAAATGATGCAATACTGGCAGAGTGCAGGCAACAGTCACCAGCAAGGTATATTGGGCAAATAATCTTTTTTTGAGGGGATAGAGTCATGGTTCAGCAGCATAAAAAGCCATGCTTATGCATACATAGGCTGTGGTGGGAAGGATTCTCCCAGGGCATTAGAGCTTTTATTTATGGATTGCACATGGATTTGCACAGATTTTTGTTACACTTAGACAAATCACCAGAGACATCATTATTGCCTTTTTAAAACAGCTTGTTTCCCCTTAATTTAAACCTGTTCCTAATTGACTTGATCTGAGCCCAAATAATTCTTGTTCAAGTGAAGTAAGTACATCACCCATTTCCTACTTGAATTGGTTTCAGATCTGACCTTTAGGTAAACTAGTGTAACTTGGCATGAAGACACAAGCCTTAAGCCCTAGAGAAAGCCTTGAAGGTAGCCTTAAACTTCCTGTTGTGAGCAAATACATGTAAGCAAAACACATAACTGAGCTGCCAAGTGAAAATCATGTTTGGAAACATGATCTGGAGAAAGTGCCACACAAAGCGTTACTAAGGTAGCCAGTCCCTCGGCCTTTACATGTTTTGAGCAGCTATCCAGTGTCCTTTAGACTATTAGGTCTGGCCAGAGATTATGGAGGAGAATATTTAAGGAATTAGAAAAACTTGTTCCTAAAATTTAATGAGAAATTAGGACATCTGAACTGTTAAAAGTTATTTAATTTTTTCTGTGTTTTACTATGAAATACAAGAATATTAAGACCTTTGTATTCCTTCTCAGGTATAAAGCCTGTAATGTCATTGACTTCTGTCCTCATCAATTATTCCTGCTGATATGTTATTTTAAAAAAAAATAAAAATCTAGCCTATTCTAGTAAGGCAGTATTCCCCAGTCCTTTTTTGGCTGAGTTTTTCTCTTAGTTAGCAAACAGAAATGCAGTACTAGGGTAGGGTTAGAGAGAGACACGGATCTGACCATACAGTTGAACTTTCCCTGTCACTTTTTCTTTCTTCCTCTCTGTCTCTGGTACTTCTAAAATATCTTGGAGAGGGACAAAATATTTTACTCGAATTCATTTTAGTATATCAGGGACACTATCATTTTCAGAGCAGAAAATCTGTTATAAGAAAATCTCCTGCTGTGTTTTCTCTTAGATGTCTTCAAAAATAAAGATGGGAAATCAAGAGAAATGAAAAAAGAAAATAGGAGCCATCTATCCTGGTTTATTTTCTAGGGCTTTGTCTTATCACCTAAATTTCCAAATGGCAAAAATGCCTGTTTTTTAATAAAAAAGAACACTATAAAGTCCTTGTTTCTTGAAGGGGGAGGGGAGAAATTGGTGGCAAATGGGTTAAAGATAGGTGAGAAAACTATTTAGATCAAGGCCAGCTAAATAAGCACTAATTTTTAAAAAGGTGAATAAGCAGTATAGAAGATTGGTAGAAAAGCCAGTTCATCTAAGCATATGGAACAGGCACTGTGGAGAAGGCAGTGGAAGGTACCATGACCAATGCTATAAAGTCTAAAACCAGTGACTGAATCTCAAAAAAAAAAAAATCAGATCACGATCCAAAAATCTTGACATAAATATAAACTGAGTCACCATTTTTGAGTAATTATTCTATTTGGTTCCTATATAATTCATCCCTTCAGTTTCTGAGTCCTTTTTCTCGTTGCCATATATTTAGTAATGGACAGCATCATGCTGAGAAGTAAAATTTCTTTCACGTAGTCCCCGAAAAAACAATGCAAATAATTTCATCACAATACTAGCCTTGAAAGAATGCAATGATATATATGTTCTGTATTTCCTGCATAGCTGAAATGCATTCGGTAGGTGCAGCAGCAGTGGAAGGAGGCTCAGCAAGGCAGTTCAATCTGTGGCCATCACCCACTTCATCAAAGGATGACACACTGGAGTCTGTTGGCTTTTGTGACAGCTGTGCACAAAGACTCCCAAGAGTACTGAGAGCAGAAGGCTGGGCTGGAAGGCACTAGGAATGATATGAACTCTTGCAAGGCCTCTGTCCATCCAGAACACAAACTTGGTGGCCTGAATGACTGTATTTTTTTCCAAGAAAAATAATAGGGGCTGAACATACTACAGTTTTGCTAAAAAGAAAAAAAAGAAGGAAAAAAGCATAATAATTCCCTTAGTGGTCTTCATTAGTTTGGCACTTAGAGAGGGAGGTAGATTAGAAAGCATTGACGGAAAGTAGAAGATGAGAACATGATTCACGAATATGAATGTGGGCAGTGTACACTCCCCTGTGACTCAGAATGAGCATTTTACATGTGATTCATAAGGAAAAATAATTGTTTTATCAGATGCATTCCTTACATATGGCTGGGGTTAATATTCACCTTATTCAAAATTGAAATTCAACTACTGTATCAGCACAGTGGTTCTTTCCAATACAGACACTAAAGAAAAGAAAGAAATGTTTTATTCACAAACATGACACAGTTCTCTCCTCCACAGAAGCTCAGTGATTGGTGCTCTGCAAAGGAGCCTGCTGGGCTTTTTGCGAGGCTGCTGGTGTATGTTGGTTATTAGAAAAGATTTTCTGAGTAACATTTGGAGATAACGTCCATATAGGTTCGTGAATCATGCCCTTCGGTCTGTTGGACTAACAAACATAGCCAGAGGATGGTGGTGCATTAACAGTGACAGCCTCTGGTTTCTCAGACTGCCTGAGTTCAAATGGGACCACATTGGGAAGTTGGCATCCCACCCCATGGACTATTCTATCTCAAGAGATGTATCAGCTAGTCCGTATAATGACCCTGACTGTTTGCATCAAGGTACCTCTTGTTTATTTGGATTTGTTTCTGAGTCACTGAGGTATTTCTAGGGAATGCTAGTAGTTAACATCAACAGAAGAACAAATATTAAAGGGATTCGCATTAAATGTGCTCTGGTCATGGTACAGAAGTGTTCAGCAAAGGTTAGGGAGGTTTCCATTAAAATTTTTCTGGGCTGTTTTGACTACCAGAATGGATGTACAGAAATGTAATCTTACTTGAGTGATCACTCCTTTCTATAACCACCTGAAGTTCCTTTTCGTAATGTGAACACCTGCTTCTCAGGAAATGTATTGAAATGTAGTGAAACCCTATCTCCCAGCATGGAGTGTTTAATCTGAATTGGCTGCTGTGAGCAACCTGCAGCATAGACCTCAGTGTGCTGCTCTTAGGGGATTCTAATATTTTCATTTCCTACTGATGTCTAGCTTCTTATAAGTGAATGGTACACAGAACAGCAACTCTTTGCTTGTATTTTTACAAATTATTTGGCTTTTTTATGGTTTCAATGAGGTTAAGTGTAGCAACATTGTTTAGTATTATGTCTTGGTCATGGCTATTAGAAAATGTTTTTTAATAGTCAAGTTTTTAAATGCACTACAGTTTTATTCTTTCGTTGATCTTGTAAAGAATCCATTGTCATTTGATTCTTGTATTTATTTGGTTAATTGCACCACTCAGTGTTTTTCCAATTAGTTCAGTGTTTTGTTAAAAAATGTTGGATATTTAGTAACAAGAGCATGGAGTTTATATCCTCCCTTAACATTGGTGATTCCATTTTGTGGTTCCTTTTTGAATGTAGCAGCCTTGGAAAATCCCTGAATGTTAGTAACAGCAGCCATTGCCTAGCAGAATTCCCAGTTTAGAATCTGAAATTATATGATGAGACTGAAGGCTAAAAACAATGAAAACAGTGGAAAAAAAAAAAAAAAGAGAAAACTTTGGATTATATCTGGATAATAAATGGAGCTGCTGGCACTAAACCACTGTATGTTGCTGACAAACCCAGCTCCAGTGCCAATAGCAATGAATGGAATCAAAGAATGAGAGCTTTTGGAAGGTTTGGGGTTAATTTTAGGGAAAGTGAATTATAAGCAAACCCAGAATTAGTTTCTGCAAGAACAGGATAATCTAGAACTGACCTTAGCGGTCAGTGTTGAAAGTTAAAAGGGTGCATCTCTGTACAACAGTGGGCTGAAGAATTCTTTTATGGAAAGCATGTCAGCTGCTGGGACAACCTTGATGTTTGCAGAGTTATTGTAATTTCGATTTAATCAGAGAGGATAGAAGTCTGCTCACAGAGGAAATGATGAATTTCCAACTCTATGGATTTCTGCCCTCTAATTGTGATAGTTTTTGTCATTTGAGTCTCACTGCAGCATAAAGATATTGAATACTGTATGAATTTCCATTACTCAAATCTCAAGAATAAAGTAAGAGTTGGAAAGAAATGCCTGGGAGAAATTAACCTCCATCTTTTCTACAGAAGAGCTGGAGGCATCAAACAAAGCTAGAGACAGGTAAATGAGTAGCAAAACAGTGTAGTAGCATCAATATGTAGATAAACTATGGAATTCTTTGTTGGAGGATGCCATGGGTGCTAAAAGTTTATATGGGGTTAAAGCAAGGTTTGAAAGACACGTGGAAGAAAAATCTGTTGGGAGTTAGAAATAACATCACCACAACTGCCTTACAAAGTCCTCTATACTGAAAATATTTGGGGGTTTGAAGACTATTTTTAGAAAATGTCATATACATTTGTCCATCTCTTAAACTTTTTTAGGCCTCTGCCTGCATACTGTTTTGGAAACCAGATACTAAAATAGATTAATATTGCATCTGGCTCATTGAGGGAGTTCTCATGGACAAATTGCTGATAGTGATCTCTTCAAATGCAGTTATTTAAAATGTTCTTCTCCTTTGCCAGACAGGGCGTGTATCCACCCAGCTGGATTGATCTCCTGCAAGCAGCCCAATGCACCTTCTCTCTTTGCAGGACTACTGGATTTCAGTTTCCATGGCTCTAAAAAAAGGCAGTGTGAGAAAGTCCTGCCCTTACAGTAATCTGTTTCCTCAGTGGGACACAGCAAAGGGAGAATGGCCTCAGTTTACCATCCATTTATTCATTACTGGATCCAGCCCAGGGTTCTGACTTGCAAAGTCCCCTGTAATAAAGGACTAAAATGGACTGGGGTCAAGAACTTCATCCTCTTTCAGAAGCCACTGTGGTTTGTACAGTCATCAGCTAGAAGACCCCAGATTAACTGTCATGGGGTCGTCAAGAGGGGAAATAATCTTAGGAGTAATGCAGGGAACAGTCCAAGTCCTGGGAAACATGCTTACAGTGTCCTATAACCATCATCTGCCCCGAACAATCTGCATCTTTAACAAAATGTGTTCTTTTGTTTTTCTTTATTGGGACATCTAAAGGGGTGTTCTGGCTCAAAAGCCACAGATTAAACTTCAGAGGAAAAAAGATTTGCCTGTCCTCACTGGACTGGTCCCAAGGTTTTTCTGTTTTATCACTGAGAAAGGCATTTTAGAAATTCCAGTAGTGAGTGAGGGAGAGGGAGTTGCATTCATTTCTGCGTATTATTTATTGGATTTTTGAAAACTGACCTGAGAAAAATGTTTATTTAAAATATTTACTGCAAATTATATTGTTAGTGTTCTAGAACAAATGGTCAGTTAATAGTTATTTTGCTGGCAAAAATAAAAAGCCTGGCCCCCACACCTGTTTAGCTGTAACCGACAAACAAAACAACCATTCAAGTAGAGTGAAAACAAACCAAATGCCCTTGAATTTTCAAAGAAAATATAACTCCTCCATGTAGCCCTAGGACAACATAGTCTGTTTGTTGGGAAGCATACTTAGTAGAGAGCTACAAATCTCTTTGCTGTGAGACTGAACGATTGTCATACATTTTGCTCTCTTTGTCTCAGTTGATAGTGTCTATAGTACTATTCAGAGATAGAAAATTTGTGCCTGTCACTGTACCTGTCAGAAAGGAGCAATACCCTCTGGCAGCAACAGTCGACTTTATGGAGTTTTATTAGTCTAATGAATGAAAGCCCGGTAGCATGCCCTGTAACTCTCCTAAAACTTGGATTTTAAAAGGAATCATTATTAACAGTGAAAAACAACTACCAGCTTGTTTTATGTACACTTTGTTAAAAGCTCCACATATTTTTAAGAAGAGATTAATCTACAGTACTTTGTCATCAGGCTCTGAGTGAATGTAATATAATCCATACGATTGCAGAAGGTTCTGTAGGAAATTTGTAAACATAATGCAATCATGTGTTTGCATTTGTGACTCCAGAGTAGCTGATAGCAGCTGTACAAACTTCTGCTCCTGCATGGAAGAGAGCCTTAGTGTGACCACAGCTGTGCATTGTTAATTGCATGGGATGCTTTCCTTGGCCACCATCTATGTTAATGACAGAAGTGTGCGCCAGTTGCTGTCCCTCTCTCTTCCTCTGATTCTTTTCTTCCTCTTAACTTTTGCTCCCAAAAGGTCAATAAGATCTTATAAAAGGCCCTGGTTACCTTGCAGCATATCCTTTTTGAGCTCTAAGCACAAACACATTATCAATAAACTGTGCGGGAAATGTTTCTCATTTACTACTTCCAGTAAAATGAAAACGAAATAGCAAAGGCTGCTCTACATCTTTTCAAGGTCTTGAGATAATTAGTTTAATAAAAATTCACTTTTATAAGGCATGATCCAAGTGTATTGCTATTTGAGGGAAACTCCTGCTGACTGCTGTGATTTGGGCCCAATGGCTTTTCTGGGTTCTCCCTATGGTTTTATACAATGTTAATTTTTCAATGCACACAAGCTTATTTTCCAAAGAGGAAACAGAATGTTTTCTGTCTTACAGTGGTGGGAGATTTCTGGAAAGAATACATTCTGGCAGTCAGATTGTTGTGTATTTGGTTTAGTCCATCTTGAACGTTCTGTGGCATTTGTGATTATCTCTCTTTGCTACAGGGCCCGCAGCACTCCTGATGCTCCACCATCCCATCCTGCAGCGGTAGGACAGCTTCCCTGGAAATGTAAGAGTGCTCCAGGAAGCTGATGAATCAATTGATGGGTCACTCAGGAATTAAACATGCAGGGCCACATGCTGTGATCCGTGCAGCTGAGATGTCAACAGAAGTTCACAAACACTTACATGGGATGGATTCAGACTGATTCACTCTGAATATAGATTATTGTCATTAAGATACCGAGTCCAATAAATTCCTTTACAATTGAGTGTAACACTATACATGCATATTAGCTTATTTAAAACATAATAATACAGCTTCTTTTGCACCAGCACAGTTTCATTTGTTTGGATATTTCTATACTTGCAAAGAATATGCATTTATAGCTCTTCTCTGCCTCCTGCTTGTCCAGAAACATTGAGCTGAATTTAACCTGCAGCATGTGAATAGTCAACATAAACTTCATATTTGAGCAGCAGTAATGGATGCCAGTTACCATATTATTTTAATCAAGAATGAAAATATGACTTTCTAATTCTAGAGGAATATTTCTTCTCATATTGTTCGATTGCATTAATTCCATTCATTCTCTCTAACAACATGTCTTTAGTTACAACAGTGAGTATTCTCCCCCACATTAAGAAAATACTAAACAGCTTATATATTTTTCTTGGTGGGTGACTCAGGGTGTGTCTTATCCTCTCTTTCTCATGGTATAATTTAGATGAGATATTTAGTTATACTGGACATCTCACTATCGTTGTTACGGCACATTGGTATGAGTGACTTGAGAAAAGCCAGTTATTGGTTTAGTAAACTGTCATTTACTGGGGAAAAAAATTGCAAGACATCAATGTCTACAAGTTGTGTGAGAACTTTATATACCAAGTAACTACATTGCAAAGTTTGTCTCTGACCCAATCCTCTACAAATTTTTAGTACCTTGTTAAGGATTATTTTTTTCCTGCTGCTAGATGAGTGCATTGACTTCCAGAACCCTCCTAACCATCTTTGTTGTTCTTTGGGGTTTGGTTTGGTTTTTTTCTTTACTGAGAGGCCACAATTCTGATTGAATACTGGTAACTTCTACAATCTTCACATGTATGTCATAAATTACTTTACTATAGATATATATCTAAGAAACGTGTGTTCTCCCCCCTTTTGTCTCAATACTCTTTTGCTTCTACTTTATTTTCCTTGCCTTCTTTATAGAACACTCAGCCTATTATAAAGAAAAATGTTAATACTTTAAAGATACTGTCTCAAGAACTATTGCAATTCGTGCCTTTGCTAGAGAGAAATGAGCTTACTGTGGCAAAAATGGGAAAGGTTACAGATTGCCATGTTTACCCTTCTGCCAGAGTTTTACCCAGATTGTATGTGGTGACTAATGCGAGGCCTTAAATATTGGTGAAAATGTCTATATCCCAGCTCACAGTCTGATAATAGAATTTATCCCTTTTTGGAGGTCTTGTTCTGGGAGATCTGAAATTTCTACTTTTATGAAAACTATAATTTTTCTGGATTTTGAGCAGCAATATGTCATTATTGAGCTGACCATAGATCTTTTATATTAGTAACCTTCCTGGAGGATTGCTGAATGTATAATGGAAGAGATCAAGTATTGTCAATGAAGATAGTGTCTGTACACTGCCTAAAGAAATGAGAGGGTGGAAGTGATCAAGGATGTGTTTGAAAGAAATTACAGCTGAGCTCAGGAGAATTTGTTTGAGTTTTCTTCCTCTTGAAGAGCAAGGCCATGAAGTAGTGAGATTTTGGAGATTCTTTCTGTGCCTTCTATGTAGAATTCATGTTGTCTTACTGTTGTGGCTTATGTTCCCAAAAATTAACACCAGCCCCTTTCAGAAATTCAGAATAATACAGAAAGAATGCACTAATAGCCAATACACATATGGAGCGAAGAGCACACAATACTAAAAGCCCACAGAACAAAATAAATAGATCTCACAAGACACTCTTTCTGCTTAGTCAAGGCTTGCCTGTTCTACTCACAAGCAGGGATGAGTAATGCTGCTTCTCCATCCTGCAGCTCTCCCTTTCTTATCCCTGAAGCTTTATAAACTTGGCCCTTTTATTCTTTTTTTAAAAGTAAGTTTTCGTCAAGCTATTTCTGTGCTTCATATCAGCAAATACCACCTTTTGCTTTCTATTCTTCCTAGAATTCTCACCCATTTCTTTTATTACTGTCACCTGAGCTACGTTTATTGTTCCCCTCCCTTAACACTCTATAATCTTGTTTCTTCTCCAAATCTTGTAATTCTCTGCCAGGATAGAGCTGATGGACATTGTGACAGAGAGACCATCCTTGCCTCAGCTGTGACCACAGGCTGCTACATCCTCTAGTCTTAAATTTTAGTACTAATAAGTTAAGCAAGGCAGAACAGAGTTATTTACCCTATCTGCCAAGGCTCCTGAGAGAGCCATGTCTGTGGTTTTGTTGAAGTTTTGGAGGAGATGGGGACAGGATCTATACTGAAGTCCTATTGAATGGGAGACTCTTTCCTTGCTGTGGTGAAGGTATTGATGGAAGCCCCTTCCCCATCCCTGCCTCTGCTGCACACTGTTGTCAATCGATAGGGCTTTTTAGCAGGGAGGCCTCCTCCACAGTCACACAGCATGCTCCTAGATGAGCTTTGATGTCAGGTAATCATTGCTGTATATAGTAATAAATGATGTGTTTACATAACAGAATTCCCTTGGCCTTTGATATACTCAGACGTGTTATCAAAGTGGTGCTATGACATCTTGTACAATAGAAACAATAGCAAAGTGCAGAACTGTACAAACCGAGCACGAGCAGGCTGAGCCCCAATGTATGTTGCTGTGCAATTATGTTATTTGCCCTTAGGGCAAGAATCACAGCTGAAGGAAGTTAATATCAATACCCTTATGAAGTCCTCAAGGACTATTTCTGTGATGGACATGGCACTTATTTGAGAAATCACTGCAAATCACTGCCATG
>VZRL01002502.1:2664-52664 GCA_013397895.1 Origma solitaria | reverse complement strand
TTTGTTTAGAATTCCATAGAGGGTCAAGATAAGTTCTGCAGAAATCCTAATAATTTGAGATGAACCCCCATCCAGAGCCCAGACAAAGATACCAGACAAAGGTCTAATTATAACACCTCATAAAGAGACACTTTAAAATGTCGTTGTGTAACTTGTTCATTAGACACTGTTTCTGTGTATTAATGGATAAATAGAAATATTTTTATACTTCGGTTTGAGAAACAGTATTTTGCAGCCTGTAAGAGTCAAACACGCTGTCATCTGGTGTGCTTTTTTTCTTTTTTTTTTTTGGAAGATCTGGGCTTTTTTGGGGAGGGATGTAATATATAAAAGATGGAAATGTCCTCTTTTTGACTAAGGTACTGTAATTCTCACAACATGAAAAGTAGCTCAAAGAAAAATCTGACTGGCCCCCTATCCTCCTTCCTTGTTTCCTACAGAGCTGTATCCAAGACATGCTTTATAGGTGACTGCATACATCATGCAGTGCTCTAAGTGTGTCTTTACAAGTATCCTGAATGCTGCTTGAGTATGGAAATTACCGACAAAAGAAATTAAGAGCAGGAACCCCATGATTAGACTAATGCATTGATCAAGTCAATTCTTCTCTGTTTCACTGCCAACACACCACATATAAAAGCGTCATTAAAGAAACTTTGCTGTCTCTCCTACTAATGGTCTACAATTTGAGCATGCCCAGATGATTGACAGGCTGTGCCAGGGCTGCCTGTGTTGTCTGAAAAAGCCACATCGGATCAGCGGAAGCTTAAAGCAAAGCATAAATTATAGATATATGTCTGTTTCTTTGATGATGTGAGACTAGTAGGTGCATCCCACTTCCATCACACAAAGAACCACACTTTCATGCAGCTTTTTCACTTTGTCACATCACATTTGAAAAAACAACAGTGAAAACATAAATGTTCTATTTTTTTTAACAAACAGCCTGTTCAAAGCCAGTTTTGAAGTTCTTCACTTTCTGAATTAATTAAATATAAACTAAGTGTTAAATTGCAAAGTTCAGTGCAGCGAGGATTGTTGCTTATTTTCTATATCTATTTGTCATTACTGTTAACTGTTATGCATGTTTCTGAACCAGAACTACTGAACTGGAATGCTCTTAGCATTTTGGCCATCCAAAACAAAGGTGTTTAGAAGGCACTGAAAAGGGAGATTCTTTTGCTTTGTAAATTTTATTGAGAAAAGCTGATTGGATTTTATTGCTTCTAAATTATAACATCTTCAGTAATATTGCAACAATGAATTTGGGGCTCAGGATACTGCTTGTAATTATCAGGAAAATGTATGTATAATATATAATAAAAGAGAGACAGATTGTCATTATAATCCGACCCTTCCAACAAGAATAATATTGCAGGCTTATCGTAATATTAACAGATGAAATGCTACCTAGTTTGTTGATCTAATTTCTATACCAGAACCAAAATCTCCATTATAGATTAATTCATGAATTTGGTGGTTGTGACTAATAGCCAAAAATAACGAGTAACTAACTTCAGTCACAGAGTAATGACTCTAAAAATGCCTTCTACATTTACAGTTCCAACTAAATGCTTAAAATACAATACTAGACAGATATAGGATAGATCCATTACATATTTGTAAGGTACTACAGAAGAGAGAGTTGATAGCACTTGACTGAATAGGATTATATCTTTTTTTAGGGTGGCTTTTTGTTTCAAGTGTTTAGTATTATAGGATTTCCTTGTTGCCACTTGAACTTGCTTCCAGCAGTACTGTAATGTTTCCATTTATGCTTTGCTGATGTCCAGTTTTATTTCATAGAAATAGTTTATTGAGTAAAGCATAATTGTACTTTGTAAAATACTCATCTTGTATCACTTCTTTTAGAGATCAGACATTTCCTTTTCCCATAAGGTCTAAAGATCTGTAAGTTGACATAATTCTGCACAAATCACTCTGGTAGTGTAACTTAGACTGTCCAAATTCCCCTTGGACTGTGGCCTCTGTAACTGTGCCATCACTCACTTAACTTCACCTTATCTTTAAATAAGTTTAACCAGAAGGGACTTGTTCAACTCACCACCTCTCGAGTAATGTGAATTATTTATATGATCTTCATATGTGTTCGTTAAGCTGTATACAGTAAGCCTAAGTGTAAGTGTTTATTCTGTTCACCCATAAGTGTGTTACCCCAAGCTTTGAACTCAGGCTAACCACAATAAAAATCTCTCTTTTTTGCTGTTCTTTGATGGAAATGGACATCATTTTTTCATGTCGTACAATGGCAGCAGTGTTGTCTCAGACGGGCGCGTTACCACGGGAATGCATAAAAGAGACATTTCACATGTTCAGTGTTGTGTTGCTGCTTTCCAGACCATCTTCCCCTCTGCTCTGCAGAGCTGAGTGCAGGAAACTGTATCCCACCATGTCTAACCATATAAATATGCCCCTGTAATGGCTACTGTGGAAGTGATGATTACAATAGCCCTTTTTTATCAATTCACTACTTTGCTTGAGTTATTAAGTGCTCTTTGTCTGTAAAGGAATGTTAAGCACTGAGAAGTAAGAATTCAGTAAAGCAGTCCTGTTTGCTACTTAAAAGGGCCTCAGTTGAAATGGAAATAAACTAAAACAACCAGGCTGAAATACATCACTAACCTGGATTCCCCAAAAAAGCCCAACCATTGAAACCCCCGTGTATTTCTAGGTGAGGCTGCAGAGCTGTGCACATGGTCTGTTTAGAGGCAATGCTTTTGGTGGAAGACAGTTGCACCAGTGCTAGTCTAAATTATTTAATAGGGGATGGAAACAATATTTTTTCTTACTTGCCCTACTGTGCTTTGGTTTTCTTTATTACTGCTGCTTTCCATTTGAAATTTGTCCAGAACAGCAGTGTTTACACATGTCCTGTTAGAACTAATGCCAGAGGGACCTCAAAGGCATGAGTCTTGTTCCATTCTTCTTTGGTTAATTTTCCTCAAACATAAGGTATTTTAACGCCTCCATAGATCATAGGATGAATAGGGTCTACAGAATCAAACATTGTGCCTCTTTCAGCATTAAGTGTGCTCAGGTTAGAACTTGCTTAATTTATGAGCTGTGAGGCAGCCATGAAACCATGGGTAGGCATATTGTTAGAACAGATTTCATTTTTCAGAAAAAATAAAGGAATTTTATTTTAGGTTTTCGGGGGGTGGGGGGGGGTCCGTGTTGGTTGGTTGTTCTTTTTTCAAAACTGAGAGGCTTTTTCTTCTTGTTTTCTGTTCTTTTTTTTTTTTTTTTTTTTTTTTTCCTACCAGAACTCTTTTTTTAATTCTTGGGGGTTTCCTCAACCCCCATCCCTCCTTTTCTCTGGAATGCTTGTATCTTTGTGTACAGTGGGTTTCCTCCTTGGCAAAGCAGCTTCATATGATTCATGGTTTTGTGCTCTTCTGAACTGAAACATGTTCGTGTGTGCTCGAAGAGCACATAGCTTTGGAGGATCTGCAAAAGACAAGATATTTCATGCATCCTTTCTGAGGCCTATTTCTGACAGTCCCTTGAAACCAATTCAGAACTCTCCCTAATTATAATAGGACAGGTTTGTGTCTGCTTCCAGTCAATAAAGCTTTGTTCTGCCTCAGGGATTTTACTTGTACCTGATTATATAATGGAGAATAGAAGAATCAGGCAATAGTAATTTTAATCCCTGACTGTCTTTCATTCAAATAAAACGTGCAAAGAGATTTAGTGAAAGGAAGAAATGTGAATGTTGTACTACTAGAGCAAACATTCTACAGTGAGTTCTGCTGGGTGGGACACTGAGCTCCCCCTCTATTTTCTCTTTTCCAAATATTTTGGGGTTGATATTGGACAAAAAGGCTGTGTTTGAAGTGGCAGCTCTCTCTGCATTGCAGGCAGCCTCCAGCCCTGGGTGCAGCTCTGGGGGAAGGCTCAGCTCCAGCAGCAAGTGCTGCTCAGATTATCACAGTCCTGGGCTGGAGAAAAAGAACCACAAAACCAAAACACATAGTACTATGTTGAAGCAAGCCTGGGTTTTGTGATCCCTATTTTTCACTTTTCACTGGGGTATTTAATTCCAGACTTGGAAGCTTGAGGTTTCCTTCTGTGAAAGCAGCATTTAAAAGCTGACCCATATATAAAGTTTTAAACATAGCATGATAATTTTTCTGTTGTTAACAGAGAGTATGTATTTTAATTTTTTGAGAGTCTTTCTAAAAGTAATGAATATTATTCCATAACTTAGGAAACACACTAGATCTTTTTCTTGATAAAACTGTTCCAGAAGCCAATATCTTCACAGAGAACAATCCTAGCTCTGCATCCTGTGATGAATAGTTGGCTATCCTATTGTCAGATCTGGGACCAAAAATTAAAATAAAAACTGTTATTAAGTAGGGAGGAAAGGGAACTACATTAAGATATTGAGGTTTCTATTTTTACTGTGCAGCTCTAAAATGAGGTTTTATTGCTAACAGTGAAATTAATTTATCAAAGTATTTCACTCAAAAACTGGTAACAACAGATCAACCTTACGGTGCTCCTCAAGACTCAGTTCTGTGAGCCACAGCTCAGAGTCAGGAGTGGGAAACCAGGAGCAATAAAGGATCAAGTGCATTCTCCTTACTTTTTGTGTCTGGGTCATCCTAATTGATCCCAGCAGGCTTCCTCATGGCTGGGCTACCTCAATCAGCCCACCTGCATCCTCACCTGGAGGAACTCATCACTTTTCCCAGCAGCTGGGGCAATACCTCTGGGGGAGAAAAGGTTTCCTCTGTTACTCCAGGGAAGATTTTTAACCTCATCATTGCCATATGTGCTGCTAGGCTGTCAACATCACAAATGACAAACCAACACCTGCACCTTCCAGCCCACCCTGTGTTTGCTTGTATTCAGTGGTAGTCCACGGCTGGATTAGGTATTTTAAGTGGCTAGATATTTAACTGGTTTCTTAATGGTTCATGCACTTAGCAGTTTTTAATGTCTTTAATGTCTTTCTGTAAAACCTGATAGCTGGAGCAAGAGCTACAATGCCTTTAAGACAGATACAGTTTTAATATAGGGACTGCTGAACTTACTGAACTTTTGCTGAAACACATAAAAATATCACTCTTAACCTGTATATTAAATGTTGAGGATAGAAAATTTTGTACAGTTGCTGATGTAGAACCTGTTTATATTACATGTTACTATGTTTATGTAGAACTTGTTTAAATTACATGTTTTTAGGTGCAAAAACTCCTAAAGCCATTTAATAAGTATAGTATTTTTTGCAGGATTTTAGCCAAGTATCAGTACACACTAATATCTTAAAGAGGGACCACTTGTGTACAGTTTTTACTTTCAAGTCTAGATATTTAAATTCAGTTGACTTGGGTCTAAACTTGTAGATGCTTGCACATTTCTCTAAGCATTTTTTTAATATTATTTGAAAATGCCTTATCATTCTTCTGATGAAAAAAATCCATATTATTTAGAAGCTCTGACTAATAATGAAAGAATCTTTTATTTATATTCCACAGCTATATGTTTCTTCTGTGTCTTCAAATTCATAATAATCTTAAAAGAGTTTTTGAATCTGTGTATATATGTGAATGACATGATGGTCATATCCTCTTTAGGTGAAAAGGAGTAACTGTGGAAACTGGTAACTCTCTTAACTTTGGGTTTTCCTCCATTTGAATATGGAAAAAGTGATTTACCACCTGAAAAAAAAATTGATGCTTTAGATGTGAGCCTAGTTTCACCCCTTTCTGATTTCTTTCTTCATCTATTGCATCTATTCCTGAAATATCAGAATGCAAATGCATTAGCATTCATTACATCTGCTGAGGTCAGAACATTTGAATAATTCCAAATTAAGGATAGTGACTTATCGCGTCCTTAGTGTAGCAGACCTCAAATGCTGACTTGTTCAGCTGTCATGGTGTAACACCATACCACAGACTGGGCTTAAATACTGAAAATTAAAGTCTGTAGTAGGGCTGTTCTGAGTATTGCACTGCTCTTTTGTTCATCTTCTCCTCATTTTCGTCAGCAGAGCTCTTTCAGGTGCTCACTTTTCTCTGGAGCACAGGAGCTGTTCCAGCAGCCTGTGCAGTTGAAGGGAGCTGCTGAGCAGTACCAGAGAGGGAACGGAGCAGTGCATCCTGAAGGGAACGGAGCAGTGCATCCTGAAGGGAATGGAGCAGTGCATCCTGAAGGGAATGGAGCAGTGCATCCTGAAGGGAATGGAGCAGTGCATCCTGCCCTGCACAGGGCAGCAGCTGTGCAGGATGGTGTGTAGAGTGTGCAGTGCTGGCTGTGCCTCCAACATCTGCAGCCAGGGAGTGTTCCTTCTCTAGCTGCCTTGGCGCTGCTAACATCTGCAAGTTTAAGGCAGACACATAAAATGTGCATTCCTCTGCTTCCCATAGCTGCAAAGTTCTCGTGCCAGTCACAGTCAGTTAAGGTGAAAAAAATCCTAATATTGTTCTTATCAGTTACAGAACTTAGGATTTGTCAGAAGGAGGGAGGTACCTGTGGTTTTGTTGTTTCTGCCACCAGTTAAGCTTTACCATTTTTTGTGTAGATAAGCTTGAAGTTCTTTGTGGCTCTGGTGGTTATTGAAGTACAGTGAGAGTGGAAACCTGATGGCCACATTCCAGTATCTGAAGGGGCCTACAGGGAGGCAGGAGAAGGACTCTTCATCGGGAGCTGTAGTGACAGGACAAGGAATAATGGGTACAAAATGAAAGATGGAAAACGTAGCTTAGATTTAGGAAGAAATTTTTTGCTGTGCATGCAGTGAGACACTGGAACAGGTTGCACAGGGAGGTAAAGTCATAAAAGAAAATACAAGGTTGACTTGAGACTTCAGTAGCAGATCTGCATCATTCCACCAAATTATTTACACAGTTGGTTTAGTCTGTTTATGTCCTGTTGAACTGTGTGTGTGTATAGGTGATTAACAAAGGGCAGTATAGAACGTGCTCTGTTCTAACAGTGGCCTCAGAAAGTATTTGTAGTTTTACAAACCTCTGCAGCCCAATGACAAAAAAGGGATGGGTTTAAAGCATGTAAGAGAAGCGTGTTCAGGATAATTCGGTGTCCACCACAGAGCATCGAGCTGTCCTTGCTTGCTTTGTCCTAATGTCCACCAGTAGTGAGATTTTCAAAGCTCTTCATGCAAGCCCTACATATTTTAGCACTGGGAGTAGGTGCCAAGCTCCGAGTATAGACACTGCTTGCCCTACTTCATTTCATTTTCATTCTTTCATTACAATATATCAGAAATTATTATAAGAAAATGCTGTATTTTACTCCAGACTTAATTCTGTAAAGGGTTTCCCTGTCTTTTCAATATATATTTGAAATATCCTGTCTAGAAATTATCCAGTACTGCTGGTATTTCATTCTACTGAACTATTGTTTTCATTTTGAGTCGTCTTTTCCTTTCTTCTGAAATAAGACCTAGACTAAATACCGAAATTCTTTCACTGCATATTATGGCTGAGCACACTAAAATATAAAAACCTTGATTTAAGGTTTTTTGAATTCAAAGATTGTAGGCAAGTGTTCATTTGAAGGTTCAGTGGCATTTTGAAATGAGAACATCATATATAAAGATGTCAGAGATGGAGCCTCCCACAGTGAGGTTGAAAGAAGAAGAACAGAATGAATAGAAGAGTTTCTGGGTTCCAAGGAATTTTAACATCTCATTACTTGAGATTACTGTACATATAATTTTCCAATATTTTGTATTATAGACTGTGAATGTATTGGTTAAAATTACTTCATGCCAGGCATCAATTTAGTCTTATTCATTATCTCCCTTAAATAAAACTTTAAAAATAGCTGCTTTCAATGAGTGAGCGATTTTCTGATAGGTAGAGATTCTTCAGCATTTCCTAAGTGAACTTGTAAATGAAAACAGACTAGGAGGTCGCAGTCCCTCAGCATTTCTTGAGCAGCCTGGTATTATATGAATCAAGTAGTAATAAGTTTTAATAAATTTATAATTTATAGTTTGTACTGTATTTTATTGTGTTCCATATTTTCATAATCCTACAATTAAAGCTCTTGTTACCCAAGTGATGCTGACTTTCTTAGTCTAATGACAATGCTTGTGATATTGTAATTTGTTATATATGGTCAGCACTTTGATCAGTGTTCACATGTCTTTGGTAATCAGAAAAGGTGGACAGAGCTGTGCTTGCCTGAGGCAGGGCTGGGTTTTGAGCACCAGGGGAAGAATCTCTATATTTGGTCTAGCAGCTACCTGAGCTGTACCTATGAGTGGAACTGAGGCCGTCAATGTCCTCATCAGCCAAACCTCGCCTTAAAATTTGTGTCCATGCCTATTTTTCACTTCTAGAACACAGGTGTTATCTGACTGTAAGCAACTGAGATATTAAATGATATTAAATACCTCACTATGTTCTTCAATATCTCAAGTTTTTTAAAACGTCCCATTAAAACATGTACCATATGCTTTCTATCTTTATACCAGGGGTTTAAAACTGTAAAACTTGTGACCTTTAAAAGTAGAAAGCAACTTCCATGGCATTTCTAGATATCTAATTTAGGTAAATATTACATAAATATATAAAGTCTTAGAGCTGGTTATCATATAATTGCATATCCAAAACACCTATTGAATAAATAACACCTACCAAATAAATAACTACATGCATTTATTTAAGAAAAATACATCCATCATTTACGATGTAATGCTTCTTGTATTGAAAGAGCTTATAAAAATTAAGTTAAACCCACCGATTCCTCCCTTCTGACAGCGAAATGAAGTGTTCCAGTTGGTTTACATCACTATTTCTATTTCTTATCCTATTTGGGATTGTTCCTAATGCTTGAGAGAAACTTTCTCTTCTAGATACACCAGAATGTCACTCTATGTCTGCTGCAAGATATTGCTTGGACCTGAATGGAGAAGCAAAACGGAGGAAGGAGATGTTAGAAAATGGAACTGCCTTCCATTTTATTTCATGTCTGCTGGGGAAAACAGAGATGATATTCTGTGTAGGGTCTCAGGCAAAGTTTCCTTCTGTGAAGCACTAGAAGAAGCTTCCTAGAAAGTAATTATGTTGTCTTATGCCAAAGATATTTTAGGAACAGGTTCAATAATGTCTTTGTGAGGAGTAGTGGTGAGATCCTCTCACTTTGCAAGGGGTTGAAGGTGGAGGCCCTTAGAAATAATGGTCCTTTCGACACAGCGAGAAAACTGATGTCTGGTAATATATGAGAAATTTTGAGAATTTATATTAATCAGACAGTTCAAAAATATTTGGAAAGCCTTGCTTTAGATGATCCTTCCAGCTCAACATTTCTGCCATGTGTTTTGATGCCTGCTTGGCCTGCTTCAAATACAGCTAATTTACTGTACTAGTGTGAGACACCAGCCATGCTCATCCAGAGATCCTTTCCTTTCCTTTCCTTTCCTTTCCTTTCCTTTCCTTTCCTTTCCTTTCCTTTCCTTTCCTTTCCTTTCCTTTCCTTTCCTTTCCTTTTCTTTCCTTTCCTTTTTCCTTTCCTTTCCTTTCCTTTCCTCTTTCCCCATCCTTTCCTGCTGGAAGCAGAGGTTGGATAGATGAGCTCACTGCTGTTTCAGGTAAAAGGTGGGTCACAAAAAGACTAAGTAGCCTTCCTTCCAGCTCATTAGGAAATACCACAGCATCCCTGGTTTCATCCAGGGATGTTCCATGCCTTGGGATGGATCGTAGCAAATGGACCGTCCATGGCAGGGCAGAATTCCCTCTGCCAGGAGGGGAAAGCTTGTGCTCTGCAGGAGAGGAGAGGGAGCTCTGCTGGACCCCTCCATAGCTCGGTACCATGCCAGACCCAAGGCAAGAAAGGAGGGAACAGGATCTCCCTATTTAAAAAAAAAAACCAAAACAAAAAAAAAAAAAAAGTGGAAAATTCTGACAGAGAAAGAAATAAAATAATCAGATGCAAAAGAGAAATACAATCTGAAATGGTGGGAATGGGCTGAAATTGTTAGTGAGTGGTTTAGTCTCAGGGAGGCCCACAAAAAATTCACGCCTTGGCACCTGAAAGCTGAGATAGCCACTCACAACAGTGCCAAGCTAATGAAAAAATGCAGCCTTTCCAAACTGGTAACATTTCAAAACCTTCTCCTGTCTTGGACTGTGCTTTATTCCCCTCTTCCTCTCCTAGCTTCTGAAATGAGTTTTGCTTGTTATCATAGGCAGCTTTGCCAGTTCTTACTATTTTATCATGAACTTCGAGGTATTTGATGCTTTATTTAAACCCTCAGCTCCTGCAAATGCAAAAAGAATTTTTTTAAAGGTAAAGCAAAACTTTCTAGGTCTCATGATTATGTAGGAAGCTTGAAAGTGTGATCCCAAAAATATACCTTAAGACTTAATCCCTCAACATTCAGAAGTCATCATGTGAATATAAAGAAACCAAGTATGCTGGGGCTTTCAATTTCTTGTTTCTTGGATTTTTTTTTTTTTTTTTCTGATTTCAGAGATATTGTGCTTGTTTTCAGAATATTGGGAAATCCAATTGATGGTCTGTCGAAGTTTGGAGCAGTGCATATACTGAATGAAGGCCACAATATTTTTACTAGAGCTTCAAGCCCCAGTGCAGTAAAGGGACAGGGACTTCTCCCGGGAAACTAATGGTAAGACATTTGGCATCTCATGGCTAAGGCTTTCTCATATGTCAACCAAAAATAAATGCCAGAAAATACACTAAAATCTATATAGCCACTGCTTTTTAAAACTTGCCATTTGCTTTAGATGCCACTTAGACCATGTGGTAAAATCTCTTGTGTTTGGCAGGAACTTGACAGAAAGTTTATTTGATGTTTTAAAATCTTTGGATTATTTGATAACTAGAAAACATGCAGATTTTTGCAGAAGTGTGAAAACGAGTAATCATGATTTGCCATGATTGCATTTTCATACTGATTCTTACAATAAATTATTTGCCTTTATTTTATCTTTCTTTTCCCACTTGCCTTTTGACCTGGCCCATTCTTGAAAACTTTGTTACTGTGCTTGGAAGAGGACAGTAACAGAACCAGATTTTCTTTAAGCAAGTTGCTTTTCCAGCCCTTTTCCTCTTGGAAATGACTTTGAAGATCCTTACTAAAACTAACTGAGAAGGCTGAAAGTTTGCCTCAGATTTTTCCCCCTCGTAAAGCTTATTCAGAAGCCTCCTAGGATTGGGCTTTAGGGTCTGTGGGCTGCTCAAATCGAAGGCCAAATCCTAAGAGGTGATGAGCAGCTGCAGATAAAGACTTGGCTTCTTGTTAGTGGTGGCTTCCAGCAACATCTGCAGCTCCTACAGGGATCAGGACTTAGTGGCTCTTTGGAGCTCCCAACAGGCTTTGCTCAGGGCTCGTACATTATTATACTTCAGTTTCACTTGCAGTCGGATGTTTTCAAAAGCCTGCCTAGCGTGCAGTATAACTTTGCATATTGCTAAAGATCTTTCACGTGCAGCTGAGTGTTGTGAAGAGCCAGGGTCTGGCACAGTCAGTCACAGCCCCTGATTCTGTTTGCAGTCTCCACTTGACAGCCCACTTGCTTGGAAAGGAAAGTATTTTGGGGAACCTTAAGGATAAAATATTTCCCAATTTGGTGTCTCCTCTCCAGTAGTAACCACAGTTTCACTTGGAGCTGTTGATAGTATGATCCAGGTCCCCTCCCCTCTCCTGTCCTTGTCACAATCACCTCTCTAAATGCTTTGGCCATTACATTTTCATTGTCTCAAATTTATGCACTGAGGAAAGTGGGCTTCCAGGATTATGAATATTTCTTTCAGTCTGCTCAGCCTGCCATTTTACTGCCACAGACAGGACTTTCCCCTCTCCCTCAGATGTTTTCTGCTGAGAAGCTTGATTCCAGTTTCTGTTTTCTGATCCACATCCAAATACTCTCCTCTTCATATCTCCTTTTAGTGAAATCCATAAGAAGTTGCTAAAGTGAAGGATCAAATGTAACAAATAGAGGCATGACAACCCTGTGAGAGGCTCTTTCTGGCCACACACTGGTATAAACTGGCAATGACTGGCAATATCAATAATTACCCAAACTTGTATCAAGCAGACTGGAGAAGCAACATGCCATTTGTTACATAGAAGCTTACATAGAAAAGGTGATCTGAATACTGATAGTATAATATATTGGATTTATACAGGGGTTTTGGTGAACATAACCCAAAGTTTTCTAAGTTGAATCATTAATTCTGTTTTTCAGATGAAGACATAAAGTTGAATTGAGCTGCCCAGGTTTGTGCTACAGGTAAGTGGTTCAGCTCAGAATGGTCCAGTGAACTGCCTGGAGAGCGCTTTTGGCTCCCTTATTATTTACCTTAGAAGTCTTCAAACAGTGAAATGAAAGAGGAGGGGACATGAGAGGAAATTAAACCATATAAAGACAACTAGTCAGCCAACTCTTCCTTCTCAAAAACACAAAATAAAAGTTTCATTCAATACCAACAAACCCAGATGTCACCAATTAAGAGCAAAAGTAGAAACAGACAATTCAGGCCTTTTGTTGTTGTTTTTAAAAGTGGCTTTTCTATTGAAACCATATACATATATGATGCAGATCAGACTAATAATATGCATTTCCAACTTCTAGTCTTTCTTTGTGATAGCACTCAGTTCTGTGTTTGCCAAGCAAAAGCTTAAATACAAATAAAAATCAGAATACCAAATGACAAATTCCAACACTAAAAAATTGAATAAACCAGCAAATCATATTCCATATCCCAATTTCCAATAATGGTGCTGCACATAAAGAAATAAACAAGCTAAGAAATGTTTCCACTTGTTTGCAATGATACTTGACACTTGAGTGTTTTACTCTTTTCAAAATATTAAGAGATAATTAGGCTATTTTTTGTGTAAAATGTTCATATGGTTATTTCATTTCCCTCCTTGCAAATCTCTCCAAGTGCTCTTGTGTGTGACTTAGAAAAGCAGCATGCACGGGGCTTTCCTGGCTCTCTCTGGAAAGAGCTCGGCCTGAATGCAAAAGGCAACTGAAAATGTAGCAATGTTGGATTTTGGTGTGCACAATTTGTAGGCTTGAGCTCTGGACTGGAAGCTGAACTTTGCTGTAGGCATGTGGTCTCCATGAAGAGCGTATGGGGAGAGAAGATGCTTCACAGGAGCTATAGACCCCCTGGCACCTGGAGGCACCTGGAGGAGCCTGAGGCCAGCCAGGAGAGCACTGAGGTGAGGGATGTGTGGTGATGACCCTGCTGGGCTGGTGATCCAGAGGAAAATGTGGGGTGGGCTTGTAAGTGCTATTTTTCTGTGAAATTTTACCCACTCCATAGCAAGACCATGAGGTTTGGGTGAGGGAGAGCAGGGCTCTCTTCACAGCAACAGCCTGCAGCTTCTCTTGGGCTTTAGTGTGGTGTGGAACTCTGCCCCTGTGCTTCAAACCCCTCATTCTCTTGCAGCAATGTCGGTCCAATGGAGCTCCACTGGGGTTAATGATGGAAGTCCTGGGGAAGGGACGCTGCTTTGGGGCAGTCAGACATCATGAAACACACACAGCACATGTGTGGCAAAGCTGGCATTAAACATCCATTCACACACTCCACCCCTTGACTGGCATTACAGAAGTGTTCACTCAGGGTCATCCTTCCTTTCCAAAAATAAACCTGGGACTCATTATAGATAGCTTTGCATCAGAATCATGTGAAACTCGTGGGTTTGAGTCCAGAGGAAACGTGGGAGGTTCTTGTTATGATTTTAAGTTCACTTGAATTTGGAACTCAGGATGAGACTTAGGGAGGGGAAGACTGAAAGCAGAGGGACACACAGGAAAGAATACATTCAAACCAACCCTTGCAAAATGCAACTGCCAATGGCTTAAGAAGAAACCCTCACTCAAAAAATTAAATCAAAACACATCCCTCTCTCTTAAAAGTCTGACACTTAATGCTACCAAATACCCCTTTTTCCCCTCTGGGAAATACCATTTTTTAGTAAAAAAACCTAAAAAGAAAAGAAAATGCATAATATGTTGCCCAATAGCAGCTCTAAAAAGCAGAGGGAAAGTATGTTTTAATTAATTTATAAACAAAAGATTATTTCCTGCACTGCCAGCAAAAATCCTGTTTGCCGACAAGGTTCTGGCTTCAAACATTATCAGCAACTGGCAGGATGAGTCCTTTTATGTAAATGAATTCATTATTATTAATTTCTGCTGGTGCTGAACGATTTATGAACTGCTTTTCGAATATGGAAAAGTGGTTCATGAATCAGAGGGGAAAAAATGTTCAAAAAGTCCTGGGTCGATAAATAACAGTAGTCATTCATGAATCCCGCCCATGGTGTCTTTTATCTTCAGTAGGGAGAAGATCAAAATGATAAAATAGTAATGTGCCAACAAAAAAGGATTGAATGGGCAGAGACTGGTAACATTGTCCTCTTCGCGCCTTAATGGGCAGGGATGAATGGTGACAGACTATCCTTCAGCAGCAGGCAGCTGCAGCCTGCCATTCTCCCAAGGTGAAGCGCTCCTTTTCCATGCCACAGAGACAGAATGAGACAGAGCTGCTGAGCAGAGCCCCACGTGTGCCCCTGCCCCACAAACATGCACAAGCTGTGGGCGAGGGATGGGCATCTGCTTCTCAGGGAATGCAAGGCTGCCCTGCACAGACACCATCATTGCAGCCTCCTTCTTCCCCCTTCTCTCACACCTCCCTTCTGACAGTCCTCCTGGAGCTGGCATGGCACCCAGTTCTTCCCTACAAGGGAGTGCAGCACCAATTGGATTTTAAAGACTCTCATTTTAAGGTGAAAAGAGATGAAAAGTACTTGATTGAATGTGCGAGATCTGGCAGCTGTTCTCCCCTGTTCTCTGAGCACAGCACCAACCCTCAGCAGACTAGAAACCTTCAGGATAGCACAGTGTGTACAACAATTGACATTGGCCTCACTTGATGGAGACATTGTTTATCACCTATATTTGAAGAAATAAGGCTGAAACTCAAAATATCGCGTGTATCAGGACTGAGTTGTGGTCATAAAAGTGGTATTTTCTCCTTTAGGAACTTCTCTGATGTGCAAGTCGCCACAGAGAATTGGGCCAAATTTATCCCCAATGTAATTTCATTAAAATACGAAATTGTGCCTAAAATGAGTTTACCCCACTCTTATTTCAATGCTAAATATAGGGCAACTCAAAAAAAGCAGAGAGGGCCATAAAAAAATCTGTTATCTAAGTAGTTTTTCTTTCTACAGTTTTGATATACAAAGAAACTACAGCTGCATATCATGATTGCTCTTTAATAGCTTTGCTCAGCTGAGAACTTCAAAGTCTTGCCAGGTATTAGTCACAACATCTTGTGAGGTATGAGAAATTCCATTAGCACTAAAGGTGGGGTAAATGAAGGAAAAGTTAAGTGCACAAGGTCTTGACAGGATTTTGCCAGACTCAGGAGTCAATCTAGAGTAACTGATGACTTTTCCTATGGAACCAAGAGTCAGAACTATCTTCCAGCAGAGGAAAATAAAATGACAGACTTGTAGCTAGTTTTTAGCCTTGTTCTTACGTATACTTCAAACTAACATTTTGACCATTTTCTTTATTTCAGATTGCCACAGGACAGAATCTTGTGCTTTTGAGCTCAGCAGTGAAGTTTTAATCACCCCAATATACATCTTTCCACGATATATATTTTTCTGTCTACCAAAGACATAATGGCTGCTCCTTTTATGGGAAACCAGGATTTAATCCAGTAAGTCTGTGAGAATCAATATTCTTGTGAAATGACACCATGTTGAAGTTATTTTATAGTATGTTGATGGTTAGCTAATTTTGTAATGGAGACATTTCTTCTAGAAGCAGACATAGTATAATTTAGTGGTAAAAACGTCAATCACAAGGGGTTGAACACTTATGTCAGGGCAGGAAGAGGGCAGATTTATTGATGGAAATGTATCTATATACTCTTTGTGGCACTTTGACCTGAAATATCCATTTTGGTTATAATTTTGTTTTGTGAAAATGACATCAACTGCAATCACTAATGTAAAAGTGACACTGGAATGCTTTGTTCCAGAGACCTGATTTAAAAGTCTTGCTGCTGTTTGTTATAGTAACAGCTTCTCAATAGCAAGGAATTAAGACACTCATTTAACTGCTCATTTTCTCTGTTTGCAGAACACCACAGTGTTCTTTTTTTTTCCTACTGTGTAATATTGTTTAAATAATAAATATATAGGTTGTTTCATAGTGACATTGAGGTAACCAAGAGAAAGGAGGCAGGTGCTCTGGCTGGTACTATATGTGGATATATTCCTGTGTGGCTTTTCTTCCAAATGCCAATTAACCACCCACCCAAAGCCATAAAAAACATCAATAGGAACGGGTAGGAGAGGATGGAATAAAATAAGTACAGAGGTTGAGAAAGAAAAGTGGCATGGAAGGAGACGAAGAAAAAGCACAGTGCAGAATACAGGGAACATAGAAATGTCTCGTTTGTAACTTCAGTGGTTCTTGTTTGGGGTTTTCTTTTTTAACAAAACCCTTATCAGTTCAATGGAATCTTGTATTCTTATTTCAGCTCCACAACGGTGTAATTAAAAACAGAATCTGGCCAACCCTCGGCTTAGCGAATAGGAAAAAACCATTAGGAGCAATGTAAATTTTCCAGAGGAGCTGTGCTATATGGTGAAGTACTGGCTATTGTTTATTTTCTGCTGCACTATCCTCCCCCGAAAGAGTGCCTTTTCCAAATAATATTGTGGCACCCCAATTAGGCTTAATCTCTGGGCTAGTCTTGAGAAATCTGCACTTCAGTGCAGGGTGATTCTAGCACAACTGGAATTTTAATTTAGTATAGCTGAGGATGGGGTGTTTTATCAGTAGCACACAATGCATTCAAGCTCTCCCATCTTCTGCCCTTCCACTTACACCCCTTGCATGACTATCATGCACAGCTGACAGCTCACTTTTCTCTAACAATCACATTTTTTCACTGAGATGTACAAAATCCATAATCTGCTTTGTAAATCGTCATTCTTGGCACCTTTTCAGGCAAACAAAATGACAGAATTGGAGATCATGCAATGTCCTGCTCTGGTGAGTCACAATGATTTTATCACTTAAATATAGAAACCATTTAGAGTCTAGGGAGATCACAACTTTCCAGCAGGACTAAAAGTGGAAATTTGTCCTATATTTTAAGGCCATGATCCCCAAGGATGTTTGTTTTGAGTGGCATTCAAGATTTTCTCTGAAGTTGATTCATTGGAGAGTCCTCAAACAACAAAATCTGCTCGTTAGGGAGCGCAGAGCACTGCCTGTAACACCCCCACTAGGGATGGTGCCATAAATCATAGGTGCTAATACAACAGGAGATTTGTTTGCATACTATCAAGCACAGCCAGGCAGCTTCTCTGGCTGGACTAGGAGAGGGTAGGACAGGAAAGGGTCTCATCCCCTCAAAAGTTAGGACTGCTGAGCAGTCCCGGTGTAGTCACCGATCTCCAGACCAAAGAAGAATCAAAATAAGACTGAAATTAGGTGCATTTTCACATTTTGCCTGTCCGCTCATGGGTACTTTGTGCTGCAGAAAAATGCTGACTGGCAAGAACAAACTCACTATTAAAATAAGAAAAATGTAGCTAATGTTTTGGGTCTTTGATTCTGTTTTAAAGCAGAATTTTTGTTGTTTTTTCTTAACCCTAGACATTTTAGTTCTGCCCATTTGCATAGGTAATATTGCCATCATATTTATTCACACTGCTCATAAAAGAGCACATCACAAAAGTGCCTGGAAAATAAAACTCCAATGAGAAGGGACCCATCAAGTTTAAATGGAGGTTTATATTGCAGCATTATGAGACAGAGGCTTGCACATTTGCAGCTCCCATGGCAGAAAGTGAAACTCTAAACAATTAAAGCAGCACAGACATCCTGCCCTAAAGGACTGTAAGCATTTAAAAAAGCAGCCATGACCTCTCTTTGCTGGGCCTGTTTTCCATTTAATTTACAGTCTTTATTAGCCAAGAAAATCTTGGCTGGATCTTAGTCAAAGTGATGAATATATAAGCATTTTGATCTACAATTTGGGGCACTTCAAAGTATTCTTTACTTTATGATCATTTGTAATCAAGGTCAGAGCTCTGGTGGTAATTTAGATACCACCTAAACATATTTATAATATAAAAATTGCTTTGCAGTAGCATGCATAGTGTCCTTTCTATTTTTGCTCACAATAAGATCGGAGTTGCAAATAGTCAGGCTCTCCAAAAGTTACTCCTACAGTTTGTGTAAGCAGCTCCATGCCTAAGTTTCTCTTACTCAGTTCCCACAATGGCACACAATAACGGAGCAAATATGTGTGACAAAAAGAAATAGTTTGTTTTCATTGGTTTATTTATTGAAATATACGCTTACTAACGTTGTAGGGAGAAAAAGTAAACCAAGAAGCCACAAAATGTTTAAAGAGGAGTTTTTGTTCTTTTTGTCATCTGTTTTTCTCACTTTTCCGTATACTTTGTTCATGCACTAAGGTATAACAAGCCTCAAAATGTTCCTCTTTTTAAGTACAGGGACTCTCATGCCAGCAGCATCTTGTGAAACAAAAACTAAAGGTGTGATCACTGTTTTAGCACTGCCATCTCAGGTTTTAGACCCAATTTTTTTCTAGATATTGTGTCTTTCTAGAAATAGTCTTTTTACATCTTTCTCAATATATGCTTGCTAGCACAAACCTGATTCTTGTACTTCATGTCTGACCTTTAGACAAGCACAACCCCAATCTGAAGCCCAGCACTGTGTCCCAGTTTCTCCAGCCTTGGCAGGAACTTACCTTGCCCATTTTCTCTGACTCCACTGCAGGGGTGCATTTTCAGAGCTCATGTTGTATCCTGTCCCTCTTCCACTGTGCACCCTTTCATCAGCTCCTTCTTTTCTCTTGCAGCCAAAACATCCCATTGATATTTTAAAGCCCACATAGGCTTCCCAAGACTGTTTATCACTTTCACATCCATGAGATACTGACAGAATGTGTATCCACCATTCACAACAGATTTTTGTTTGAAATGTTGATTTTTTTAAAATTTTGGACTGTAGTCATTTTGTCTTCTTCTCCAAGGGTCCACTCCTATAAAAATCTGCCAAGCTACCACACCTGCCCTTCTTCACATCCTCCCTTGAAACTCTGCTCTGCTGTGACACCTTAAAAAAAATGATAATGGTTAAGCAGCTGATGTGCTGTCACTGCATAGTGATCATAATTATCTCCCAGTTACCTTGTCATTTCTGCCCCTCTCCCCATCTGTTTGCTGTCGCTTGTCTTTTGCTTAGATCAAAGACTCTTTGGGGTACAGACCACGCCTGGGATTCCTGTGCATTTGGATACTGTCCTGAGTGAAGGATCCCAGGTTCTAGGCACCACTGCAGTGCACATAAATAAAAATTACTGTTTCTAAAGTAATATCCTCTGCATTTTTATATGCATAAATTATAGCCACGTCCTGCAATCCATTTTTCAGGCTAAACAATTGACTTCAATGGGAGTTGAGCCAGGGCAGGAGTTGGCCTATAGTCTTTACTCAAAACAAGGAACATAACATATTATTAATCACCCTACATGGAGACTATCACATTGAGTGTTGCAATCCTACCTGTGGATAAAATAAATACCTTTCCAGAAACCTTATGACTTTTCTCATTTACACTAGGCCAGACTGCTTTTAAGAAAACTATTGTTCTGCCACGGATAACAAGATTGCAGTGACTCCCGAGCTGTATTTCCTTCATGTTGGTTGCTTGGACGTTGGCAAAGGGTGGTGAACACCCAGCAGAATCACTTGTAGGACACCCTGTCTTTGCCCAGGGGGTCTAGAGGTAGTTCTTCCTTCCCATTCAACATTTTTATCTCCCATTAGGGCAACACAAAACTTCTGGGGGCTGTAGTTTTGGATGTTATTCTGAATTTTGTTGATATCCTCAAATATATCTTTATCCATACTGCAGCCATAGCCTGAAAGGTGCTGGTTATAATTCCCCAACGTCCTGGGGAATCAGCTTGGCCAGGAGTGGAGCTGGGGATGACTCTCAAGCTCCTTGTACGTGCCTGCATCAGAAGTGTTGGTGGGAGAGATGGTTCCAGGGCCACTGTCTCCTGTGCAGCTCCTGAGGAACGACAGCTGTGTGCTTCCTCCCTTGGAACTTGGAAGAGCTGCAGAGGAGAGGAAAGCCAAAGCCAAAAATAAAAACATGCGCAAAAGCAATGAGTAAAATCTGCCAGATTCAAGGAGCTGCTGTACCACTGGAGACCAGCCAGAAATCTGTGGAAGTCCCCTATTAATGCAGTGGCTTGGTTGCAATTTCTTCTCCCCACACCCCAGCCCTTCCTTCCCCAGGTGAATCTTGTCTTGCACGTATAAGACAGACTGCAAAAAGCACACACTTTTTCCCCCCCACAGTATAATGTTTGTTTTACAGGCTTTCTGCCTGAAAATATATTTTTCTCCTCTTCTCTTGCAAATTTTGGGGCTTCCTAAATTGTTGATGTGTGAAAGTGAGACAAGTCTTAACATACTCAGTAAATCCAGCTTACTTTCCACTCAAATGGACTGTTATTTTAACAAAGCATTAATCTTACATAAATGTTCATAGATCAGGTTGCTTTCCACTTTCTGCCAATGTTTGGGTCATTAGATGCTGGGCTGTAAATGAACCAAGCAGATAAGACCTCACGTTAAATATCTAGGACTTCTTTATAAAGGGAAAGATGCAGGAAGGATAAGGATCTCCTTGCTTCAGGCCATAAGACAGCTATTGACTCTAGCCCTGGGAAGGAACCTCCTGCAGCATTTTGTGTTTTCCATCATCAGGAAAAAGGTGCTGAATTAGAAGCACAGTTGATCCTGGTCTGATTCAAAACCCCCATTTCCATGGGCATAAGGGAAGGGGCTTGTAGCAAAATTAGTCCAGTGGAATATGGAAACAGTAGTAAATTCCAGATTCCTGCTCAGCCTTTTACAAAAGGGTGTGGCATGGTTTTTTTGAGAAAAGGCAGTTTGGGGTTCATGGTTTTGGTTGTCTTTTTCCCCCAAAGGACATAGGAATTGCATAATTTTTTACTGAATTCAGTTTTTACTGTATTCTCAGTAATTGGTATTTATGTACATATATTTTGGGGCTTCTTTAGTAAATTCTTTCTATGTTAATGGGGAGAAATTTATCTCAATATTTTGAGGGGAATACTATGGTATATCTAAAAATTGCCTATTCTTTCCTATCTGGGAAAAGCATGCAGTACTGAGTAGATAAAGCAAAACTTCATATTTATTTTAGATAATTTAGTCTCTAATTATATAAAAGTGATGTGAGAGAGATACACAGAATCTGACCCAGAATTATGACTAGAAAATAATAATATTATCCTAATTAAAAACCATATAAGAGTTTGTTATCCAGCCTCAAATCCCTGACAGACTTGTATGCTCAAATAATCGCAACATTTGCAGGCTAAAGATTTTGTAAAAGTTTCATGGAAAAAAAAAATCCCTAATGAATTCTCAGTGTTTTTTAATATTGTGCCTCTTCAACAACAATGATGGCTTTTGGGGACTCTTGCTCACTTATGGGACATGTGGGTCATTCAAAAGCTTGAATATTCATTATGAGATGAGCTGGAACTGGATGTGCAATATGTTTGGTTGAAAACTAAATTTTATGTAAATTCTACAGTGATGTTTTCTGGCTCAGAATCCATTCTACTGTTTATCTTTATACTAATAATGGTCTCTTGGGCTTCTTTTTAAGCCTCTCTGTGTACTTTTTTTTTTCTTTTAAAATGAAAGATGAAGATCCAAAGAAAACAATTTTTAAAGATAGAAATAGAAACACTAGGTAAAAGGAATTAGCAATGCAATCTCTGCATATATTATGTGGAAATCTACTGCAAAATTGCAGCTTGGAATTTTATTCCTAGGACATTAACCGTTTCATGTTTGAGCAGCATTGCTGCTCTGATTCCCCATTTTTTCAAAACCCCTTTGAATAGGCTTTTTTATCTATTTCTGGATATTTTTGTAATATTTATTAAAATATTCCTTCTCCAGAATGATAAATCCAGTTGTCTGGAAGAAATAAAATCTGTGGCATAGCTCTGAAATGAGAATTAACCTTGATTACTACAGTAATTTACTAATCAAAACTGGAGACCTGCTAATCAAGCCTGAATTACCAGCTGCTTGATTTTTATAGTGACATAACCAAAATTGAACATTTGGTAAACAAGGGTCTTATTTATGAGGGGGGAAAATTGGCATATGGCCATATTCATCTTAATATATTTCTCACTACATTGTTGTGATTCCCTTTTCAGCTGATGTAGGCATCCCCCTTCTAACTTAAGCCATCCACCTTACCCCAGGAAGACGAACACTGAATTTTAGATTACCCTGGAACTGGAGCCAGAGTAGCCAATTTCCCATTTTCAGAGGTTTTCTGATCTACCTGTTGGTTTTGGACCTGGGGAGGAGAGCTGATCTATCACAGCAGCGCTGTGTTACAGGGCTGGTTAGAGAGCACCTTGGAATAAAGGAAGCAGAAAAACTGGAAGCAGAAAGGAATGGAGAAGTGCCAGGGAGCAGACAGCTGGGAAGAGCTGCAGGAGGAAATGGCAAAGAGCATCCATGCGGCGCTGGTGAGCCTGGGCCCGAGCGGGAGAGGGGACAGGACCCGGGGGAAATGCGACGCAGAATCCCCCAGGGAGGGCCTGAGCAGGAAGTGCAGAAATGGACCAAGTGCCAATTACTGCAGCCTATCTGATGGGGCTGGGATGGTGAAAGTATTCCTCTGGTTTCCATAAGTGCAACTCATTTCATGGTTTTAATTTTTTTTTTTTCCCAGTCTTATTTCTGTTCAATTTTTCAGCTCCCAGATGGCATCCTGTATCCACCGACACAGAAAATAATTTCCCAGTATTTTCTTTAATGAATGACCTATTATGAAGAAGTAGGAAAAACCCATATTGTGCGATTCTTCCACAGAAAAACTGATCATTAATATAAATGGAGAGAAGTCCCCAAAATGGGAATATTTTTTGTTGTTTGAGCTGTGTATGGTATTTCATTAAGATGGCTTGTGTGGTTTTTTTAAATGTCTTGTTCAATTGATATTGTCACGGGTAATTGTGCTGTTAAAAAGGTAAAGAACAGAAACACAAAGATTATTTCTAGAATAATGTTTACACATGAAATTCTCAACTAGTCAGACTCTTTTCAATTCTCTGCTTGTTACGTTAGACCTAATCTCCCATTCTCTGAATTCTTAGCATAGAAAGTATATACTAAAGCTAATGCTGCTTCCATTTTTTCACCATTTTGTCTCACAAACCTGAAATAATGTTCCTCCCTACAAGTCTCGAATATACTTATGCCTAACAGGAATGAAGGGGCACAGGGATGAATTAAAATGGTTTATAGCCAGCCTAAACCTTGAAAACATGAGTTTGTGGTCACTGTATGGTTAGATATGACCCTTCAAAGCCTCCAGGGGCCACAGCTCAGCATGGCCAGGCTCCCCTGCAGCAAGTGCAGCCCCAACCAGAGCAGCAAAACCCTGCTGGGATCCACAGAGAGTCTTCAGAGGGGTTTGAAGTCCCAGGAAAATGTGAGCAAGCAAAAGCTAAAACAGAGTGCTGTTCCTAATGTTATGTACTCTTGGCGGGAGGGACATCCATGAGGATAAAGAGTCCAGATTTTAGGAATGGATTCTCAGGCAATGATTTAGAACATCTGAAGGCCAAGGAAATAAGAATGAAATGTGTCATAGAGTTAAGCAAGGGGGGATATTTCCCCCTGATGACTGGAACAGGACTCTGCTCCGCTCCAGTTCACATCCCTGCTTCTCCCTAAAGCCACATCCCTGCACCCAGAAACGTTCCGTCAGAAGGACTCAGAATTGCCTCATGTTTAGGATGACCTTTCTCCACCATCCAAACTTCAGAAGCCCAGCAAATCCACCTGGAAATCTGGGTCATTTCAGACTGCACGGAGACATAACAGGAGCTCCAAGGAGGACAAGAAGTCACTGAGGAAGGAGAACTTGCAAGGGGGAACGATGGTTATGGAGGAAGGCCAGCAAAAAGTACAAAACAGCAAGAGAAGTGGTGGCAGAAAAACTGGGAAGAGAGAGCAAAAATGGTAAAGTGACACCGTAATGCTCTACTGGCTCTAAAGTAAGGGAAAATTATGAAAACATTCATTTATTCTTTTTCAGCCAAAGGGAAAAAATAGGGCATAAAAAGAGAAGGAAAAAAAAGTACAGAAAGTAGAACATGTGATGAAAAAAAGCCAGCAAAGGAAAAAGAAATTAAGAGAGAGGAGAAACAAGTGCTGGAAATAAAGGAGTGGATGGTGGGGGAGGAGGCAGCACAAAGAGATCTGATGAACAGGGCTTTTAGGTAAGTGAATTTTATTTGTATATGTCATTTCCTACTTTTTATTGCATTTCTTTGGCAACCATCCCACAGTTCCATAACCTATGGGTGGGTGGGAGGAGGTGGCTAAGAGGGCAAAATGGTCGTTTTTGGCAGAATATTGACATGACTTGAGTCAGGTCATTACTTGTGGTTGTCATTAGGCAAATAGTGAAAGTGGGTTAATGGGGCAGGTGTTTATGAATCCTACAGGCTAGAGAAGGCTCAGTTTTCACAACCTGACTCACACAGCAAGGGAGAGGCCCAAGTGATTCAATGCAGTGAAAGTGATGGCAAGTGGAGATTTCAGTGCTGCAGAGGCCACAGGGACCTATTTCAGATTTACAAGATGGCTCTGTGAGGTTGCTTCAGCCTCTCAGCAGCTTTGGAAGGTGGGCACTGTGGTTTCTGTACTGGCGACTTCCTTTTTTGCAACCATTGGATAGAAATATTTTTTTGTAGTGAAAAATGAGACCCTGATGCACAACTCTATGGCAAAATATGACTTTCATGAAAAATATTCTGAACTCCATCTTTTCTGGGTGCTTTTGTTTCTTTTTGCCCTCTGTTTGACTCTTTACAGGCTTTTTTTTCCTAATTATCTTGAATTTAAAATGGAAACATTTCTAAAACATACAGTGTCAAATAAAATGAGTTTGGATTTTTGAAGACTTTAGAACACATGCAGTAGCTGCCACCCTGAGTCAGACAAAATATCCAGTGTTTTCCCTCTGAGAGTGAGAGGAGCAAATGTCTAGGGAAAAAGTGGATGAACTCTGATATATCTCTCATACAGAGCAATCCTTCTTCCCTTGTGTGCTCCTGCCCTCTGAGGATCAGTGTCAGAGACATTTTGATTTGGAGGCTGGATCTTGATCATCATGTTTAGTAGCTAGTGATGGATTTCGTTTGCATGATTTCATGTAATCCCTTTTATGGTCCATTTACACTTTTGACCTCCACACCATCCTGTGGCCATGAGTTCTGTAATTTCATTATGCACTGTGAAGATAAAATACTTCTTTTGTTTGTTTTAAGACTGATGCCTGCTCGTTTAATAGAGGATCCTAGTCCTTGCATTTGTGGGAACTGTTAAATGATGTCTCTATATGTTAGAAAAAAGGTTTTTGAAATAAAAAAGCCTCTTTTAGTTTTAAAACCTTATAATCAGGCAAGATCCTCCTCCTCCTCTTGTGAATCCTTCAATGAAAAAAAAAAGGAAAAAATTCCCAACTCCAGCTGCAGCCTGATGAAATTAATTAAAGCAAATTTTCACAGTGTTCATACTGCACCGATAAGTAGCCTTTATCTTATTTTATATGTCCTGACTGGTTCCCATCTCATGTCACCTCATGGTGCAGGTTTCAGTTCCATAAGGTGTGGAACAGCCCATTTTAAGGCCATTCTCTGTGGCACTGCTATTAAATCAGAAGCCCCGTAACAGGAGAGTATGTTCACTGAATTTTCTGCAACAGCAAGAAGGGGAAAGCTTTGGAAAGTCCATTAAAAAAATAGGAGTAGGTTTTGTACAAGCCACCTGAGCACGGACAGGCAGCAGTGTGCAGTGGGGTGGACTGGGGTGTGAACTCACCAGTTTCCATCTTCCCACAGCTCGTAGTTGTCCAGAATCCTCTCTGCACCACCTCCCAGCCCTGAGTTTTGTGTATTATTACGGTCAGATTGTTTCAGAGAGAGACAAAGGACAGATTCCAGCATAAAATCAAAAGTGCTCTGGAAATGCACTGTGTGTGGCAGTATTTGGAGAAGTGGTGAGAGGTTAAAAAACAGAGTTTGACTAACCCAGGAATCAAAATTAACGTCAGAGAATTTAATGCAATACAAGGTGTGATGGAACAAAGACTGTTGGGGGCGTCTCATTTTGTTCAGTTATGACAAGCAATATTCATCACTTTAAAAGAAACAACAGTGTAATGGTTTTCTCTGAATTGTATGAAAAAACAAGGTAACTTTAACAAATATCACAAAACATGTCACAAATCAATTGTATTGAAAATATATTAGGGTTCTTTAAAAGAAAAGATCAGAAAAGGAAGCAGCACAAGCAGGAGGAGAGACAGCACACAAAGATTTACTTCTGAGTGCTACAAAATATTGAACTAAAAATAACATTAAAGATGAAATTTGCAATGAATCTCAAGCTGCTAAATTCCCAAAGGCTGGGTCTGCCAAAGGCTCTGTTGGTTTCCTCTGTTCTTTTCTGTCTTTATTTAAATATTTTATACAGTTGTCTATGTTCATGTGTAGTGCGAACTGTCATTTATATTTCAGTCCACTCTAAAATGGATCTTAGACTATCTCAAGCTGTGCACTGCAGCGAGGAGTTTCGAACTGAGAGGTAAGTTGAAGTGGTAGGGACAAATGAAGACTGATATTTAATGTAGTTTTTGTGTACTTATATTTTGCTGTCATGTATTTTGCCTTAAAACTGATTTGTAATTTTCTGCATTTTGTGACATTATGATAAGATGCGATGCGAGTGGGGTTTCCATTTAGCAAATACATTGATGTATTTCTGAGTCAGAGTCGTTGAATTCTGAATTCTGACCTTAGGCTTTCATGTTTAGCAATAACAACATGCAAGTTTAGATCTGCAGTTTTGAATGCTCCTCCTTGTGCTTTGGACTTGCCACGGTAACCTTTTTAAAACAAGACAGTCTCAAGCTTATTTTAGATTCACTTCTGTGATAGGCCCACAGGATGCTGAGTATCCTCACATCTCTGTTGTCTTAGGAATACAGGGCCAGACACCCTGGGATTTACTGTGGGGCTGGATCCATCACCTCGGGAGGAATTCTCCCACCCTTCTGCTGTTGGGGAAGGAAGCAGAGGGACCTCTTCTGTCCCCATAAAGACAAATTGCAGCAGTTGTGGTGGCTGGGGCACAGCCAGAGCTTCTTAATTGCTCCCTGCAGGCTGGGAGCCCTCCGGGCTGGGCTGGAGTGAGCACTGCCAGCAGGGCAGGGGTGACACTGGCCCTGCTCCATCCCAGCAGGGCAGGGGTGGCACTGGCCCTGCTCCATCCCAGCAGGGCAGAGGGGTGGCACTGGCCCTGCTCCATCCCAGCAGGGCAGAGGGGTGGCACTGGCCCTGCTCCATCCCAGCAGGGCAGAGGGGTGGCACTGACCCTGCTCCATCCCAGCAGGGCAGAGGGGTCGCACTGGCCCTGCTCCATCCCAGCAGGGCAGAGGGGTGACACTGACCCTGCTCCATCCCAGCAGGGCAGAGGGGTGGCACTGGCCCTGCTCCATCCCAGCAGGGCAGAGGGGTGGCACTGGCCCTGCTCCATCCCAGCAGGGCAGAGGGGTGGCACTGGCCCTGCTCCATCCCAGCAGGGCAGAGGGGTGGCACTGGCCCTGCTCCATCCCAGCAGGGCAGAGGGGTGGCACTGGCCCTGCTCCATCCCAGCAGGGCAGAGGGGTGGCACTGGCCCTGCTCCATCCCAGCAGGGCAGAGGGGTGGCACTGGCCCTGCTCCATCCCAGCAGGGCAGAGGGGTGGCACTGGCCCTGCTCCATCCCAGCAGGGCAGAGGGGTGGCACTGGCCCTGCTCCATCCCAGCAGGGCAGAGGGGTGGCACTGGCCCTGCTCCATCCCAGCAGGGCAGAGGGGTGGCACTGGCCCTGCTCCATCCCAGCAGGGCAGAGGGGTGGCACTGGCCCTGCTCCATCCCAGCAGGGCAGAGGGGTGGCACTGGCCCTGCTCCATCCCAGCAGGGCAGAGGGGTGGCACTGGCCCTGCTCCATCCCAGCAGGGCAGAGGGGTGGCACTGGCCCTGCTCCATCCCAGCAGGGCAGAGGGGTGGCACTGACCCTGCTCCATCCCAGCAGGGCAGGGGTGGCACTGGCCCTGCTCCATCCCAGCAGGAGGAAGCATTCCCTGAAGGGCTGCTGCTGCTGCTGCTGCATTCTGACCTTGAGTCAGTCTCGTTGATGGTGCACTGTGCTGTCTGGTAGATTAGGTAAGAAAGGTTCAGATATATTAAGGTGGGATTTTGCACTTTTGCACCAGCATGAGGAAGAACAAAATGAGTAGTGTTGGACTCCATTTCAGCAATTCTGATAAAAGAAAGAATCCTTAAGAAATTATGTTGCTTGCTTTCTTCCAAACAGTAAATCATACAGAACAAAAATTTTAAGTAATTGCTATTAGATTAGGAAGTCTGAGAAGCTTTTACTACTTGGGAGCTTTGACTATTAAAAACTGATAAATTGCCATTGAAATACAAGCAGCTCTGCAATATGATAGATCAAAGTTCATTTTTTTCCCTAATGCAGAGTTAAGATGAGCAGGCTTACTTTTTGCTCATCTTCTTTGCAGATCAAAAACATTTCTTTCTTTTTATTTGAGTGATCAATTTACTAGAAGAGCCCAATGTATACGTTGTGACTGCAGTAAAATTCTTATTCACAAGCCTTTAAGTAGCAATACAGCTTGCTGGCATTATGCAAACCTCAGTACATCTCAGCAGTGCTGTCCAAAGTGGATAGTGTGTCTCCTCCACATAATACAGGTGTAAATTGATTAGTTATAGTTTGTGAAGTGGTATTTCTTAAAATATTTTGACCGTATTATTAAAAAGCTAACTCTTCTCAGTAGTGCTTCTACACTAAGTTAGCAGAAAGATTTTAGCATGTAGTGTTTTAGTGGACTGTATTCCATAGACAGGACTCAAATGACCGCAATGTAAACCTTGGAAAGACACTTTGCTAGTGGCTTTTTAGAAATCTGTTAATTGCATGTCAGTGTAGCTATGTGTGTTCTTCTTTTTTTTCTGTATTAAATCTCTCTTATTACTTTCTAAGCATCTATAAATCCACTCCACGGCAATTTGTATTTTAAAAAAAACCCTTTTAAATTAAGTAACACAGAAATATGTAATGAACATGCAACATTAAACACTTTCAAGGGCAGCAAATATGATCACATCCCTCAGAAAATATTTCTAAAATGTGTGATTTCCAACCCACTAACTTACTTGTAAGTTGTGTAAAAGCTGCAGTTGATAACAAGGTCTTGTGTATCTGGATCTTTGGGTAAACAGTGTCTGCCAGTATAGCAGGAGGAGACAGACATTTCCATTTTTAAGATAGTTCTGTAAAGAAAATCCTTCTGTGGGTGTCCACACTTGGCAGCTGATCTCAGGTCTGACACAGTGTGCACACACTGCCACAGCTCCCAACAGCCAAGGAGGAGGAAAATCCTACATGTGGCCTCAAAAAGGTTCAATCCTGCAGAGCGCTTAAGCACAAAATTAGTTTTAAACTTAAGGGACAATATATGTTAGATACAGACTTTGGTAAAAGATGTAGGTTAAAGTACATGTACTCAGAAGGAGGGATATAATGTGTGAAAATAGATTGTATGGGAAAGCGCCTATAGGGAGCTGGGGAGGTAATGAAGGAATCCTTCGATTTCAGTTCAAGGAAAATTTAAATTTACTGCATTTTATTTTTCATTAATCCTTCAGTCGTCTACCACAGTTTGTGTCTGGCCAAGCAATTTTCATCTATGTAGTTTATTCTTTGGCACATAAAGATTTACAATCTCTGAGCCTGATTTGGCTCATCTTGGTGTTGATGACAGAAATTCCAATTTTGCTCTCAAAGGGCATGATTGAACCAGTTAACATTTATTTCAGCCTTGCAGAAGGACATATTGCTTATTTTATATATAAAGTATGCCAAAATAAGATTAAGAGACTTTATGAACATTGCATGGTAAGTCAGAGGCACATAGCCATAGCACTAAGAATTCCTTCCTTCCTGACTCTCTCTTCCTTGTTTTATACTGTACTTTTGATAATGTGTCTGCATTCCCACAGCAATATTCTTCTGGCACATGATAATGCAATAGCTTTGAAATATGCTTTTCATGTGATGTGTGAAAACATAAAATCTATAGATGTGCAGTATACATGGATAAAAGAATTCATATTACAATATGTAGCTACAAGCATAATAAATGGAAATTGATGAAAAGGGAATCTTTCTACTGCTGGGATTTTAAAGAATTAGACAAATGTGTGTAGTTCAAATAAGGCAGAATTTCTGCTTCTTGTCACAGAAAGAGCGATGAACATGTATCAGAAGAGAAAATCAGCTGCTGCTTGGTAAGTACTCTATGATTTTTCTTGACTGCTGCCATTTGGGCCCTACCAAGTCCAGCACTTTCTGCGCTGCTCAAGCTGCTGGCTCCTTTTTTGTTATTATATTATTCAAAAAGACAGTCTTTCTCAGAAAATCTAAAACTGTACCAATGCAATACCATCTCTTCAGAAATACTTTTAAAATTCATTTAGATTTCAAATCAGTATATTGGTGAAAATAATTCTTGGTCCAGTTGTTTCATGTTGAGGGCAGAAGAGACTCCTAGAGAAGTGACACTGAATGCTGTTTTGCTCTTATTTTTGTAGGCAGTCATTGGATAGTGCAATATTAGGCGAAGCAAGTCTTTGTGATCTAAAAAAAACTGCTAAGTAGTTTTAATTCTCATTTTTGTTATTGTTTTAATAGTAGTGGCAGGAATAATAGCCGAGGTAGGAGTATTATTGGCAGCTCCTCTGCAAGGCTGTGTCCAAAGAGCTCATTAAAGGACAGCACTCTGGAGATGACGCCCTATCTGACTGGGATCAGCAGGACACAGGAACTACGTCCCATATGATGAATAACAAAAGAAAGGGTAGTTTACATTCTTTGATACATTTCTGCTCGATTAACCCCCAGTGGGATTTTACCCCTCCAGTCACATTTTTTTGTTCCTCTAATCTTCTTTTGTATTTGCTCACTGACCCCGAGCATGTATTTGACTTGTGACCCTATTTCTGTTAATAAAATACAGGCCATCTGACCAGCATTCACACCACTGCACTACAAGGTGATGATTACCTCATTGGAAATGCTGGGAGTTAGC
This sequence comes from Origma solitaria, assembly GCA_013397895.1. NCBI lineage: Eukaryota > Metazoa > Chordata > Aves > Passeriformes > Acanthizidae > Origma > Origma solitaria. The sequence continues at coordinate 21,309 of VZRL01002502.1, read as the reverse complement.
AACTCACAGGGCAAGGCTGGTGGTTGGGTGGCCTGAAGATAAGATAACCAATGAAGGCAGCAGAAGCAGGGCTGAACTGTGCCTGCAAAACCAAACTGCAGATAATGAACTCCTTCAAAATACCTCATTCTATCCACAGAACTGTATATCTCCTTATGTATTGTTCAGTTATTAATTAGTTGATAATGTTTAGGGGCTTATGGCATGACAAAAAATAATTATAGCTATAATGTGGAAAATTTCAGTATCCATATGGGTGGTAGCTTATGAAATCAAAATTATCCCATTTCCATTTTGGGTTATCAATTATAATTATATGCCTCATGAAAAAAAATACATCAGCACTCAGTGGCAATAATTTCAGTATAGTGTTTTGAGGCTAAATTAAGACTGGAAAGCATAGGTGATCTCTTTCTAAGCAAAGTAATATTTGTTTTTAAAGGACTAGCAGGAATGTAGGATGGAGTTTTTTTAAGAAAAGGCATAGTAATGAACTTACTCATGCTTTCACCAAATCCTTAACCCATGAATCTTATGAAAGGCACTGTTAATTGTGTGTTACATGAAAAAATCATGCCAAAGCCATTTATCAGATATGTAATCTGTGTCTCTGTTTTGTGACAGGAAGCCATTATTTCCACTGAAAAAACAAATCCGTTAAATTTGAACTATTAGATTACAGCAGGGTTAGGGCTGCTTCTGTGCTGTAGAGTCACACCAGGGTCACAGCCCAGTTCTAGAGATGTACTGCAAGAGCTTCATATCTGATTAAGACAAAAAACTGATAAAAATGTAATGCAGACTAACAATATGGAATTATCTGATGCAGTTTGGGGGGCTAGGGGCAGGGGGTATAACATCATTCAGTTTATTTGCATATGTTTGTTCTTTCTACTGAAATCAATCTCTTTGAAGGAAGCAAGAAAACTTTAGAAAAAGAAAATATTATTAATGCTGGTAAGAGAACACAGAAGAAAATCTTTAGTAAACATTTCTTTTCCAGTGTTGATTATCATTCTGTCTAATGTTTATTTTCATAGTTTTCTTTGATCCAAACACAAATAACAATAAAGTTAGCTTCATTTCTTTGAACTAGCAAAACTATACTGTGGCCAAATTCGGAACAAATTTTTAAGTGGCTTTTTTGTTTTTCTTCAAAGCCACACATCAGATTTATAGAGTAGATATTTGCATAACTCTCACCCTCTCCTGTATAGGAATGTTTCTGTGGCTAACAGGGATTTACCTGCCATGGGCCTCCCTCTGCCTTTCCTGGAAGGCTGAGGGCTCCGAGCACCTGGCACACACTCAATGCTCAAGGGAGCGCCCAGGGCTTTGGTCAGGGCTCACCCCGTGCCCTGTGGGAGTCACTGCAGTTTGTAGGGATTGACTGTGGCTCTGTGGGGCTGGCTCATGAGCCCAGATTGTGTCACTCCACCCTCTGCATTCCTACCCCAGCGGGCAGAGAGGCAGGGCAGGGGCGGCAGAGCACGCTCAAAGGGACACAGGGACACCTTCCCCAGCTGCTCCATCCAACTGACAGATGATTGTGTACTGTAGGCTTAGAAACATTCCTAATGTAAATATTGTGCAATTGCAAAATATGTACTACAGTGTTTACCACAGTGCTGGAAATTAGGCTTGCATTGCTGGGGGTGTTTCAGTCTGTACATATTTAAAAGCTCTGCCAAATCACAGATGTGCTCAGGAGCCTGGGCAGCACCTGCTGGGGCAATGGTGAAGAGTCTGTATGTGATGGGAAGCATCTCTGTCACCCTCAGATTACAGCCAGCACATATTCTGGCAGTTCTGTGCAGCCCTCCTGCGGGCAAATATCAGCCCTGAAAGTGGTGGAAGTTATGAATAAAGACCACAAGGTCCAAACTCAGTCCATCAGCCACAGAAGAGCCATATGCTGGATGAACTGACTGCTTTAAATTTTTCTCAGGATATGATAGAGAAACATGACAGATTCTCAGGTTCTCTAAAACTCCCCATTTTTTTGCTCTCCCATTACATCCCTGTGTCTGTCCCACTGCTTAGCCTGGCTGAACAAGGGCATCCAGTCTGATGATTGATTGCCTCTGTGAGCAGATCCAAGCGTCATTCTTAGATCAGCCAGCATGAGGCTGATGACAGGGACAAAGCCAACCCTCATCACTCCCTAAGCAAATCATCTTCCTCTTTACTTTACACTTGGACCAAATTATGATTTCACCATTGAAATAAGTGTCAGAATTTCCACCAGGTTCAGATGGATTTGGATTTGGCCATTGACTTCTAGGTGCAATTGGCATCCTGAAGAGTTGCTTTTAAATAAGTAGGTGTTTAAGTGTTTCAAGAGATTATAAAAATAGTAACCAATGCAAATTACATTACATCAGGTATTGCTAAAAAGTGTCATTAGAAAATGTGTGTTTTTAAGGTTAAATCAGAACCAATCCCAGTGATAGCAGGTGATCAGACTTGAGTAAGAATGAAAATTTGGGTTTTGAACTGTGTAGAAGAGTTTTGGCTGAACCTTTCAGCCTTTTTGGGGGAGGGGGGGAGGTGAGGTGGGTGTGTAGTTAGTTGGAAGTTTTGGTTTTTTAATACTTATAAAATGCCAAATAGAAAACAGTTGTTAACTTCTTTAGTTTGTTCCAGTCAAAATAAAGTATTCCTGGTCTTAGAGGAGGAGCTCCAAAATGCTACCTAAAGGTCCTGCCTAAATGTGCAGAGCCCTTCCCTTTAAAAGATCTCCACTAAAATCACAACCAGAAGCACTGCTAACTTAGTTTCCTTTTCTTTTTTTTCTTTCTTCTTTTTTTTTTTGGTAACACTATGAAAACAGGAGCAACAGAGCTGATACTGTAATTATTGTGCAGTTCACTCCATGTGAATATAGTCAGTAATATGGGACTGAAAAAACTTCACACCTCCAGGCCCTTTTTCCTTAATTGCTGGCAGTGGTGGTGTAGGTACAAAACCCAGAATGAGCCCACAGCAACATCCATTGAAGATGACCCAAGGAACAAAGCTAGAAAAGTTAGAGGGCTCCAGAAGAGTCATTTCTGGAACAAAGAGTGTGAATCAGAGCACTTCCAAAAGTCATTGGCTTCACATACTTCTTAATTTTAAGTAAAAATACACAGAAGTGCTCACATGCTAGAAAAAGCTCTTGCCATTTCTTGCTATGGAAGGAAACAGGACTTAGGCACAGAGAAGCAGAGTCCCTTGTGCTCCCTCAGCCCTGAGACTGCGTGGCTGCTTGGACAATTCAGAGCCAAGCACAAAATCATGCTCAGTGTTCTTCCCCCTCCTCCCTTAGTGAAAAAATGTTTCTACCCTGCATTTCTGCAAAGGTGAGCAGAAAGCCTTCCAGATGGGTGTAAAACATCTGCCTGAGCCTGCAGAATCCTGGAACAGCAGCAGTGAGAAGTATAATGCCTGGAAACTCAAGAGGGTTGGCTATGCCAGTGCTGAAAACTCAGCATGTGTTACAGCTCAAAATAAATATAAAATAAATGGGAGTCCATGTACAAATAAATAGTATGTAGCTTACTGTAGATGGCTCCATTTGGAGGGGTTGTATTTGGTTTTTAATATTCAGCTAAATAATATTTAATGTTCTATTATTTTTATATTCAATCAAAACAAAATATTTGCAGTTATTGTGAGGATAGACTTTGCCACTGATGGCCTGGGCTGAGGTGGGTGCAAAGTTTTGGTGGTTCTTGGCAAAGGATGAGGGTGATGACCTGGCCCAGCTAATTGGTATAGAGTATGTCTGTGTTGAAAATTCCTCTTCAGAGTGTAGCACCACTGTGCTCTTTACATCTAGGGACTGAAACAGGAGTTGTGTTTCAAAAACCTTGTGTTGTATAATTCCATGGTAATTCCTCTTCCTTTATCTCCAGTAATTTTCCTACGCTGAGTCTGGTCTTTCCCTTCTGCTCAGCAGGGGAGGGTTGTTCTTTTTCTTTGTTCTATTAATTTTCTCAAAACTACTATCTACTATATTCACATAACAACCACTATCAAGCTACTAAAACAGTTTTCAAGTATATTAAATCCCCCATTTTAGAACAATAAGGAAAGGGTTTTACTAAATAAATACATAAAGCTTCTCTTAGATCATGCAATAAGGAAACTGAATATAGAGCTAAAGTTCCCAGAACTCGGGAGGACAAAGGAGCAGTTTACTACAGAGCTTTTTTCCAACACTCAGAGCTCTGATAGTCCTTAGAGGAAATAATAAATCTTTCTCTTTGTCACTCTTCTCTTGGTTTCTTTTGTTTAGGATTCAAAAAATACAAAGTGTAGGTACTACTTACAAGGCAGCTTCCTTGATGGTTCTGGTAGTCCAACCAAGGGACAAGACTGTGTGTATAGGAAGGGGAGATGAACAATTCATCCTGTAAAGGAATTAAAAACAAAAGTGGAAATCCTTTGTAAGAAGAGTGGTGGGGATTATAGCTGCATGCTTTCACTAATGACTTTGCAAACATTTAGCCAGAGATAACCCAGAAATCCAGTTGCACTTTATTTAATATTCAGATAAGGACCATTCACCTGCTGTTAAGCTACAACATCTACAATCATTCTTTGAATACTGATAATTATATGAAGCAGACTCCCCTAGAGGCTGGTAGTCTGGTCTGGATTCACCTGGAATACAAAGATGAATAATATTGCATATTACATGCACCCAAGTAGTTGCAATTTATAGAAATGTCCATTTATACTCCTGAAAAAAAGATGTGTATTTCCCTAGGGATATAGTATATGGTGATAAAAACCTGTGCGTGGGGACGGTTTGGATTGTAACTCCTAGCGTGCCTGTTGATTAATTAATAAACAAATAAATCATTATATTTAGCCAGATATCTCACTCCCAGCCCATAAAAGAGAAAATGTTAAAAACTAATTCTGTGTGCCTCACCATAAGGAAGGGTTAGTCAGAGACACCAGAAATGAGTATGAGAAGTGGCATCCAAATGGCTCAGAGTCGATGTGTGTATACATTTTTAAAAGATGAGTAGCATTACGAATCTGCTCTCTTCACCTCCTCCTTTCCTCCTCTTTCTCCCATCAGGTGCCTTGTCCTTGTTCTCCCCTCTCATTTGCTGATGGCTGATAACACCTTATCTCCACCAGGGAAGCAACCGGGAAGTTTGCTCCTTCCTCACAAGACTGAGGGTATAATTAGAACCACGCACCTGCTCAGTCCTCCGGTGACTCGGTTAGTCTACATCCATGTCAAAATCCATGCTGTGAGGGTAATTTGATCATCTCACTTACTTTTTTCATCTACTTTATATGAATAAACCACCAGAACAAGCCTCCATTGAGTTGGTTCAGTTTAATCTCACAAATTTGTGTCAACTCTTTGTTGCCAGAAGAATTTTATCATTTGATCTCATGATTACACTTTAGTAGACTTTAGTACATATTTTATTTCACTCTCCAGAATATAAAATTTCATTTTTGTGTCATCTCTTTACTAACATCTATTTGTACTTCTGTGATACTTACAGACTTCAACTGAGATCAGGGTCTTGTTGTATGAAACAATACAGAAACACACAATAAAAGAATTCTGGTCCCAGGAGCCTTGTAAGCTGAATAAAGGCTGGGAGAAAGGAAATATTGCCCCCATTTTATAAATGGGAAAGTGAAGCTCTGACAATCCTTCTGTACAATGCAGAACAGTGTCGTAAAGTGATACTGAAGAGAGAATTTTGAAAAAGCTACAAACTCCAGAAACTATGCAAAATAAAGGTGGATTTAAACCCCATCATACTGGTAAGTATCCATGTAAGTTCAAATAAGTTACAGATATACACTGGTTTCCTTTGCTCACTGAGCATCCCAAGGCTCCCTTGGCCTTCTCCATCCTTCCTTGTCTCCCAGACCACTCTTCAAAGGCAGATGACACCATATTTTGATGCTGCCTTCTTAGGCTCGTAGTTAGTTTGCCACTGCTTCCTCTAGCACTTAAAAAAAATTAACCTCAAGCCCTGCGATGCCACAGGGGTGTCAAATCTCTCTGACTGCAGCAGCTTCCAGGCTCAGCAGAGATACATCAAGGGTGTACTAGACCCTCTCCTTCCCAACATCCGAAGGGTAAGGCAATCCTTTTGTCCTTGAACAGAATCTCCCGCGTTAGAATACTTTGCTGCTCCCAGAAGACCCTGCGAGATCCCAAGGAAGCTACAGCCAACGGAGGGTATTCACTCAAGGCCAAGCAGCAGAGCAGAACTTTGGCGTTCCCTGGAGACAGTAGAAAGGAGAGGAAATGGTAAGTCCCCCACCTCCCTTTCAAAGATGACTAAATATAGGAGGCAATCCTGCCAGGAAAGGGGGTGGGGGTGAAGCAGTTTGTACAGATGTGCTGTGCACCCCAAAGCTCTGCTGAGCCGCCGCAGACACTGGCACAGCACCCTGCTGAGTTTGGTGAGCAGAGCTCTGCGAGCTCAACCCTTCACCATTCCAACCGTGCCACTGTGACGCTGCCTTCTGACTAAATACCAGTTCAGACTAATTGTCAAGGATCAGATAACAGGAAAATATTTCTATTTGACAGTCTACTATTTTTCAATTGTTCCTCTGTTACATATCTAAGTAAACATTTGTTCCACTTATCATTTCTGAGCAAAAGACATGAATCATTTGACTAGTAAAACCACAACGACAGCTGTTGCTTATTAGAAACAGTCATCTTGTTCAAGGGCCTGCTATGGAGGAGTTCTTCAGGAAACTGTTTCTGCTTTTAGTGCTGTACAGTGCAATGAAAGCGAAGTTGTAGAAATTGGGGCATTTTTATTTCACTTATGTGATTGGCAAAACACGCAGGCACATAGACACACATGGAACAGTCATTACAGCTGAGCTACGAGCCCCCAAGAAACAGGAAAATACTCACTTAAGGATACTACTAATGATATAATACTTATGGTCTTTGTGGCTTTTATGCACAACTCTACATTATAGTGAAACAAAACCAGATTTAAGGGTCCCTTGGTAAGCAGGTTGTAATGTTTGGGATTTTGGTGTTGGATACAATATTTATACCAGTTATTATGCATGTACCAGGAATGTTTCTCACCATTCATGGTTTTTCCAGCTCTCAGGAACAAATTAACTTTGGCTTTGTAAAATCCCTAGAAGCTAGTCATCAGTGGTCACTACTACATTACTCTCAGAATTAGCTTCTTGAATCAGTGATTTTTAAAAAGAAGAATTTTTTAAAATTCTGGTCAGGGTAGAAAAAGCAGGGAGGGCAAAAAATACTTTTCAAATTAGTGGGAACAAAATAGGGAACAAAGAACTGGACAAAAACAATTAAGTGAAACCAAGTCAGGTTAGAGACAAGGATTTTTCCCTTCCTGGAGTGCTGGTTCAAAGGCATTATAGATCATATGGGCCAAAATCTGATTGTTTCTGTGACCTGTATGGAATAAAATTGTATTTAACAGAGGCCTAAGAGCTGGGCATTTTATCAGACAAAATCACTGGAATGGTACACCCTGTATGATGCCCTTATTGTCAGCTTTGAAGGGAGAAGCCAAAGACTAAATGAGCATAGAGACTGCACCGATCCCAGCAGAGCAGAGGGGAGGAACCTTGGCAGGGCATTGGAGAGATGCTACCAAGTAGTCTGCTCTGCAGGTAAATAGCAGAGCTTGTGGCTTTGTGGCTGTAACTTAGATACCTTTCAAACATGCAAAATTAATTTTCAAACATTGAAGAAGAAAGAGTTTTTAAAAAATAATTTTAAAGGATTGTTGGATGATGGCAAAGGAAAGCAGAGCAGGAAAGCAGTGGAGAGAAGCGTGTCGCTGAGGAGGCAAAGCTGAGGTTTATTAGGGATTAGAAATCTGCAAAACTGTCACCAATTCAATAATAGCATTCAACAAGGTTTCTAGAGATCATATGCTGCCCTTCATTCACCCTCACCGCACTCACTGATGGGAGTCAGCACTTTGCTGCAGCTGGATATTTAGAAGTCATTTGTTCTGTGTAACATGCCTGTTCTTACTAATCTTAGTCAAGTAAGTAGTCCATCCTCATGTGTCATCCCACGGAAGTCAAATGTGCTATTAGCATAAGTGATGATTACTTATCTGTGTGAGGTCCTGCGAGCCTGGGTCTCCCAGCATCAGCACACTCGACATGGCAGGCTTTCCACTGTAATTTAATAAAATGGGGCCCAATTCAGTTCAGAGGTGCCTTGAGGAATAAGCTGGACTTAAACGGTGCTGAGGCCTTTGACTGGACCTCTGGAAACCCTTCATTCACTGAGTGAATACTAATTAGTCAGAGGAGGGTTATTAAATTATAGACTTTGTTCTTTATCGTTGCTTGGAGCACGGTACCTTTGCAAGTGCCTGAGCAAAATAATGTAAATCTGAGCACACACGGAGGAAAGTTAAGGTGTGATTGCTTTCCTTGCTAAAAACAGGGGCTGCTGATGTGTCATTAATAAGCAGGACAGAGAATCTGTACATGTCAGTCGGTAAATTTTGCTCTAGAAGAATGCAATGCACTTAAAATGGCCAATATAAGACAATGGGGAAAGCTGCATCTCACAGCTGCACTGGGATGGAAAATCTCTGTCCAGACAGGTGGGTGGAAGAGGACAAATCCAGAACCCTGTCCAGTCTGAGTTGGTCCAGTGATGTCCAGTGGAGATGTGAGTTTGATGAGCTCTGAATCAGGCCCTTCCTGAGCAGGCACCCTCAGACCCCCTTGGCAGGGCTGAGTCCTGGGGAAGTGTGAAGAGTAACACACTCAGTGTACCATCCATAGACTGAGCAGCTCTCCCCAAGCAACTGCTCCGTGCAAGAAGGAACCAATCAGTTCATTTGCTGTGCCATGCCTCCTCCCACCTAATTGCTGCGTGGATACATCAGGAAGAGATAGCACTCATGCTAAGCACACGATTTTAATGGGTTGCAGGTATTTCTAACAGCTTTTTGGATTTCTCATATCTTTTTGTTCTTTACCTAATTTCTGAGCAGCTCCCAGCCTCAGAGTGGCTCCTGTGTTCTTTCTGAACGTTGGTTGTAAGATCCTACAGCTCTCACACCATTTACATATTCTGTGAATACTTGCAGCAATTTCTTGTGACCTTTGTGACCATCTCCTTAATTCATAGTTCTGATTCCCAAAGTGTAATGGATGTAGGAAAATTTTGGATTATAATTTTCTAACCAACTAGCTCTTTTCTCTGCTCTTTGCTACATGTGACTTGCTATAGTTACAGAATGCATGAGTGGCCCCAAAGTGACCCCAAAAGTTTTGTTGGTTTTTTTTATTTAAAGAAAAGATCTTTGGAAAGGTCTTAATTCATGGTACAAAAAATATTTCCCAGCTGTTAGATCCAGAGGGTTTGGCACAGTAGATCACAAATAGTAGACTCATTCTAACATTTGATCTTTACCTTTGCTGTCTGTATCTGTCAAAACAACCTCCTGTTTGCATGCTGCTGCACTTCAGCTTTCCAACCAGGTGTTTGTGAAGGATTGCATTTATTAATTAGCAGATAAATGCTTGCCAAATTCTGTATACTGATGGCATATATGCAGGTCAGTCCTGTACCATCACACCTCCAAAGTGCATTTTACACAATGCATCACTTGGACTTCTGGGGCAAAGACTAAAATCTGAGTATTAAATAGCAAACAGGTCCTCACTAGATTAACAACAAAGAATCATCATTGTCAATATTAGTGAAACAGTGTCATAAAATCTATTGTTTATAGTTCTTTTTTTAGCATAAGTTATTCTCCTGTTAGATTTGTAATCAAATTCAGACATTTTCAGAGTTTTGAGGCTTTTGCTGTCTCATGCCCTTATACAGCCTAAGGACATGGCCACACTTCAGCCAGCTGTAATCCATATGAAGTCAATAGGACTTTCATGTAGGAAAATTAAAAACCTTTAGAAACAATGTGGTCAGATTTCAAAAGATTTCAAGATCTGTATATGTCCACCATTATGTTTAAAATAAGCAATTTTTTATTTGCTAGCAATCCAAGGATGTGATTTTTATTTTGATTTTCCTGTTAGCCTGGCTGTTTAGCCAATAGAACCCTTTTATTCCTCCCACTGGAGTAGCAGAGAGAAATTCATTTGATTCTAGGGGATAGTAGTTGATTTCATTATCATATTATAGAAAATAAAGATTACAATTCCAAATGATTTTGCCTGCAGTCCACACACTAACCATTTAAATGGCAATATGTGGAAAACTTGACTGCATCATTAAAAATTTACTTCCTGCAAGGATTTTCTTGAATTGGTTTCAAAAGAATCTGCTGTTTGGCATCTTTCCTCTACTGAAATTCTAGAGGGTAACTGCATTATGTGCATGTAAAACATGCAAAAGGAAACATTCACTGAACTCTCTCTGCTACCAAACATAACTATAGCTTACAAGAGGTGCCTGAAATCAAAACTCTAGACAAATACAAGATGTGTGCATTGTAAGATAACCAATAATGGAACATGAAATACTCTTCTCCTTCACTTGCTGTGGAGTGACAAAGGTTGCATCTAATGATAATTTGAATATTCTGCCAACAGTTGGGGATACTCTGCCCCTGCCTAAATAAATAAATAAATGCTTCCAACTCCCAGACCAAATGCCCGTAAGTCTATAGAAAACAAATTAGAAATACGTTATTCTCAGTGAAAAAAGTCTCCACAAGAGCTATAATTTTATTTTTTTTAGTGCACAGAATAACATAAATCAAAAGAAGCAATAGTCTACCTTGTGTTTTGACTACTTTGACCCTCTTCAACCCCTGCCAATTTTTATCTCATTTTTGTTTAACTTTGTACATCAGAGTTTAATTTTAAACCTGGTCCTGAAGACAGTGATGTATAGGGTACATCAAGTATAGCTTAAATTACCCTCTCCCATGTGATTTGAAGTTGAGGGGAGGGTCTTACTCCGCAGCAGGGTGGGAAAGAGAAATGGTCAGATGTTGCCCTTTGAACCTGACCACCCTCAGCTACAGAAACATTTATGCCAGAACATCATTTATTGATTTTATTATATTTTAGGATCTCTTAAAACTGTTGGTGAAGTTTGCCATATATTAATTTTTGACACATGCATATAAAAACAGAAATATGGGTTGAGCAGAAACTATAAATATAGACAACACAGCCCAATAAACTTACATCCTTTCACTTATAGGTTTCTATTTCAGCTGATCATTCCGAGCAGCCTGTCTTTGAAAATAAATATTACCCCTCTGATAAGCTAACCAATTTGAAGATTAAAGCTGCATTTGAGGATTAAACTTTTTCTTATTTGATTATTGTTTTGTCTTGTAGCAGTGGAAGATAAATATTAATAGAATGTTACAGCCCAATTCTGCCCACTTTACTCATGTGAGCATTTCATACCATGAGACTGAACAAATTACGCAGGATTTGGCCCTTAAACTCGGCATTGACTGCTCTGTTTTCTCAGTCCGCTAAGAATAAGTCTCCCGTGAAATGTTCCATGTACATGGCAAACTCCTGAACCCACAGCCGCCACAGAAAACTCTCGCTGATGGGGAGCTCCGAGAACTCTCCATCCAAGTGTGTACCACAGAGCTGTGTGTGCTTTTCTTGAGGAGAACAAAAACCACAAGAAGCGCTCTACAGCAGCCCACAGAATGGGTTTGGCACCTGCGTCTGCTCGGAGCGAAGTTTGGGAGCTGTGTTATCACGTGGCCTGCTGACCCCAGGAGAGCAGGGCTGACCTTGCCCTACACGCTGGAGTCTATTGCTATGGCTCCCCTGGGAGCACCAACCAGCTGCAAACTGCTGCAATGATTAACCCTTATGTGTTGGAGATGTAACGTCGAGTCATGGTAATAAAGCTTTCACTGCATAACGGATCTCTTGCTTTGTAAATTGTTGCTCTTATCAGCTGCACTGGAGGATGTTATCCCTTTCCTGTGAAGCATGACTGCTGTGCTGCTCACTGGAAAGGAGGCCAGATCTATAGACTCGGTGATATTTATTCAATTGCTTCGAGAACAATGCAGAGAACACACTTTGTTTAAGCTAAAAATGCAGCGTGTGAAAACAAAAAGACCCCAAACCATTAAATACTCATACATATGAAACAATATATTAATTAAAATCTAGAATGCCTGTAGCAGATTTGAGTCTGGGAACGCCAGATTTGCTATAACAGACAACTCTGTTGTTCTGTTGAGTCCAGGCTCCTGTTTGTGGAAGTAATTTATACCCAATGTTTTGTAAAAATGCAAACTCTTCCAGCCTGGACAATTACAGAATTTTGCTGTTTGGCTGGAAACAGAATGTTTGTAGCAATCAGCACTCACCTCCCCAAAACATAAGCAGTATAAGTCTTATTTTGTCACACATTTCAAATACGAGACACTGTTCTGTGCTCTCCTATGTGCCAAGGAGCCAAGGGGAGTTGGGAGTGTGTCTCAGCTAAAATCCAAACCTCAGGCCTGTGAATGGCCCCTGGCTTCCTCAGAAACGTGATGCCTTTTATCTTAGCATGCTTCCTACCCTCCAGCCCTCCCTGACCAAATCTATGGCCACATCAAGGCCCTGAAAGCAAAGGTGACCTTAATGTAAGCCCTGGTGTGACACGATACTATCTGCTCTAGTCTGCAAAGAGCCAGAAACGCTATCTCTCAGAGATGGAGGCTGTGTGTGTGTCACAAGGACTGTCACTGCCCACAACATCCCAAGAGCTGAGAAGAGTAAAAATTATTTTTTCAGTATATCCAGCCATGGAAGCAGCAGCTCTGTGTGTTTTAGGGCCACAGGACTGTGGTCCTTGCTATTGCTGTCTCTGCACCTCAGAGGTTGGAGGGACCAAGAGCATTGCAGACCTATGTCTACAGCTGCCAGGGTCTGTTTATAGTTCTTACACACAACATTTTCCTAAGGATAAAACCAGCTTCCAGGTTCAGGGATCAAGAAAAAAAATCCCTTTGGTATAAGCAGTGGGAAAAATAAATTCAATTCAAGGGAACAAAAATTGGTTTCTCTAAAAAAACCTGAGGTGTTACGAGTTTTGGGAGGGGATATTGTTGAGGACTGGAGTACAATAATGCCACTAGGTGCAGGTTGAGATAAGGTACTGGGAAAACCTTTTCAGCTCAGGAGTGATAACTGGGAAGGAGGCTGCGGTGAGGGTGGGCTTCCTTGCAGGATTGCCTGGTGTTCAGAGGGAGGGGGTTAATGCCCTTTGATAGGAGGTAAATTAACACCACTCTGTGGTCCCTGACTCATCCCTTTCTCCACCTCTTTCAATCACATTACTTCAGCCTCCCCTAATTAAACAGAGGCTGATCTGCAGGAGCCATGCTTGGGCTGGCCAGGCCAGGGGCTGCACCAGGTATTCTCTATTTCTTAACGAGGAAGAAGCTGCTCTGGACTAATGATGCTTTGCTGTTCGGTGTCTGTATTCATCTGTTTGAAAAACAGTGCAGATAGTTTTATTGCAAAAGTTAGGTTAGACAGGGTTGTTCATCACTTATTAGCACTGGGAGCATTTTCCTACAGGGACTGCAGATGAAAGCAATGAGTTTATTCCTCTTTCCCCAACTCCTCCTCCTTAGGCACAATCAGTGGTGTTATTTTAACACCAACAGCTGTAGTTAAAAAAACCAAAGCGTATCAAAACCTCAGCGAGTCCTACAGTAACTATAGACAGAAAGACAGTGACCAGACAGTTAAACCCCAAAACTGGCTGAAGAGGCTGGGGGAGGCAGCAACTTCACTCACTCCCTCATCAACTCCAGCAGCTCCTGTTTTTCCCTGAGTAGTGAGAGACACCTCTGCTGTGGTCTCACAGGTGGAGGCTGCTGGCCTCTGAAGGGAGCAGAAGTTGCCTGTTCCCTCTTTAGGAGGATGGGTAAGTGTGTTGGTGTTGGTATCTGTGTCCTGCCTGGCTCCGGCAGGTGTGAGAGGCTGCTGAGGAGGAGGAGGAGGTGACAATAGGCTCCAGCTGCTGTGGGCTGTGTCCTTTCCTGCAGCCCTGCTTTTGGAACCTGGGGAGGGGGACTGGGTGCCCTTTCACATCTCATCTCTCCTCTCCTCTGGCTGTCACTCCTGTTTCCAAGGTACTGGTGCCCTGATATTTGGTAACTCAAAGGGGAAAAAGAAGCAACAAATTTACAGAAATTATCTTGATATTATTTTTCTCTCTTGTGGGGTTTCTCGTGTGAAGGGGATATCTACTCTATTAACTCCCATTAATATCAAACCTCTACTATTAATAGGATTTGCATATGGAAAGGAAGGGGACTGACCTTTAAATTCATTAAATAAAGCAAATTTTTAAAAATAATTTTAGTTAAAAGCATTAGCGTGATGAAAAATAGAAGAACAAATACAGAGACATCAGTATCTGGGCTTTCGTTAACACTAATGAGCGAATTATTGCAAGGGAAGATTTGCATCACTGGAATACACATTCCAGCCTCCATACTGATATATGGGATGCGGGGTTATCTTTGTATGGTTCCTCTTTCAGAATATATTTTCTTCTTATAAAATAGCCTCTTTTTAACTCCCATTGGGGACCTCCTTATAAATGAGGAACTGGTCCTCAAGGGACTGGCCTGGCTAGAAAAGTGTGTTATTAAAAAAAAAAAAGGGGGCCTATTAGAATACTAAGCAATATAATTAGCCCATTTCTTTGGTTTTTTAGAAAATCTTTAAAAAAAAAAGTATAGCCAAGTTTTAATTAAACATATTCTCTGGATGTTTGAACTGCGTAGGAATTAGAAAATCCTGTTGTATTTTAGAGGGATTAATTGCATCAATTTAAGGTGCTGGCTCCAGTCTCCAATACACAGCCAGGTATCATCACTGCTCTAGCAAAGCAGGTACAGTGCTGTGAGTGAGGGAGGTTTGGCCACAGAGCTGGGGCCACAAGCTGCCCCTCAGATGGGCATTCTCAGCCTGTGGGTGGCAGTGAACACATTCATCTCCTAATCTTATACACTGCAGTAAGAAGAGGTTTTGTATTCCAAAACTGGCTAAATCTGCAGATTCAAAATATTATCGCTCCTAATGATAAATATTGATTTACACGTGCTGAAAAGCTTCTGCTTCCTTCACAGCGAGGAGTCTAAAATGTAATTAGATGAGGAATGTTTCTACCGCCATATCACTTTTTGAGGCTGTCTTGAGATGCTGATGTCCAGTGGTCTCTGGATCTCCATTCTACTCTTAGGTCTTAACCCATCCGTGTCTCAGCTTTCCGACACAGCCCTTTGTAGAATACTTTGAGATACTTGGATCAAACTTGTTGCTGGTCCAATCTAGTATTAATCAGTATTTTCTGCTATTTTGTTACGCAGCTCAGTCTATAAATCCAGCTATTTACTCTGTTCCTGTTCTACCTCAGGCCCCCACAAGTGGGAAGAGGTGAAACAGTTCAGGTTATTCTTCTCAGAGCTCAGCTAATGTCATCTGCTGAATACAGCTCTAAACATCTGAAGCTGGTGAAATTAAATAAAGTGCAAGCATCCTTTGGTCTGGAGCTCTTTGCCTTTAGAACAATTACTCATGGTAACCTTAACAATAGTATATTAAGGAGAAAAAATCCTCATAAAAGAATGTAGTGTTAGGATGGAGCTCTGCCTGATATTAGAACAATTATGGAGCAGATGCATCCACTCTGAACAAAGTGACCTTTTCATCAAGTTACAAAACATTAAAGGTTAAAGAATGTTTGAAAGGAAGTTAATACTTTTAAAACATTAGAAAAAAAATGTCATTCTTTCAGGACCTAACCAAAATCGGTGGGAAACTATGAGATGACTGTTTAGGCACATCCAGTCATAATTTAAGCAACTCTTATTACAGAAGGATACACGCTGTTTTAAATCGTCTGTTTTCTTTTGCAATTAGAAGTGCTTTTTCGAAGAAGAAAGATTTGATAGGAATAAATACCCAGTGACAGAAAGCTGGTTAATTGCAATTTAAAAGTCACATTCCTTTCTCTCCATTGTGCACAGAGGAGAACAAAGAGAGGGAATCAATGGTGGTGTCAGATTTTCTTAGTTTCCACGTTTCACCTAAGCCGGGCGGTGCACAGCCCGGTGCCCAGCCGGGGAGCAGAGGCTGCGGCTCCGGCCCGCGCTGCCCCCGCACCCGGCGGGGCCGCGNCGCCCCGGGCTGCGGGACAGGAGCTGCCGCCCGGGGCTCGGGGTCTGCTCGGTGCTCCCAGCGCTCTCAGCTCTTTCTGCTCATTTCTCTCGGCGGAGGGCTGAGGGTGGGGGGATGCCGAACACGGCCCGCACCACCCGAGCTGTCCGTGCGCGGAGAATTCAGCGCAGCCCCCCCGAGCAGCCGCCGGGCACGCGGGACTTTGGGATTTACGACCCGACGGCCTCGCTGGGGCTGTTCTTGTGTCCGTGTCCCGGTGGCCCGCACGGCCCTGCTGCGGGGTCAGAGCGCGGGGAGGAGGAGGAGGAGGAGGAGGAGGCGGCCCGGGGCTGCGGCCGCGCCGAGAGCCGCTCACTGTCGCCGGCCCGGTGCTCATCCCCCGGGGTACCGAGCTCCGGCCGCGCTTTGGGCACGGGCGGGGCCGGCTGGAGAGTTTCCCTTGCCCTGGCGGTCAGTGGGGCCCGGAGCGGGCCCGCAGCCGGGTCAAGGTGAGCTGCTGCAGATGGGCAGCTGCTTACAGGTAAACTCCCATGTGCAAGCGCTATGTGCAAGGACTAAAAATCCCGCCAGGGAAGGAAGTTTCTGAGAGGGAACAAAAAAAAAAAAAAAGGGTTTTCTGGGGCTTAAGTTTTTTCCGCTTCCCACTTTAAGCCTTTTTCCCTTTTTTTTTTTTTTTTTTTAAAGTATATTTGAGCACAACAAAATCTTCATTGCATTGAGTCAGAGGCGGTTAGTAGAGGAGCAGCCGTGTCAGCTGTGCGATGGGAACTTTCAGGTGATGCGAGAAATAAGTGGGGAATCCCTTCCAGTTCTCCGGGATCCTCCAAATGCCTTTCAAATTAGCCAGCCCTGAGGATCACTGCCAGGCTCCACAAAGGCGTTCCCGAAACCGGCAGCCAGTAAAACTTTGTGTAGGTAAAATTAGCTAAAGCCCTTCTTCTGAGACAACAGCCTTTGTTGTCTCATGTGGTGGAGTTCCAGGATCTGTAACTATTTTTCTTAAAAGGTTTTCCTGCTGCCCCAGTGAATACATTACGCTACAGTAGCTCTGAATGCTATCGCTTATTTCCTTCAAAGCAGCGGCCGGTTGTTTCTTCAGGGACCCCAAGTCCTTTCAAGGGAGGGGGAAAAGTGATGGCTGAGCGGGACTGAATCGCGCCGATAGATCTTATTTTAGATCAGCACCGTCTCCAAAGGGCGCAGCCCCTGGGAGCGCGGCGAGTGCCGGGGCGGGCGCTGGCCGGGCCGAGCGGGGCTCAGCCCGGGGAAAATGCGGCTGGGGCGAGCGGGAGCCGGGACAGCTCGGCGGCCTCAGCCCTTCTCCGGCCGAGAGGGAAGGCAGAGCCCCCGGCAGTCACCGCGGGGACGCGCCGGGGCCCGGCTCTCCGGGCAGCAGCAGCGGCACCATCCCGCAGAGCCGCGGGGCCGCCGCTCTGGCTGCCCGAGAGTAACGGGGAACTTGTTGGCCCTGGCGGGGCGGGGGCGGGCGGTGCTCTCCGAGCGCCGGCGCCCCGCGGGAGAGGAGCCGCCGCTGCCCCCGGCGCTGCCGGGGCACGGAGGGAGCGCCCGCCGCGGGGCCGGGCACCGCCCGCGGGGCACCCCGGACCGGGCCGGTCCGCTCGGTCCCTCAACGCGCCCCGCGGCTTCCTCGGCCGAACTCTTGGGGATTTTCTTGGTGGGATGTATTACTGATATCTGGGGTTGGGTGGGGAATTGCTGTCAACTCCAGCGAGAAGCGAATCGATTCGGACAAGATTACTTACAGTTTAAAATGAGGTTTCCAAATATGAGGACACTGAGCGTGCTTGCACTTTCCTGTTTTCCCCGTGCTCTTCCCTAAATGCCTGGTCCTAATCGCAGGGACACAGCTATTCCAGTTCTGATTTTCTGGGGCTTATTACATGTCAGAACTGCAAAAGTCCTCTGGACAATTTACAGACAAAACATCTGGTTCGTTAAAGCAAAGCTACTGGACTAAGACAAACAAACTTTGCTGCTGTGTAAATTCACTTACCCAAACAATTTACATTCAAGCAAAGATTTTAGCCCGAAGAAAAACTTTTATTCATTTGTATTCAGGAGGTTTGGGAATTCACAGGCATTTTAAAATAATTTTGCTCTAATAAAGTTATGTAGATATTACAAAATGTCTTTGTTCTCCTCTCAGATCATTATCGCTGCTATAATGGTTATTGACAACACTTTGTATTTTACAGAAGCGCAGTATCGTTTTCGGGCGTGGGCAGTGGGGTTTTTAAACAAACTTGTCAGATCCGTATTCATCTGGTCCAGCCTTAATGAAAGCTGCTGCTTCTTTGTTCTTCGCCGGGAGAAACCGAAGTGCTTGCCGCATTTCGATGGGTGCCGCCGAGGCGCGGGGCAGAGGGGAGGCTGTGCCCTGGCACGGGGGGCAGCGCTGGCGGTGCGGGCAGGGGGTGCCGGGCAGTCCCGGCCCCGGGCCGCCGCCTTCCCCGCGCCCGGGGCCGCCGG
>VZRL01002501.1:1335067-1439613 GCA_013397895.1 Origma solitaria | reverse complement strand
GCCAGTGATGGAGAGAGCGTCACCGTCTCCTAGCAGCGCTCCTAGCAACGCTCCTAGCAACCGGGCAACATCTGCTCCCGCTGGACCAATCCGCGCGGGGAACATCTGGGCACCCACCTCCGCGGGCTGCGGCCGGGAGGTGATGCGCTCCTCAGTGGCTGCAGGGACCCGCAGGAGCTGCCACCGCCGCCACCACCACCGCCACCACCAGCAGCAGCACCGCCGCCACCTCCTCCAGGAGCAGCGAGGGAAGGACGGAGCAGCCCTCCCTCTGGAGCCGGGGCTCGCTGGGTGAGTGCCACGGAGCCGGCGGTGGCCGGGGACAGCGAGCTGTGCGGCTGTCCGTGGCAGCGAGGTGGTGTGGGGCTTTGCTGGTGGGATCTGCTCCAAGGGGTTTAGCAGGTGGCTGCTGGCGTGGAGTAAGTTTTGTGTTTGTTTGGGAGCTCTCGTGGCTCTGCTGCAGCGTGGGAGAGGGAAGAGCTGAGAGGGAGGCTCCGTGCGTCCTGCAGTGCCACGGGCAGAGGTGCTGCTGCTCTGCCGGACTCTACGAAAGGTCATTTCGATCAGAATCCTCTTTTTACGATCAGAGCTGAATTCCGAAAAGTAACCATAGCTCCTCTTTCCATTGCCTCTTAATGCTGTCATCCTCTGGGATGACACAACTATCTAAATATAGTTGTCTTATAGCTGCCAGGCATGAGTACTCACACATAAAAGCTTTTCCTTTCTCTCTTGCAGGATTTAGACATGTCTAATTTTATTCATGTACTCAAAAAGTGTGAGTGTCTCTGGCACACACGGGTAAAAGTGCAGAGTTTAGGGTATATGGATATATCTGTGATCGTTTTTTCCCCTGAGAGTGGGAGATATTCTTACTACAGCATGCCAAATACTTCACCCAGAAGGCAAGGCATCAGCCTGGAAACTCTACTGTATGTCAGGCAAACTCTGAAACGTGCACCCTGTTAAAGAGAAATGGGAATCTGACTCTCCCGAGACCTGTACTGCTCTGCAGGCAGTGTGAGTGTGTATGATAGGAAATTAATGCTGCTACTCAAAATAATGGCACGGTTTTAATAGTAGCCCTTTAGCTTTCCTCTGAGGTTGACAAGAATTAATGGAGAAAATAATGTGCCATTTTAAGAGGTGGTTGGGGCAGAATTAATGTTCTAGCTCCAGAAACGTCTGGATGTTTAGAGGAGCAAGCTGTCTTTTTGCGGCATTTGCTCTGGGAGGATTATAGCTATACCACTGACAGACTGAAATGTCTTTTTCTTAATGTTTTGTTCTACTTTCCTGATGTGTGACAGGGATTCCAGGAAGCAAGGTCAAATTTAGAGAATTGGTGTAACATCAGGACTCTTATTCATCCCTGTTACTAAGCCCTGTGGGGATGCTGAAATAGCACTTTCTCCTCTTGTGGTGCAGCTGCTTGCCGTGTTTGTCCTGTTTTTGCCACCTGAGCCATGTGTGTTTCTCCCTGATCCACCACGGCAGGTGACCGTTCAGCAGTGCCGTGCTGCCAGAAATGCTCGCTGAGCCCGTGCGAGGGGGAAATCTTACCACAACTGCTGAGATTATCCCAGAAAGACCCTTTGCAGACTGACTCCGCATCCTCAGGTAACTAACAAGTTTGCAAACTTCACCTGGTTGGGCCGAATGAGGGAATGTACCGGGATCAATGTCGAGAGGGGGCGAACCTGAAATTATTATTTTATTCTATTATTAAAGTAGTGGGACTACAAGGAGCGAGAGGGGAATAGTCACTCAGCCATTAAGTCTCATGCCTTCATGCCCTCACGAGAGCTATTCAGATGCTCGTGCCTTGTACACATGTGTGCCCAGGGAGGATCTGCAATTAGGGAGATCTGCAGAGCAATCAGCGAACTAAAAGGCGGTTTTAAAGTGCACAGCCAGCAGACGAGAGTACGGCTGGGGGTCCCCACCTTCCCGTGAGTCAATAAAAGGGGTCTTGCTCTGCTTGAGCGAGGGGTGAGGTTCGATATGCTGGAAAGGCTGCAATCGACTGGCAGCCGTGTGAAATCATGGGGCTGGCAGTGTTTTCGATCCACATGTTCATCCGCCTGTGCTCTGGTAGCTTTGCACTATCAGCTGGGAATCCCACAGCGGGACCAGCTGCTTATGCTGCCCTAGAAGAGGAGAAAAGCAGCAGCAGAGCATGTGAAACTAGAGGCAGGTTTCAGCTGAGCACCCCCTAATTGCGAGCGCCCGGAAGGTTAGAGACGGGGGAGTTTATCACCGCAGTTTGACAGCAGTCGCAAGGACATGATGATACGTCCTGCCGTGTCAAAGTCACGTCTCCCGCCGATAATAAAGGCCAAATTCTGTGCGCTCAGAACACTCGGGTTTTGTGTTTGAGCACGCAAGAGATGCTCAGCGATGGTGTCCGTCTCAGCCAGCTTCAGGTCGCGTATCGATCGCTCTCCTTTTCGCTGCGATAGGATCCCCGCAGGGCAGCGGCACATTTGAGTCGCCGGCTCGGTGCGCAGCGGCGGCGGGGCTGGCTCGGCCAGCCGGCTCTGTGCTCACCCCCTGCAGATGTCTGCATCATCAGCCAAACAGCACCGACTCGGACAAACCCTTTCACTGCAGCACTGAGCAGGCAGGGGGGGATTTTCTTGCCGAGGAAAGGTAGGGAAGGTGCAGGCGCAGGTGTGGGGTCACTCCCAAGGGCTCACGGACAAGTTCAGGGACAGGGCTGCTGTGCGGAGCCGGGGCTTGCAGATCCCTCTCTGCTGCCTGAGGTGCAAAAGCACAGGCTCAGGTGTTTTTTTCCTGTCTGCTCAGTCATTTGTTAAACTCCGTGTTAGCTCCTGTCTCGGCTAGGCTGCAGCCCTGTGCAAATCGCCCGGCATTAATTCATGCTGTCACTGGGGCGATGCAGGAGCGCAGGTGAAGTGACTTTGTTGCAATTTGCTGTTCAAATGGGAAGTTGCCATGATATAAATCTATTTCCAATCCAATTTAGATAAGACAGCCCTCTGTCCAAACATGCCTAATAACTCTGTGAGTAGCACGCCACAGAGCACCATAATTATTCCTGGAGAAATAAACAGGAACGGACACATTTTGCTCTTTGGAAAGTACAATTAAAGCCCTTGCGAGGCTGCGTCTGAGAGCTCCAAGCCCGAGACAGAGGCGTCTATTCCCTCACTGCCGCGCGTGGGATTTATATCCCAAACTTCCATTAGCGCTAATGGCAGCTCCAGCCGCCGTGCCCCGATGCGCCGTGCATTCCGAGCAGGCTCGCAGCCGCAGGGTGCAAACAGCGGGCAGAGCAGCGGCAGCACCGCCCTGGGGCTGCCGAGCCCCCGCAGCACCGCCCGCGGTGCGAACTGCGCCGAGTCCTTGGGGAGCAGCGCAGGGCTTGCGGCTGAGCGCTGCCGGGATGCTCAATGCGCTTTCCCGACGCTCAGCCAGGCTGGAAGGACAAACCTCAGGCTCAGGACTCAGCCCTGCGCTGGTTGGTCCCCGTGGGGAGATTTGGCCCCGTGCCTTGGCTTGTGGTGTAGCGCTGAAAAAAACGTAATGTGATTAAGATGTATCTGTCTCCGAGCTTGAGTGAGGCAGAGGCAGTGACTCACAGCACCTTGCTGGAGCTGTCAAAACACTTGGCTCGCGAGAATAGCCTTCTACACAAAAAGCACTGATTCAATATGCTTATATTTAAACAAAACACTAAGGGTCTGATTCACTGCGGCATTACTACAGCCTTGGATGGCTGTAACCCCAGCCAAGCAGCTCCCAGGCACGCACAGAGCCATCGAGGGCTGACTTCCAATAAGTGTTAGAGAAAGGCTTGGTCCTTGCGAACCTGCTGCAGGGAGAGGAGCCCCTGGAGGGTTCGAGCATGGGTGCTGGTGTTGAGGGCATGGTGCAAGGTCACAGTTGGTGCTCTTGTTCCCCTGCACCTGCAGACAGATGTGTGGGCATCACCAGCAGCCGACAGCAATGGAACGGGGGGTGGTGGGATGGCACTTACCACAGAGCAGACCCTGAGCTTCTCTTGAGCAGCTCTGGGATGGGATTTGTGTGCCTTCAGCTCACTCTCTCACCCTGTAGCTGCAGGTGTGCAGGCAGCACCCCATCCCTCCCAGAGAGCTGAGCCACCTGTGACAGCCCGTGGGAGCTGCTGAGCTGGGGAAGTGGGTGCTCCATGCTCTGCAGATTTGGAGCTGCTGGGATTTGCTAACAGATGGTGTGCACTGAACAGCTTGGGGCTACTTTGCTCCTAAAGTGTAGTCTTTCGTTTAAAACTGGGAATACATTTAAAGCCAAACTTACAGCCTAGAGATACTCTTGGTGTTTGTTTGGTCATTGTTTCCCTTCTTTGCTCCTAAACTAAGTTAGGGGCATTGGGGTGAGTGTGTTGTGACAACTTCGCTGCTTTAGCTGATGCAAGGTCTTTAGGAATTTAAATATAGCCAACCAAGGGTATGTCCCAGGCTGGTGCTGAGCATAACCCTAGAAAGGGGGTGCCAGTTGGATGCTCAATGAACCCACCGCCAGGATGGTCATATGTGTCCCTCAGCAAAATACAATTTTTCCGTCTGCTCCTGCCAGCAGGCACCAGCCCGCAGCCCGCGGCATGTGCAAAAACACAGCCCTCCTTCCCTGCCAGCCACAGGCTGCCAGTGCTCCTTCCCTTGTCCTGGCTCCCTGATGTCTCCAGGACCACCTGTGCTCAGGGATGTTGAATTTCACACTGTCACCCTCCATCTCTGGGGCAGGGAGCAGAATTCCCGTGGCCTGGAGGAGCACAGGAGTTTTGCATGGAGCTGCTGGAGCTGCAGAACTGAGCCGAGATGCTCTGCATGCTGTGGTTGTCCGTGCTGCCTGCACTCAGGCTGATTTCTGATCCACTGCACACAGGCCGTGATAGGGCTGTGCTTCCAGCCTTTTCCCTGAAAACTCTAGGGACCATGTTTTAGCATTTAGAGGCTTGATTTGAGGTAAAGGATCTACCTGTGTGCTGGGTTTGGCTCCTTTCCCAGCCCTGACAGCCTGGGTGGCTATGGGAATGTCACTTCCTCTGTCTGTACCTTTGTCTTCCTCAGAGTAGTGTGAGGAAAACTGTAATGTTCTCCCATCCCACGGCACTGGGAGATAAATGCATTTGTTGTTGTGCTCAGATAACAGAGTAGTGGGGTTTCCACCTAGGAGAACATGATATCAGAGTAATTAAATATCCAGGCTGTCCAGGCTCTGGTGTAGCTCAAATAATGGAATAAAACCTGCGAGCAGAGAGCGTTGCTGCATGTGAATTTAAACCAGTGTTTGCACCTACTCAATGCCTATGGAGTGGTAAAGACCACAGCCTGCCCTTGAGAGCTGAGGTGGCTGCCAGGAGCATCTCTAGTGTGTGTGACAGTCCAGGGTGACTAGAGCACAGCAGCAGTCCTTGACAGCCTTGGTGGTCGTGTCCCACTGCAAGAACAACAGTCCCTCTCCCGGGAAAATGCTGCTCTTCTCTGCAATCCATGTCCTGATAGGTCCCAGAGGGGTCTCAACTCCAAAAGGGGTGTTAATCCACCAGTCAGTTTTCTGCACAGTTCTGTAGCACCCTTTACGAGAACCCTCCATCCTCACAGACTTGAAATTCAGTCAGAAAACACAAGAATCTTGTTGTTGTGCGGATTTCTCCTTCAGCCGCTTCTTGTGGGTCTTTGTTGTAGAAGAAGGAAGGGAAAGCACATTGCTCCTTCCTTGTGCCAGTGGAGAAAAGATTCTGTCAATTGAAATGGTTGTGTGGGTATCATAAAAAGATCCCAATTTGGGGAAGAAAATATTTCCCGTAGGACCTGACTTTGAGCTATTCTGTGAAGTGGCTCTGGATACTTTCTTTCTCTGAATTGCCTTTAGACATGAGTATAATAGATGTTTTGGTTTTTTTTTTCTTTTAAGGTGTATTTAAAATTTCTTAAAATAGGGAGGGTTTGGGCTCTTGTCACAGGACGAAAGCCCAGTAATTCCTTCTCTTAACCCAAATGTTGAGCCTCCATCCTCTGTGCTGTGAAAAGCTGGAGCCACACGGAGAACAAACCAACTCCATCACCCTCCCACTGAACCAGGGCTCTCCTGCTTCTCTGAGACAACACCACCATCTAGTGAATGCACTCTGCATTGGTTTCCAGGGAAGCCACGGAGCTCTGTGCATGACGTGTGGAAATCAAAACCCAACCCTCAGCCCACACACCCCACAGTGGGGCACAGGGACCCCTGTTCTGCACCCAGGTGGCCCCACCCGGGTCCCTCCTGCAGTGCATGGTGATGTTCTCATCTTGGGCATCTCCTGCCGGCTCTGTGGGGCTGGGGCTGGCCAGGACACCCCGGTCAGCTGTAGGACCCGGACACCCCGGTCAGCTGTAGGGCCAGGGCACCCCAGTCAGCTGTAGTACCAGGACACCCCAGTCAGCTGTAGGACCAGGACACCCCGGTCAGCTGTAGGACCAGGACACCCCGGTCAGCTGTAGGACCAGGACACCCCAGTCAGCTGTAGGACCAGGACACCTGGTCAGCTGTAGGACCAGGACACCCTGCCTGTGCCCAATGCTGTGGTGGTCACTCTGGAGAGGGGCTTGCTGTGCTAGCAGCCGCAGGGTGGGCATTTCAGAGACTCCTTCACATTTTCCAGCCTCTCAGCTATTTTTCCAGTGGGTTGAGGGCTGCAGGCTGAGTCCTGGCTGCGCTCCCCCTCTGGATCCCTCCTTCCCCTGCACACCCCAGACTGTGCTGTTGCAGCCACCACGGCAGCAAACATCACTGACCTTCTTTTTCCTCTTCTTTTGTGCAGAGCTGATCTGATCGGGGCCTACCAAAGACATTAACGACGTCGAAAGTAGCTTACTTTAAGAGAAAATATGCAGAAGAAGAACATTTACATCAAGATTACCATGAGTATTGTCCAAAAGTGAGTATCTCCCTTACTCCACACCCTGCCCTCCCCTCATTTTCATTCCTTGATGCTAAAGACCCATCCATTTACTCCCCAGCACCTGATACTACCAGAGGACCGGACTTGTATCCTAAAACTATCTCTCCAGAAACTGCGCTTCCTGGACGACCCCGAAGCCTATCTCCGTAGGTCTGTATTAATTAACAATCTGTTGAGGAAGATTCACCTAGAGACAGAGAGGGAGAGCTATGAATACTTTAAGGAGGCTCCGTGCTATAGGACTGCCTACTCTGACGCACGAAAACGGCTGAAGTTTATGGTGCAGGAGTGCTGTTCCCAGTCGCTCTATTATGAAGAGCTGCACTCGTATCGCATCGTGCCTTACTCTGCAGAGAACGCCGTTTACGGGATGGGCTACACGGGCAGCCACTTGGAGCAAAATTCTCAGTTGCTTATTTATAAAATGAATTAAAGTAGCTGTTAGACCCACTGATGTTTGTTTCTGAATGCTTGAACTGCTTGTTGAGGTGCTGAGGTGAGGCGCTCGTTGCAGACGTGTTTGCGATGGGAGGCGGAGGCGCCGGGAGCTGAGCGGAAGGTGCTTTGGAAAACACTCTGCAGCCGCCGCTGCTGACCCTGGTGTGAAGCAGCTTGCTGTACACACAGAGCGGTGCAGGGTGGAGGTCCTTGACCTGCGGAGACTGCGTGCAACGCGGTTTGTAGAAGCAAAGCTGCACCTGAGTCACCTGTGTGTAGATGCAGATGCTCCAAATCACTTTTGCAGTTAAATCACGCCCCCGAAGCAGTGGAGTAGTCTAACAGTGAGGAGTAAAACACGAGTTATTGGCTGTAAAGGGACAGACAGAAAGTTTCTCTGAGAATTGCTTTGACCATGGAGGAGTCAGTGCCAAAGGAATCAGTCTTTAGCTTAGGATTTTCAGAGACTGAACTCGCTTGCTACTTTCAGACACTCTATACTGAGATTTGCAAGGGTTTGTGGGTTGGTTTTTTAAAAAAATAAAGGCATTCGCCTTTTACTTATATTATCTCTTAGCTGGTATCTACTTTGCTATTTTAATATGAACCAGAATGACTCACAGGAAAGGTTGTGTCTTCAGCCCATCATCGGTGTTCCCTTAACTTCATTTGCCTCTTTCCCTAGCCGTTTCCCTGATACTTCTTTGCATGCTAATTTGCTGTTTGGCCCGAGGTTCACACTGGCGCTAGGGAATAGACAGCAATTTCTTTTTATGTGGACTATAAAAGGCAGAAAAGCAGTGATAACTCTCATAGATAGAGAATGAATGTATCTGACAGATGCTGGTAAGACCTCAGAGGTTCTCCTGATGAAACTGCTCAGCATTAGTAATAATGTTTCAGGTTAAGCGAAATGTCTAATTTCAGTCTGGAAATTACCTTTAGAAGATGTAAATATATGTATTTCACAAGCTATGGCACGTGGGATGCTCAGCAAACGGAATGACTACAAGCGGAAAGTTTCATAGCTGCCAAAGCTACGTCATGAAAATACCAAAGAGTAACGTTAGGGGAAAGATGACGCTCCAGCAATGGGGTCAAAAGCAAAGATTGCACTATAATCCGGGGGAATGTGATTAACGAGCCTGTAAATTAGCCATCAGTGATACACTCACAGCTCCCCCATGGGTGACCTGCATCCCAGAACTGCTGAACAAATATACGAGATGGTTCAAAGCCGGTCAAAGTCCTACAGGTCTGTTGGCTTTCAGCGAAGAAAACGGCTTTGCCTCGCTGGCTATCACCACTTTAAAGCTTTAAAGCAAAGTAAATAATAGCGCACACTCAGCTGGAGGCAGAGATATATGAATATATGTAAGAACATAATTTTTTTTAATTTTGAAAGGCTTTGCTCTTGCAGATGTGGCTGATGCTATTTCTGAAGCATTATATAGTGTGAACAAATACCATGGCTTGCCAGGGATGTGCTTTTTGCGTCAGATTCCTCCTGTCACCCTGCTCAGAGCATCCTGGTCCTGTGTGTTGCACATACAGTCACAGCTCCCAGGCATGTGTTAGTGCTGGAGAAAAGGCAGAAAGGCAAAAGCAAAAAGGTGTGAAGAACAAAGTTAACTCTGGTATCAGTAGTTAGAAGTCAGCACAGGCTTAGGAGAGAGAAGGCAGCAGTAAAATCCAGATTTTTTTTTAAATTTTAAAGAAAAAGTTAGCAGGGTAATTCAAAACAAGGATAACCTGCAAACTGGAGAATATAAACATCTCAGATACTGTGGGAAGGCTGAAAAAACAGGGCAGTGCTGTTTGGGAGGTGCTGTTAGTCATGATGAATGTTCAAGTTTTTGGTTTTGCTTTGAGAAAAGTCACATTTATTTATCTCTTACAAAAGGGTGTCTTTCAATCCTCAGTCAGCGCAGTTCAGCTTCAGAGCTGCCTGGCTGTGTGTGGTTTGATTCTTGCTGCCCCTGGGCTTGCACCAGCCCAAAATCATGCAGCTGACCAAATTGCATGACTTGAGAAATGATTTCAATATGGTTTGAGAAATCTCCAGGGGAAAGGGGCCATGCCCAGCCTCGACAGGGGCTGGGAGAGGCCAGGCTGCTGATCAGGTGTGTAGGACAGCCCCACAGCAGCAGTAAGAGCTGGCAGAGAAGCCCATCTGCTGTTTGAGAGGTGCCATTGTCCCCCAGGAGCACTTTGGTCTCTGTGGCCCAGGGAACACCTGGTGCCACCCCAGGGCTGGGGGAATGGCAAAGGAAAATTGCTCCTGTCTTCTGATTTTTCAAACCATGTAATTTTCCACTCTGAAAAGATCTGATTCATGCATTTTTTTCCTATGTCCATTTTCACCTGACTTCATAATGATCTAGCATGCACATGAAATGCTAAAATGCTTCTTTTCTCTCGCAGGCTTTTTTATACTCATAGGATGGCTCTGGCTTGAATAAACAAAACTTTTAACCTAAAATTAGAAACGTTTCAATGAAATGAGAGAAGCTCAGTAGGATCAAAGTCTTTAACCTCACCTGAAAAAAGACATTGGCCCTGTCAGATTCACCTTTGAAGAGGTTCCTTGCCTGCTGAAAGAGGCAGATACTTTCTTGCCTATTGAAAGCTTCTCTGTTAAGGCATTGTGATAACTGAACAGATATAATAGACAAAAATCTGCATCAGGTCACAAAACTCCTTGGGTTACCTAGGAAAGAGGATGATAATTTACTCATATTTTTCTCGTGTATTGTTTTCTTGAGCAAAACACATTGTCTCTTTTGGTTTTTTATGGTAGAATTTTAGATATGGAATTGAATCAAAGGTTCACAATTCCAAAGGCTTTAAGTCTACTTCAGTTTTTACTGCCTTTTGCTTTGCCCAGTGATGGGTTCTGCTGAAAAGTGGGCCTGAAATTTTTGACTTGAGTTCTTAAAAATAGTTATGATAAAGAAGTACAAGTGTGCAATTACATTGCAAGTGACTCCCGAAATACTTAATTTAACACCTTTTGAATTATATACTGATATTGATTTTAACATTTAGTTGCCAAGTTACTGGGTACCAGCATTTTAATATGGCTACATACAGTGATTTTTCTTTTTTGGGTTTGTAGCTACAGTTCAGCTCTTCTGGCTTCTGATTTGAGAATCTGTCTGTAGGTGGTCAACTTTCAGTGAGATAGATTTATATATATATATATATATGTTCTATTATGACTGCATTAGGAACTCCTACATATGGGCTATGTTTGCACTGGATGTAAAGAAAGTCCTTCCTTCCCTTTGACTCAGTTGCCTTGGAGACAGAATATTCACCAGAGAGAATATAGACGAGCTGGGAAACAAGGACAGCCTTGGGGAGGGGAGCTGATCATTTTGGAAAGGACTGGCTTAGGACGATTCATTTTCTGGAACGGGAACGGCAGCACGCTTGGCTGTAATTAGTGTTTCTATGAGTTGATATTTTTTGTGCTGCTTTTCTGGCTGGGCATGCTGCTGGAAGGTGCTGGGGGTGGCTTTGTGGGGCCACGGCGTGGGTGTGGATGGGGTCTGGTGCAGCCTGGTGCCGATCCCCAACACTGAACCTGGGCCACCTGGTCTAGTGAAGGTGTCCCTGCCCATGGCAGGAGGGCTGGAACCAGATGGTCTTTAAGGTCCCTTCCAACTCAAACCATTCCATGATTCCATGATTCCGTGCCATTAGGGCCCTGATGCTGTAAATGCTTCATTATCAGCCGATTTCCTCGCACAGAGCCTGCTGCTGCAGCCCAAGGGGCTCCTCGTGTGCTTGATGCTCAGCATGTGCATGAGCTTGTGCAGGGCTGGGGCTGCTGCCCATTGCAGAGATTCCCCTCAATCACCTCGTTATCGGTGACAGTGACCATCGAGCTGCTGCTTGAGCTCTCGAGTACATCTATATTGCACTGTAAATTGAATTTCTGTTTTCCAATGAATGTGTTGAGTATATGGACTATTGTGCCTTAAAGTCCCATCCTCATATGAGCCTTTGTAAATGTTCTGTAAATCCGCAAACCGTCTATCGCTGGTATCTCTGTGCACTCTCTACAGGTCTGATTTGGTACTTGGCAGGACCTTGGGAAACCCAACCCTGACCTCAGAGGGGATTTACCAATTCCCTCTTTTCTTTTTTCAGATTGCTTTCCTCTCTGATGTTCATGAAATTCTGTTTTTCTGGTTTCTGCCATAGCTGGGCTCTGGGTCACCTGCAGCACCAGGAGCCCCCAACAGGAACTCAGAAAGTTGTAAAAAAAATTGTCTCCAGCTTTTAAATGCCACCTGTAGAGCGCTCCCAGGAGGGAATCACAGCTGTATATAACAACTGTGGCAGGTGTTGTCAAGTGTATCATCATATATTTGACATGATTAACAAGGCAGAGAAGGGAACACCTATTTCTATTGAAATGCATGAGTCTGCATTATGTTAAATACATGGTGATTATACACCAAGTAATTGGAATAATACCTACCGGTTCTGTAACAAAACAAACAAACAAAAAAAGGAATGGCTTTTTAATGTTTAAAATTACCTGGGACCTGATTGAAGGTTTTTATGAAATTGTTTTCTAAAGTGAATAGTAGAAAAAATGTATATGTATTTTAAATATACGTATGATGTGCATGTTATTAATAAAGATCTATTTCTATTGAACCAGATGGACTCTCATTGAATATATGTTGTTTGATTTACAAGGTAACATGTAATGCTACTAAAGAAAGGTTTCTAATACCATTAAAAACCCCTAAAAAACTTATAACCACAGATTCTCTGAGGGACCTGGATCTGAGGGTGAACCTGGTGTGACTCTTCCGCCATTCACTTATTTCAACCTGAGGACAGCTCTGAAACCACTGCTCCTGAGTCCCCTACACACTTCATGTGAATGTGATGCTGCCACGATTAGCAGCCACCACCCAAATTCCGGGGTGTTCTTTATCAGGCACAGTCCTTTACCTGTGTTTGAACCACTCCTCCTTTTAACCAAAAATGAATACCCAGACCTCGGCCTGGGAGTGTGCATGACTTAGAGAAATGGGCTTCTTGCAGGTTTGGCCTGTTTTTTTCCCCATATTCTGTGTGAATGACCAATGGTGTCTTGGGGTGACATAGCCCTGGCACAGAGAAATGTATTCAAATGGCTAAAATTCGTCCTGGATCCTTGCTAGGGGCTGCCACCTCTGAGGATTCACCACACTGGTAAGAGATGCTGAGGCTTCCTTGGTCGAGTTGTGGGGACAACTGCTTTGGTACGGAAACCAAAGGAATTGGAGCAGCTTCTCATCTCCCAGCACAGAGGCACTGCACTATCCAACACAAGCAAACACTTTCCCACTATGCATATTTTCAATATTTTAATGTGGATCATCCTGCCACAATGGCTGCACACTGGTGGGGTCCTCAATGCCAATTCCTCTGCTGCTAAAAGAGATGATGAAAGTGCCATGGCCCGACCAACCTGGGCTTGCTCTGCTCTCTTTCTGTATTTTCTTTTCAGCTCTTTACAGCCACTTTAAATTGAAGTAGCTTCTGCACTGCTTTACCCTGACACTGCCAGCCCAGACTCCTGGAGCAGCTGGCACAGGACCCAGGGAAGTCAACTGAGAGCTGTAACTCACCATTACATCCCACTCTCGGTGCATTTCAGGGCTTAATTAATTCAGGCCCCAAGATAAGCAGTGCTGATGGCCAAACCAGGTGATGCCAGGAGCTCCTGTGCAGAGCCCTGCAGCCTCCCAGCTCTCCTCATTCAGGGGGGAGGTCTGCTCTGCCTTGCTGCCCAAAGGCTGGCGTGCCACTGATGGGAAATTGTCCCCAACTGGCCTGAGGGGTGCCAAATTGTAGCTCTTACTGGTTTAAGGATTCTTTTCCTTTTCCAGACTGCTCAGGGGAAATCATTGCCAATTTGCTGCAAGGATGTTTGTGTGTAACATCTGTTGTCAGGGAAGAGGAAGGACGGCTGGAAAGGAAAGGTCTTTCTCCCAGTGAGGTGCCAGAATCCCCTGTTCATAGGGGGAAGCTGTTAATGCTCTCCCACATTTGAGGCTCAGGACCATGCAGGCATTTCAGGTGTGCTGAGACCATGCAAGACAAGGTTCCCTGGGTTCTGTGCCAGCTGCTCCATGAGTCTGGGCTGGCAGTGCCAGGGCAGACCAGCTCAGCACAGTCTGGGCACCTGACAAGCCCCCAGCCCTCCCTGCGATGCCAGGGATGCCACAGGAGCTTTTTAACCTATTCTCATACACAGATGGGGTCATCAATCCCATGCACAGAGAGCATTCCAAAAGGCTGGAGCACCATGCCCCAGGCACACAGGGTCTCTCCCAAAGCTCTGTAGGGCAGGCAGGGGGGGCAGCTCGAGCTGGCGCTATTGACGGAAGCATTGGGATTTTGTAGGTACGTGGAACTGCAGTCTGGGACTCTGAATGGAACCTCTGTGACAATGCCATAGGAACTTAGACATTCTGCACTGTGTTAGCAGGTATTAATGCAGCTCCTGCACGGCCAGGTGCAGAGGGTGACATCCCACTAAACTGCAGCCTTTGGATCATGGAATCAGAGCACTGTTCCTGATGATCTCAATGAAATGAGGCCCTTGCTTACAGCATTAGTGTAAATCACTCTTTTTCTGCAAAATTTTGGGTCCAAGACCAGTGAGCACCTTGGTACCCTTTAGGGGCATAGGTCCTTATGCAGATAGCTGAGGAGAGGACCCATCTGCCGTGGAGAAGAGCCAGAGACTGTGTCTGGCTGCTCAGACAGGTGGGCTGCAGAATGAAAAAGAAAAAAAGAAAGAAAAAAAGAGAAAAGAAAAAAAAAGAAAAAAGAAAGAAAAAGAAAGGATAAGGCTCTTGTGGGAGAATATGAATTAGAATAAAATATCTGTGCTGGAATGTTTCAGCTCTCAGAAGTCTTGCAGTTGCTACAAAGGAGTTACTCGTCACCTGGGATTGTTTTACCTGGTACTTTGGGTTTTGGGAGATGGCTCTGAGTGAAGCCGTGGCCAGAGGCTGATGGACCCGTGAGGGACTGGCGATGTCTGCTCTGGTTCCACTTGGGCTAAAAAATCAGCGCTGTTGGCGTTGGGAGGGAGACTTGTCACGAGGCTGAAAAGGCTCACACGGATCTCGCATTTGCAGTTCCCAAGGCTGGGATCGCCTGGAAAGTGAGGCAAGCTGCAGCCAAGCGTTGGTAGCCCGGGGACCGAGCCCTCCCTGCGGCACACCTGTCCCTTCCCCGAGCGGCGCAGGGCAGGCTCTGTGCCTGAAGATGGCACTGCGATATTGAAGGATTGCTGGAAATTGCTGTCGTGGAGCTGCGTGGAAAAGCAGGCGAGTGGAGGGAGCTCATGATGGGTGCAGTGGTGGGTTGGGGCTCGAGGGACCATGTTTCCCACGGACAGCCCCAAAACAAGGCTCCCTCTGTACCTGTTTGCAGCATCATCCCGAGTGTTTCCTCAGCTTTTGGCCCCAGACGGTGTCCAAATCTTCCTGGTTTGGTGTAAGCTCTCTGCTCTCTCAGGAAGCTATGCAGTGTGTGTTGGTTGCTGAGTCTGAGCAGGACAAAATGCGAGGAGCTGCTCCAGCTTATTCACAAGGGATGATTCCCTTCTTGCTCTGGTGGTAAGATGGATGGGAGTGTGGCCCAGGCTCTTTCCAGGCACTCGCAGCAGGTAAAACAGCCGCGGCCAGAGCCAAAAGATGTGAATGAAGCTGTCTTTTCTGAGCTCCTGTCCCCCCTCCCCTTCACTTCCTGAAGGACCTGAAGAAGCAGCAAATGAATCCCCACATTGTGTAGGTAAGAATTAGACCTTACAGTGAGGGAATTATTGTGGCTTGGAGGGTTCTCATTGTAACAGGCAACTGACAGCAATTCCCCTTAGCATTCATGTGGCCGAAGTGCTTTATTGCAAAAGTCCAGGGTTTTTAAACGGTTAACTTGTTGTGAGTTTACATTTTTGTGAGGCACAACAAATGTATTAAACCAACCACCATAGACCACACTTCAGGAATAACCAACCACCAGCACTGCAGTGTGAACACTCATTGGTTCTAATAATTGTTTTATAATTATGTAACTTGTTTGTCACCTCTAGTTTAGCAGAGTCACTCCCAGAATGCTTTCTGGTCAGCCCAAGTAGCAGGAGTGAGCAAGAGTTTTACAAGGGAAACAAGGCCCTCGTTCTGTAAGGCTTTTCCTATCCACAATGAATTATGACCCTCCCTGGGCCCTGGATGACCAAGGTCTGTTGTCTGACCATTGATACTGACTCTGTTTCATTGCAAAGATGGGGACAGACTGACTGCAATTAGAGTGAAGTGGCAGTGATGTCTTCTAGGATCGTGACTGAGCGTGAAGTAGCCCAAAGGCAGTGTCCAGCCTGAGCTTGGGGGTTTGGGCATTAACTGAATGCCAAGAGACTGAGCAGGAGGATTGGGTCTGAATCAGGAAAGGACGGCGCCCTGGGGCACACCCTGTGCCTGGGTTGAAGGGCTCCGTGGCAGAAGGACACCATCCCAGGTCAGACATGGATGCAAATGAAGAAGCTGTACTACTCTGAAAGCTTTGTGTGGCTCAGTTTTTGTGAGTTCTGTCTGTCCTCAGCCCCCGAGCCATGGACCTTGTGGGATGGAGCCCATTTACCCCCTTGGAGCTGGTCTAGATTTACATTCTTCTGTCATTGACACTCCCAAAAGCCACCGAGAGAGAGAAGAATTCTTTGCCCATTATGATAACTCTGTCTCTATCCACACACAACAAAAATACATATCTGTATGTCTTTCTCTTCGCCACTGGAGGGCTGCATCTACCTGCAGACTCTATTTAGGTTACACTAAACCCAGAGCACCTGTCACCTTGAGAGACGTGTTGTACCAGCGTAACTGGGGGAGGCTGAAAAGCAGGAACTGTTTTCTTTTGGGAAATATCTGGCTGTAAACTCCATCGGTTTGCAGGGAGAGTGTTTTGTTGGGTTTTTTCCTGTTGTAAGCTTTGTGGTTATTTCTAATAAAAGCAGTGGGTTGGGAGGGAAGGGGAGGTAATTTTTTCAGGAGAGTGGGGTTGTGAAAATAGGAGCTTTAGTTTGTTTTGAGCTCTGTTTCCTCTTTCATAAATTAAATACTAGGGCCCTTGGAGATGAGGAGGTCCTGGATCTCCTGAATGTACTCCCAGCCATCGATTTCTGTCCTGTGCCTGAGCTGGACAGTGATTCCCTGAGGCTCAGCCCCTCTGCGCTCTCCAAACCCAAGCCCTTCTTGGTCTCCTTGGGCTCAGCAGGTTTCTGCAGCAATGGGCTGAGCTCCTTTTTCCTGCCTAACTCTCAGGAGTGAAAGGTGCAGCTGAGCAGCAGCAGCTTGACAAGTGAAATGTCTTATCTGCAGATGTGTTACAGTGTGCTGAAGAGCTGTGCCTCTCCGGGGCTCTCTGTGTTGTGGCGTTTTTTTTCAGCTTCACACAGACTTTGCAGATTTTCTATTCCAGCTTTGAATTGCTATGGCTTGGAGACACAGCAGAGCCACCAGGAACAGCGAGCCAGGTATTGCCTTGAGCCATGCCTGTCCCCTTTGAACTGCAGGGTGGCAGTGCCTGTGGAGTTTGGTGTTTGGCTCTCAGGCAGTGCTTCCTTGGGGATGGGAACCCCTGGGGACAACTGTCCCAGTGAAGATCCACACTTGACAGAGTGACTTTGTTGCTTGTCCATTTGGACCCATCACCTTCTGCTCACAGCGCCTTGGGGTCACACTTCCAAGGGCTGCTGGAGGAATTCAGCTAAAAGCAATAATGCTCCAGCCATGGATAGAAAAAAGCTCTGCTTGGACTACAGAGGGCAGCAAATCACTCAGAATATATCAGGCTTCATCCCATGCTAATTTTAGCAGCTGCAGCTCTGTTGGAAAAGTTCCCTGCAGCCGAGAAGAGGAATGGGGCTCTGGTGCAGGGACCAAGTGACAGCAGGGCCACCTGCCTCTCCGAGGGTGGCTGTTGTAACCTGTGGCTCTTCTCCACGAGCTCCTGAGGAAATTTGTTTGCCAGTAGAAACTACCTGGGGGGGAAAATTGTGCTTTGTGTTTTCCAGACTACGGTGTGATATTTGAAGTTAGGTTTTTTTCCCCCATGTAGGCATGTGCTCTCTCCTGAAAAGACAGAGGAGCAAGCAAGGAACGGCTGCCAGGTTAAAACCATAGGGAAAAGCTCCATGGATAATGACTTCTGCACACAAACCCCTCTGCACCTTGGTGTTTGGGCTTCTTGCTAGAAGTTGGGCAGGGAAGTAACTGCTTCAGTGAAAGCTTTTGGGGATTTCTTAAAGAAATCTTTCATGAAACTTCAGATTTTTGCAAAGGCCATTCTAGGTGAGAGCTCTTTGTGCTGCACCTTTCTGTGTCTCTCTCCCTCCACTCCCAGATGACCGAGTTCCCTTTAAACTCCTTTGAAAATAACAGCTTTGATAAATAAATCAAACAGCATTGTGCTTCAGAATCACTAATGGGGTCTCACACTGGTCAGCTACCAAACTGATCCCTTTGAAACCCTTGCAGAAAGGGAGCCAGCTGTATTAGATAACTTGTGTCCTCCTGCCATCCATATTTTTGCAGCTGTTTGCCCAGTTGGCTGCTCAGGTTGCCCAGAGAAGCTGTGGCTGCCCCATCCCTGGAAGTGTTCCAGGCCAGGTTGCATGGGGCTCTGACCAGCCTGGTCTGATGGAAAGTGTCCCTGTTGATGGCAGGGGGGCTGCAACTGGGTGGTCTTTAAATTCCCTTACAGCCGAAACCGTTCCGTGATTCTCTGAGACATTTCAATTCCCTGGGAACTCGTGGTATAATTTTCTTTTCAGCACGCAGAAGGAATGTGCCAGCAGAAACAGCCCTGCAGCTCTGCTGGGTCCTGCTGAAGCACTTCTGGGTCACACAGAGCTTTTGTAGAGCTGTGGGTGGTGGCAGCATCTCTCTCTATACCGAGTGATGCTGCTATGAGGAAAGGCAGCAGCGCTCACGATTGAACAGAAGGAATGAATGGTGAAGATTCTGGAGCACAAGTCCTGTGAGGAGCAGCCGGGAGAACTGGGGGTGTTTAGCCTGGAGAAAAGGAGGCTGAGAAGAGACTTTGTCACTCTCTACAACTCCCTGAAATGAGGTTATAGCCAGGGGGGTTTGGTCTCTACTCCCAGATAACAAGTGGCAGGACAAAGAGGAAGTGACCTCAAGTTGTGCCAGGGCAGATTTAGATTGGATATTAGGAAAAATTTCTTCACTGAAAGGGTTGTCAGGCACCAGAACAGGCTGTTCAAGGAATCAGCATCTCTGGAAGTGCTCAAAAAATGTGTGGGTGTGGTGCTTAGAGTCAAGGTTTAGCGGTGGACACGTCAGTGTTAGGTCGATGGTTGGACTCGATGTTCTTAGAGGTCTTTTCCAGACTTAGCAATTCTATGATTCTATGAATGTGCATAAATGGAGTGAAATACAAGCCTGTCCATTGTGCCTGCATTAGTCAATCCCCTTTTGCCCTTGCTGCCTACAGGATGGTGGGAGCAGTGCAGAATTGCTGAAGGTTGTAAATGTATTTTTTACGAAAGGCAGATTCTCTCCCAGTTCAAACACACACTGAAAGGGATGGCAGCAGACAAGAACCAGCTGGGATCAGGTATTAGCACAGTGAAACAGGTGCTGGACTGGCTCTTTTGGGCAGTCTCTTCATTTCAAGGATAGTTTTGATAGAGGCATAAGTGCTGTTAAAGCTCAGATAAATGTGGAGCAAAATAGCACTGCACTGTCAGTGTTAGGAAGGAGTATTTCATCTTTATTTTTTATAAAGTTATTTTGGGGGCTTAGATAAGCTCAGAAGGAGCTGGTAGATGAAATTTTGGTAAATTTTAGCTGGGTTTCCCTCTTGGGATCCTTAAGAGGTGATGGCAGAGCAACTGCCAGAAAGTATTGACTCTTGGTTTGGAGACTCTGTGACTGTCCCAGTGGTCACAACCACTTAAAAAGGTGACTCTTTTTTTGTTTCTTTAAATTCCTTTTTTTAAGTGACTCATTTCTAATTGGAACTGGTCTGGACTCAGCTTCTAGCCAGGAGCATTTTGTTAAGCTGCTCTCCTCGACTAAGAATCCCTTTTAAGTGCCTGTTATCTTCTCCATGTGAAGACACTATAATCAAGTTGCCTCCCACTCTCTCTCCCTTTTGAGACTAAACAGATTGATCTCCCTGTCTGTGGCTAAAAGGCCTTTTCTAAACCTTCTATCAGAGCTTCACTTGGGCATCTGGGCCTGAAATGGGGCTGTAATCATTGAGTCTTGGGCTAAAGTGATTTTCTAAACTATAACGTGAAGCATTAAGGATTTCTTGGCCTATACAGACCATAGTCTTTTTTCATCTGGTTTCTTGACTCTTGCCTTCTTGTGTTTGTTTCAGCAGTTTGGACTCTGCGATGCAAAATTGATTCTGGATATATCACCCTGCAGTGCCAGGAGACAGGTGGTTGGCTTGGGGTGCAGATCCCTTTGTCAAACCCAGAATATCTCCTGTTCCCATTAATTCCAGATCACACTGGAGAGAGAAGGTGAAGGGACACACACCTGGAAGAGGACAGGGAGGCAGAGAGTGCAGCTTTGAACCCAGGAAAGCCTCATGCTCAGTCTGGCGGCTGCAAGTGCCAGTGGGAAGGCTACAGAGCAGGAGGTATTGAGGTTATATTGGTTCATTATTGGGGTGTGTATCAGCTCCTCATTGCCTTACATGATGTTTTCCTAGCATAGAATTTCTGACATGGAATTCTTCACAGATAAGAGATCTGTTTTTCCCTCTACCACCAAGGCAATTTGTTTTTAAAAAAACCCTGCATATTGAAAGAAAAAGGGGGAAAATCTAAAAGGATGGACAACACAGGAAAGAAAAAGGCAGTTAAAATAGTTTACATTGTCCCCTTGAGCATTGCTCAAGCTGTTGTCTGTAATCCACTCTGCAGTGTCGTGGTAGCGTTGGAGCTCAGGGGATCATGCAAGTCCCAAAAGCTTCATCCTCACAGTCAGTGCAGAGCTGTTTGAGACTGACAAGGTTTAACAGATCAGTGTCAATCAGGAAATCCCAAACCTGGGAAATCATACTCAGGCCCTGTAATGTGAACTTCAGAAACTCTTGAGCACTTCTGTAGTCAACCTAGGAGCTGCTACTTCAGATCAGGAACAGGAGAAACTCCTGTCAAGTCGACATTAGATTAATATTTGTAGTGCTGTGACTGATGAGGAGCCAATCTGCCTTCACCTAAAATCCATCCTGATTCCTGTTGCAGGAGCTGGATCTGCTCCCCCTGGCAGGCCTTTAATGCTGTCCAGAACACGCCTGCGTTAGAAAATCCCCACCCTGAAAGCCTGCATGTAAGACTCAGATGACTTCAAGCAGCTCTTGAGACAGGTTGGATCCTTTCTGTGAAGCAAAATTCCATGGATGCAGCGCAGACTTACAGGGAAAGGGGTGGGAAGGGACAGGGACCTGTGGTGGGAATGCAGCAGGAAGGGAAGGCCAAAAACGATTTTAATGGTGTCTTGTCACATGGATGAATTAGTGCAGATGGGTTTGCTGCTGCCTGATTCATTCCTGGGGTTGAAGGAGAAATGCAGGGAGAGAGAAAAAGCAAAATATTGCCCTGTCTGGTAAGAGTTATGGTGGCACATAACACAGATATAGACATGGTGTGTGCCTAGTTATGCTCTTGACTGTACCTAAGGATGCAAGGAAGCTTTTCATGTTTCCTCTCAGAACCAGCAGGGCTTTTTCCATTCCACATAGTTCCTGGTTTATGCTCCTGTTTATCATTTATCAACTATAGTAAGGATAAAGCTCCAAGATTTTTAATAACTACATCAAAAACATAACAGGCAAAGCCTGGGGTTTTTTTTCCTAGTAACTCCCCTGCCTTCCACTGGAAAAAAAAAAAGAAGATAAACTCTCCACACTTCCTTGTGGGGGAGCGAAAAGCCATCAAACAATCTGTGGCTGCCAACTGATTTTTCAAAGTCCAAATTAAGGAGAGGTCAAGGACCAAATAACAAACCCCAGATATATGAGACTACATAAGAAGTCAAAGGCAGAGCTGTGGTCCTGACCCCTGTGATTTCTTTTTTGAGAGGAAACATGTATGGTTGCATATTTGTTAGCAGAAAGTCAGGCATGCTTCCCCTCTCTGAAAGAATCAATAAAATAGAGAGGTTTCCTCCTGGATACCATGGAAATAATAGAAATGATGAGATGAAAGTGAAGAGTTCAGAAACAAATGTATAAATATCTCTTCATATTGCTGACTCGTTTTTCTTGGTGAGCTGTAAAAATTAGCAAGCTTTGATTTCCTAGGGGTGGTCCTTCTAATGAGAACACCTTGCATCTTTCTGGTGTGAGCAGCTGAAGCCAAACCTCCATAACAAGTGAAAGTGTTGGCTGTGGCACCTCATGGTTACCACATGGCCGCAAATGTTTTGCAAAACAAAATGTCCCATAACAAATTGTTAAATATTGTTTTTCTTTCTGTTTCATATACTCCCATTAATTTGTCAGCTCAAGGTGATTTTTCTTTTTCCTTTAATCCTGTATTCTTGCTTTCTCTGAAAATCTTCTAAGCACCTGTCCAATTTCAGCTCGTAATAAAAAAGCTTTTTCAGGAATTTGTGCCACGAAATCTTCCTGCAACAACAAACAGATGACCCTGTTGTTCATATCCCAGCCAAAACTAGCCCTGGAGATAAATTTCCAGGTGTGAAAATTTGTTTAATCCTGATGATGCCAAATGTTCCTTTTACTTTCTGCTCTGATTTCACCCAGAAAAGACCATGGCAGTGTTGTGGAGCTGTTAAATGGGACTGTCCAGGAACCAATAGTATCCAGAACACAAAGTGAAAACTACTCATCTGAAAACTGAAACCTTCACTCTCTTTGGAGCAGACAGGAGAAAACATGGATGGACTATATTTGAGAAAGATTGGCTCCTGGGAAAGATTGGCTCCTGTCATTTGTAGGAGTAAGTTCTTCTCCAGGGTGACTGGTGTGTGATGGTGAACAAGGTGACAC
The DNA here is from genome assembly GCA_013397895.1 of Origma solitaria. Lineage (NCBI taxonomy): Eukaryota > Metazoa > Chordata > Aves > Passeriformes > Acanthizidae > Origma > Origma solitaria. The sequence continues at coordinate 1,417,142 of VZRL01002501.1, read as the reverse complement.
TCATCTTAATATGTAATATTATAACTTTGTTATAATTTAAAAATTTAATTAATATTTGCCTATTTTTGAAGAACTTGAGAGTTTTGCACTTCTGTTTCTCAGTGTTGCTGTCAGAACTGAGGTAATTAAGTCCACAGATAACTTCATCTGGGGGCCAAGGGAACGTTTTGGGAAAAAAATGAAACAAAACAGAGAATCAAGTGGTGGAAACATACACAGTCTGTTTATTATAATTTTGGTGAAGGAATTAAGTACATAAAAGTGCTCCCTGCTTTGTGCATGTGTCTAGTGCTGTGTTATGCACAGGAGCCCCAGAACTGCAATTTGTCATTTGCTCATAGGTTGTGCACGGTCCAGTTTTAACCCTGCTTGTCCTGCAGCCTGTAATGAATTCCAGTGGGGTCCAGTTCCAGGTGTGAACAGCCTCATGGTCTCACAGTAACCTGGTGGTGCAAACGACCTAAATTCATGCACTGCACTTGGGTAGGAGAGGGCACCTCTGTGGGATAAATTGAGGGTTATTGATAATGTCTGATTGCGGAATAAAGAGATTATATAGTGGTCTGTGCTTCAATGAGAGTGTCAGAAGTGAAAATTGTTACTTCTCCTCTTCATTCCTCTTTTTCCCGTCTCTCTCCCCCCAGGCAGCAAGGTGCAGGTGGGTTTGTGTTTGCAAACTGCGCTCTGGTTTGTGGGGTGTGGGTTTAGGATGCTGTGTTGCCCCATACCCCTGCCCCAACCGGATCAGTCCCACCCCTCTGATGGGCTCTGGGCCCTCCTGCACAGCAGGAGCTGTGGGCTGTGGCTCATCCAGGGGCAGGATGCAGGCTGTGGAAGGGATGGAAGGGATGTTCCAGCCCCTGACAGCACAACGAGCCATCAATCTGAAACAACAACCCACAGGCGTGCACGGAAATGCGATGTTTTCTGCCACGGGAGAGAAACGACTTCCACAAAATGACTGCGGAACAGCATCAAGCTCGAGTAAAGAGCTGAATTAATCACAGGCTCCATCAGAGCCCCGGGGAGGGTGGCTCGGGAGGAAAATGAGGCACCGCTGAGAGCTGAGCCAGCAGCCAGCCGATGATGTGCTCTCCTCACTTCCAAGGGACTCGGCAAAAGGATTTTTCTCCCGCTTGGAAGTGAGGTGGCTTTCCAAATGTGGGGAGGAAGATGACAGTAAACATATGCTCTGCTTCCCGTTAGCTGCTGTCTGAGATTTTTCTCCTCCTGTGTACGACTGATTCTTGATTTGTTTCCACACTTCTTTCACTGTGCCCCAAAGCAGGAACAAAAGGGCAGAGGAGCAGCAGAAATGTGAAGACCCAGAACAGCATTCACCACCCACAGGCCCCACTTTTGGGTATTTTTCATAATATTTTTGTGTCAGGGAGGGCTGCATGTGACGAGAGGATTTATGGCTCTAATTCCTTGTTCCTGCACAGTCACCACATCCTTTGGTCCCCTGCTTCTCTGAAACATCTCACAAGCTTATTGCAGCCATCAGCTGGAACTTTTCAGGTTCAGTGTCTGTAGTATTTCTGCCCATGCTCCCTGATAACCCCCAGGGGATTTATTGGTTAAATGAGGCATTTCTGGACCAGAGACTGCGTTGCTTTCAGGACTTTGGTGCAGCACAGCCTCCTGGATTCCTTTCTTTTTGTGAGTACAGGGGGTAGGCAATGGTTTAGCTAATTCCTGTGCAGATAAGTGATTAAAGTCCTTCTCTGGAATGGCAAACAAGGAGCAGTGCAGTCCACAGATGGGCTGATGGTCCATTGCTGGTCCTCTACAAAACTGTACCAACTGTGATGAAGTCTTGGAAGTTCGTAAAGCCTTGAGGGTCATGGATTCTTCATGGCCAGACCTGGACTTAGGGCTCCTGTTTTAAGTAGTGGCTCTGGGAGGCACAAGGGGAGAGAAAGCAATGACTTTGTTTTATAATTCTCTCTCTTCAGGCCTCAGCCACAGCTTTTGTGAGGCTTTAGTACAACTTGGAGACAGGAGCAATCTCAGTGAGGTGTAAAAGCACTTATGCAGGACAGCACACCCTCTGAAATGTGTTTCTGGGCTCTAAAGTTCTGCAGCTGGGGTTATAATCAGCCTCTCATCTCTCTGCTGGGCCCATTTAACACATTTGCGCTCTCTGCCAGCTCCTCCAGCTCGTGCAGTGGCTAGAACATTTTCCTTGGCGGACACCAAGGCTGTGCCTACCCCAATATACAGCTGTCCTATGGTTCACATAGCTCTTGTTTTCAGTTTTGTCCTGGCCTAGGCAGTGCTGGATCAATGCTGATGTTGCTTCATGTGTCTCTTGGGGGTCTCTCTCCTTCAGACCCCCTCCTGCAGCTTCTGTTTGAATCTGTCAGGAAAAATTAATCCGCAAACACCAGAGGTTTATGTTCAAAAAGGAGACAGAGGAGTCCTATAACTTTTTTCATGAATAAAGGGGAAGTCATGGCCATTTCCCATGGGGTCTCTCGAATTGCTAGAGGATGCAGCCTCCTTTCTATCCTAATTTCCTGGCTGCATTTCCCTTTCTTTTCCCCATTGGCTGAGGTACTCGAGAGGTACAGACTTTCCAAATGGCCTAATAAAAAGCCCCTTCTAATGTACCTCCCCCTCCCTTTGTTTTCTTTGTGTTTCTGTTCTTTTTCTCTCAGGCCAGGGATTTAACACATCCTTGGGTGAGTAACAGTCTGTCTCAATTAATGGAATTCCTATGGAATTTATGGTTCCATCCATTGCTTCTTTCCCCTAGCAGCACCTGGCCTTATCTACCAGCAGGCCCCACAGTTTGTTTGTAAAGACATCTCCCTCTTGTTCCTCTCAAATCAAACAAACAGTGTCACTTCGTGTCACTTCTGGGAGCAGCTGCAGAGCCCAAGTCCTCTCTGGCAGAAATGTCACCTACCTTCTCTCATCTTCTTCTTGGAAATCCATCCAGTTTGCCTCCTTGCCTAATGCTTTAACATTTCCGGACTGCTTTTCCTGCTCATCATGTGCTCCTCAGGGGTGTCTGTGCACCAGAGCTCCAGGGCTGCCATATATAGAAATATTGGTGAGCTGGAGCAAGGCTGAACACGAGAGCAGTCAGATTTATTTATTTTCTCTGGCTGTAACATTTGCCTTCTGGGCAAGCACTGGGGACCTGCCATGTAAGCAGTTACCAGTTGAGCTCAAAAGCCAAAGTTCTGCAGTTGGAGTCAAAAACAGCCTCTTATCTCCGTGCTGGACACAGACAGCGACCTATTTAACACATTTACCACTCTATTTTAAAATAGTTTTAAAAATTGCAACTGCATGACAAAAAAACGTGCAGAAACAGTTCAAACAAATTTTTCTTCCACAGATTTTGCTAAAATCAGTCTTCCCCCCTGCTCTCCCACCCCTCACACCACACCCCCCAAAAAAAGGTTGTCTTGGCTTGTTACTTGCCTGAATGGTTAGCGCCAGATGGAGTTTAATAGCAGGTACATAATATCCTGCTGTTTAAGGGTTTAAACCTTTTTTTTAAAAAACAAAAAATTCTCTTCTTCCTTTTCTCACTTTTTAGGAGGGTCACATCTATGAATAGGCAAAAGCCTGAATTGAGCTATGTTCTGCTAATTTGTGGTGTTTAAAAATGGCCTTGCCCTTTTCTGAGATGCTGTGTTTTTTTGCTTGAGTATAATTTTTCTTTGAAATAACAGAAGCGAAAGTCACAAATATCCCTGTGAATTTTTGCTACTTTCCTGCTATTGTGGCTAAGTCAGCAGAGTTTTAAATGTAGAGGATGACCAAAAATCATCCTGGTACTGAAGTACAACCACTACAATCACCCTACTTAGTGGAAATACAACTGCAGAATACAACAGAAACTAATTTGAGAGAAAAATATGAGTAATAAAAATCCTCTCATAAATTCTCTAATTCTAAGCATCCTTTCCATACGTAACTGTATGTTAATTCAGCATTTACAGAGTGTGTGTGTTTGTTGAGGGAATTGAGACAAGGACGGATGGGAAAGATTTTAGGATGCAAAGGAAAAAAGTCCCAGACTCTCATCCCTGCTGAAATTAAAACAGTCTGAGATGAAGGCAGTCTGTCAGTCTTTGCAACATTTTTTATTAATTAAAACTTCAGGAAAGCTTGTCTCTGCTACCTTCAGGACCACCTTATGGAAAACCAGAGCATGACTCTTGCCTTTGGGTGAGGAACTGCCCTCAGGCGTGATAGGAGCGCCCAAAAGCTCAGCACCGTCTAGGTAAAGTGTGTTTTGTGCTCAGGTTCCCCCTGCTGCCTCTCCAAAACAGAATAATTTTGTTAAGGACAGCTGAATCACCCGTGAGCTTCAACTCAACACCTTTGCCTGTAAAGCTTCCTTTGCAGAGACACCAGACCAGTTTATCTCACAGATGCAGTGATCAAAGGCACGAAACAGAGATTTGGTGTTGCTGTGTGCTGCAGAGGAAGGCTGGAAGTAATTTGGGTCAACTAAAGTTAGAAACCGTCCTCACCTCACAAGACAGATGTGAGCTTTGAAGTCAGGGAGATTATCAGCAAGACAGTCTAGGAAAGACACTTTTCCCCAGTTCAGTTTCTAATTTGCAGGCTTGAAGCCTGTGCAGGACCTGATGCCTGTTCCTTGGGTGAGGACAGTCTGCCCAGTGCTGTGACCTGCCCTCCACAGAGGCTGAAAAATGGTGTTAGAAAATGTGAAACACTTGAGGGAGTAATGTTGCAGCGAATTTCTGGGGAAGTCCTTCCTCACCAAAGGAGTTTGTGAACAATTTAGGCTGAAGGGCAAAGGAAGAGCAAAGGGACGCTCAGATTGATTCACCCCAAGCAGGCCCAGAGACACTTCAGAGACACAGTCAGAGCAGTGGGGATTTGCTTTATTCAGCGTGCTGGGTGTGGGGGATCGCTCCTCCAAACACACACACTTGGCACTGCCAACACACAATATTATGGGTAACATTCATGAATATTCATCACATTCCCCGGGATAGGAGTGGTTATACAAATCGTTTCTCGGAAATCATTAATATCATTAGCTGTGTGCCACACATGCGCTGTGTGTCCTGGTGGTCTTTGGGGGTCTGCTCGTGATGAAGATCTGTAGTCTTCATCACAGTGCACTTTTCACCTTTCTCTCTGGGGCATGTGTGGTCCTTGGTGGGTGATTCAGGGTTTCTGTGCTGCCTTCAAAGAGATTCTTGTCCCTCTTTCTCTTGACAAGATTAAGGAAATCCTGTTTTCCTAGATTTTTAGAATTTACATGTTCTGTCTCTCAATAGGTAACTTGAGTTACCTATTGACCAGCTCTTTCTCAAGATCCTTGTATTTGCCTGCTGTACCTGATGTGAACTGCAGGAATAACCACAGCCTCTAGCGTTTCCTATTTACTAATTTCTATGTTTTGTCTTGTGCGTCCTGGGGCTGGTGGGAGGATGTAGACCCAACATGGCCGTCCTGTACAGCTGAAGGAATCCCATTCACAGACAAAATTGTCTTCTCTAAGAAGACCTTTACTTCTGGTGGATGATGAGTTCTTCGAGGATAAGGACAGATCTGTCTCCTGGCCTGTCCTCCCCTTGCCTCCCTTAGCTCTGCAGAGGTGGATGCTGTGGTTAAAGAATTTAAGCAGAGGCTTGATGAAATCTAAGTCCCCCAGAAACTGGAAAGAACAGCTTTGATGAAGCCCTAGGTTTGTACCTGCGTGTGTTCTCTACCTCCTTGTCGCTTTTTCTCTTTTCCTGCCTGAGAGAAGAAACCAGCTCGGTCCCTTTGTGCTGTTTTGATGAGTAACCCTATTATTAGGGAAATCCCCAACGTTTATTTCTGGCTTTCCAGACTTCTCCCTGCTGCAAACTCCTAGCTCCTAAGGGATGAAGGACTGCCTCACAGGCTGTAATCCCTGCCAGCTGTGAAGCAGGCTCTGTTCCAGAGATGCTCTTTTACCTTTCCCAATAGTCTCACGGCAACTTCCACTTACAAGTTCCAGCCCAATGGGCTGCTGAAACAGCATCCTCCCTCTGCAAGGATTTTGTGGTCCAGCTGGTGGACTGAAGCCAAGCACAGGCTCAAACAAAACCACTGGGCCATGAACCCATTCTGTTACAAATGAGCAAACGCCTTGATCCTGCTCCTGGTGTATTGACCCAATTGATGCAGGTCATCGATTGAGGGGTCTGTCACTCCCATCCCAGCCAGGAACTGCCCACAGTGATGTCCACCTGGAGTGGCAGGGAAAGTGTCATCCACCATGGGTGCTGAGAATGGGGTCTTTGGGTGTTTTAGGAGCTGAAATACCCAAAATCACAAATGTGGAGCTTGATGAGGTGAAGGGAAGAACAGGCTGTTGGTGTCTCTTAGCCCCTTTCTACTTGCTGGCATCCTGCAGCGTGAGTGTGCTCTGGGTTTTAAAATAAAAGCCTAACGATCCCTTCCTCTTTCCCAGGTCTGGCACCAGGGACAAATCCAACATCTTTATGTTGTTTTCTTGTTTTTTTTTTTTTTCTCCTTGGAAGCCCCTAAGCTGTTTGGCTTTGAACATTCTCTGAAAGTGCTCCTTGAAGCAACAATGTGAAAACTTCAGTACAAACACTTAATGCTAAACTGAAAAATAGAAAGATTTAGGCAAGCTTAATACCAAAGAGTGTTGTAAATCAGGCCTATAATCTGAGCAGATCTGGCACATAATTAATCTTTGGGGAGTCTCTGGGTAGCAACTTGCAGGTCGTTAGTCAATAAACTCCCACAGCTCTCCCTGGGTTTGGGATTAAGCTCTGTGTGTGAATAATCATCTAATTAATCACCTCATGCAGGGGTTTTAGAGACCTTCAGTCTCTGCTCTTGGAAGAGGTGTAAGTTTAAGCACAGTTGTGCCACAGCATGCTAACAGGAGTCAAGAGAAATTCAGACAGGAGGTAGTTTTCATCTCAGGTGGTGCAGGAGGGTTTGAAGTTCTCATTTGTTACAAAGGCAAACTCATCTCAACCATGAAATGAACCCAGGCACGTTTGCCTTGAGATGATTCCTGAAAATGATAAAACATTAGAGACTTTTTTGAGGTTAACTTATATTAAACTTCATGACAAAGGCAGTCCCAGGCTGCCTGCTGTCTTACAGATATATGTAACTCTTTCTGATTCAAATTATCTATATTTGAGAACTCTTTCGCCAAAATTAATGTTGCCTTGCCAGGACCAGGTACAGCTGTGAGCTGAACATGTGAGCTTCAGCCCCATCTTTGAGCATATTGATAAGGAGAAGCAGCAGCCTGTGGGAGGAGGATGGAATTTACCCTCGGGATTTGGCTGCATTCTGCAGAGCACCCAGGCAAACCTGTGTTTTCTTGGTAAACACCAAAGAGAGAGATGGACTTAAAGCTGTGGAGATCTGTCTGTCCTGAATTTTTGACTGTTGTCACGAGAAACAGGAAAAATGTTGGGATGCCATTCCATAAACACAAGTTTTCCAGGCAAAGGGTCTAAAACACAATTTCGAAACTCGTTCAAATTTTCAGACCTTTTGAAACCTTAGCAAAGTGTCTTCTAAAATTGTTGCCTGGAAGGAAACTCAGGCACAGTTTCTGCTCTTTCACTCTGCTGCAGCTTGCTATATATTTTTAATGCCCTTATACAATGATTTAAGTAAGAAGAAAATTAGCATTGATATGCACAATAGAAGCAAATGTCTGTTTTAAAGGTACCATTCTCCACAGCAAGGCCATGGATTTAATAGGCTTTTACTGTATTATCGATAGCACAATGCTGTGGCATTGAACCACAACTATAGGGAACAATCCAATTATCGTTCAATTGAGCCAAAGCAATTAGTCGGCTTAGGCCAGGGGATAATGCAATCAGCTGAAAATGTTCAACAATCAGATTTGCAGAAAGCTGAAACTCACAGATTCTTTCTTTTCTCCTTTCTTACTCAGCTGACTCAGAGATCTCATTCCAGCTAATGAACGCTGGCAAAGCAGCAACTCAAAATATGGTGGAAGCTTCAAAAGGTCTTTGGCCAAATTAATGAAGGATTTTAAACAGGGAGGTTGTTTTTGAGGCGCATAAACTCATGGTCTGCTCTGCACTTCATCCTCCTTTAGAACTGCAAAAATGCATTCAAACTCATCCTCAGACTTTGATGCCTATTTTCCCTATTTAAATATTTTAAAAAAGGAAAAGCAATTATGAAAAATTATTGTTAGATGTGAGATGTAAGGATATAAGGACCAAAGTTGTTATTTAAGTGGGTGTGTAAATTTGAGATACTTGGGACTGGCTGAATAAAAAAATTACTTAACTGAAGTTTTCCTATAAAATGTATGTACTCATGGTAAGGTCACTAACATTTTCTGGAAAGGTTTCTCTCAAAACTATTTTTTTTTCGGACGAAGCACAGCATTTTGGTAAATATATTGCCAGTGTTAAGTAAAAGATTAAAAGGTTCAAGCCACAGCATTATGTGAGTACCCTGTGCTCCTCCCTGTAGCTTAAGGATCTTTTGAAGGCAGAATTAACATAACCAAAGCATTAAAGACTCAAATACTTTCGTCTCACGCTGAATGAGCAATCAGTACATTATGGGCCTGACTGCTGTTCCACAACTATTATACTCCCTTTGACTTCTTTTGGGATTGTTGCTGCCCAGACTAATGGTATATGGGATCCAAATGATCTTGTTTCTGGTTGAAAGAATTGGAAGAGTGCACTTCATGACTGTACAGAGTGCTGCTTCTGCCGACAAAACCTGAATACAGAGCAACTCTTCCTATCTGAGGATAATCTGGTTAGATACACTTTTTGTTTACCAGCATTGTTATCCTGCAGCATGAAAAGTGCTCCTGTGTTTTGTTAAGCAGAAGAGCTGATGTGGCGCTGCTACATAAGGATTGAAAAATCACAATTTGAATGGTTTGACTCTGGAGAGACTGGGCTGACACAGGTAGTCTCCAGGCATGGTCTGCTGAAAATCTCTGATTCCTCTGCACTGAGAAAAATTAGACAAGAACTTGATTTTTCCAGCCTGAGTGTAATCTGGGTTTGAGCAGAGCAGGCACAGAAGAATTTGTAGTGTTATAGACATGATTCCTTCTGCACTCAGCCATAGGAAAGATTACCCCAAAGCCAATGTCTTTTGAGCTCCGATCATCACTTAATAGGGAGATTACATTGTAGTAACCCAAAACTACCTTGGCCTCTAAACTGGGGTTAGACAGAAGTGTTGGATTTCTCTGAATCAAGTGAAAATGTAGAAATAATGCACACACTGGGGTCTCTTGAAGGTTGACTTGAAACTAAGTCATGGCAGCTCTTTTGGAATTGTCTGTTGCTGCATTTTTCTGTGAGATGTTTTCTGGAGCTCATACTGGGCACTGCTCGTGAGATGGACAGGAAGCCTCCCTTGGAGCTGCCTTTTGTGCAACTCTTTAAAGTTAGCTCAGAAATCTGTCAAAGTGAGAGCTTGTCTGGATAGAGGAGAGTAGTTAAGGTTTTTGCTGTCTAATTGATAGATTGAAGGCACTGATGTGGAATGGAAGAGCTTGGGCTAAATTCTAATCTAACATAGTGCTGTATGTGGAAATACTTCAGCATTAACAACAAAACGATGGAATTCACATACTCTCACTTGCCTCTAGTGTTGATTAAAAAAGCCTAATAAGCCCTTATCTCATGCCTTCACATCTGAATGGATTTATAAGATGGGGATGGGAGAGTGGAAAAGAGACCTCCAGGTTTCTCCCCCTGAACACCAGACTGCAACATCAGCTGGTTTGGATTATTCCGTCTCTGCAGATGGATCTGGCTCTTGTGTGCTGTTGAAGGGGAAAAAACATCATTATCCTTGGAAATTCGGAGTGAATACAAAGTCTTTAAGTGTGAAAAAGGATTTTTCTTGCTTCTTAGTTTATCTTGAGGCTGTTTCTGAGCTCTGCCCATTTGCCTTCATGCATTCCAAAGAATCTGTCTCCAGAGTTGAAAGCAACTGTTGTAATGCTAAGTTAGAAATATTTGGGGAAGACATTAAAATAGAATTCTAAAGGGTTTATGACATGCTGTGCCATTATGTACCGCTGTACGAAAGTTGAATAAAAAATCAGCCAAATGAGCTGCACTATTCATGTAAAGCTTGCTAACCTATGAATAATGCGATCACCCCCGATACAGCATTGTAAAGGTTTTATCAGCATCATTGGAGTATTTTTATCTGTATTTGCATGTCTTAACAGGAGGAAGCAAAGGTACTAAGGTTGTAGAGTCAAACTTCCAGCTCTAAAGAACTTGGCTCTGGGTTCTGCTTTTCTTGCCTTTTTAATTTATTTATTTTTTAAAATTTTTTTCAAAGTTGATTGCCTTTGGTATGAAATGCTGAGTTTTTCTTTACTAAGAAAGCAAAGAGATCTGGTGACATTACACTGAATCTATATTTTCTGTCTTCCTACTTTGCATGGAGTCATCAAACACATGAAGTTATGAGCACCAGAGAAGGAACTTTCTGCTCAATGCAGTGCCCACCTGCCCAGCCACCCCTCTCCTTTCCACTTATGCTGAGTGTTTCTTAAAGCCATTCTGCTCTTCATAATGAGAGAAAGAAGATGATTTTATGGCTTAGCTGAAGGGTGCCTCGATAGCACAAATTTCCATCTGCCTGGTGATTTCCTATCGGATGCTGTGCAAACCTGGCTCTTCCCAAGTAGCCACCAGCTGTCCTCAGCTTTCAGGACCACTGAGAAAACTGCCGTGTGGGAGGATGTGTGACAGCTTTATCTTTTCAAGAGGGAAAACTCTACTACTTTCCCTGCCCACCCTGGTTATGCTGTTCTGAAGTTTCTGTTGCTGCTCAGCTCTCGAGTTACAGTACAAGGTAGTGGGGAGAGAGCTCAAGAGGGAATTTGACATGGCATGTGTTGATAGACAAGGGGTAATGGCTTTAACCAGAAGGTGGGCAGATTTATATGAGATATTAAATAAAAATTCTTGGGCAGATTTATGTGAGATATTAAATAGAAATTCTTGACCGTGAGGGTGGTGAGGCACTGGCACAGGTTGAGCAGAGAAAATGTGGCTGCCCCATCCCTGGAAATGCTCAAGTCCAGTCTTGATGTGGCCTGGCCAACCTGGTCTGGTGGAAGGACACTTCGCCCATGGCAGGGGGCTTGGAAATTCATGGTGTTGAAGGTCCATTCTAACCCAAACAGTCCTATCATTCTATACCAGGATTGAACATATAGGGGTAGGAGAAAGGACAGATTTTATCTCCAGAAAAGGCGGTAAAAATGTTATCTTGAACTAAAATTATATTTCATTGCCTTTTCCCAGTAGATCCAAGTCTCTGTTCAGGCAGAATTTGTGCAGTTCCTTTCCAATGATCTTCTGAAGCACATCTGCAGTCAGACAACTGTTGCAATAGGGGTTTGGCAATAGCAAAGTTGTGTGGAGTGTGTGAAAACCTCTCCCTCTGCTGCTCTTTGATCTCCACCCTTTATATGAGGCACTGCGTGCTACAATCGGCTTACGCTCGGTGGTGCTCATTTAACTAAGGGGAAAGGAGCAGAGCCATGGATCACCCTGATGTGTGGCTGGGTTTGTTACTCAGCCTCTGGGCTGAGCTGCTGCTGCTTATTCACCTTTGGGATTGATCACTACGGCGTTGTGTTCTCCCATGCTGTGAGTCACTTATGGGACAGGACAGCTCTCCTCTGGCTACTGAATACTGCTCAGAGGCTGCTGATTGAGTGACTCAGCCCAGTGTGCCACTGCTAATGCCACCACTCTCTCGGTCATTTATCCAGGTTTCTTTCTGGACGGGGTTATTGGTGCTGTGGGATGCTGAAGCATTTGGTTGGGGTGAAAGGCTCCCCGAAGGTGTGACTCACCAAATGGGTCTGCTAAGCAAACCATGGACATTTCTAACAGGAGAAAGGGCTCCTCCTCTTAATCCTGAGGGTTGTACTCTTCCTGTCAGGCTGCCTCCTGCTCTGTCACCCCTGGCCAGGTGTGCTGTGTGACAGCCCACGGTGTGCTGGTGCTGGGCACATCTCCAGGATGGGCAGAGCTTTGCAGACCTTGGAGCACTGGGCCCAGCCCTGCTCTGCTGCCCAGTGTGGGAACTGCAGGCATGTAGTAAGAACAACTTTCCCATGAGTGAGGCCTGTTTGTCCAGTTTGCACTATTCCTCTCTAGCTCAAAACAAGCAAAAATCCATAAACAACGATAATAAGAGACTTGCAGGTGTTATTATTGCAAGATTTTGTTCTAACTATGGGTAACCAATGACATTGTGGGGTGGTGAATTGAGAGCCAATGGATGTGTGACATGAATGTTAGAAAATAGTATAAAAAGGCTTTGGAAAATACAGAATTACTTCCTTTTCTCTGACCAAGAAGCTGCTGTGGTGAACTTTTTAATTGTCGTGACCATCTCCACAGTGACAGCCCAGCAGGTGACTTGCATGTCTCATATCCTGGGGCTTGTTGTGCCCACGTGAATAGAGGTATGAGAAGGTGGCTTGGAGAAAAAGTGCAGAAAACATCTTTTAAATGCAGCTAGGTTCCTTGATGTAGTCCAGCTGGGCCCAGGAAGTTGTTTTCTCCCATGGCTGTGATCCTGCTCTGTGATCTTGCACTCGAGAGGTACTTTGTGACGATTACTGGAGGTGTCTGAGCGTTTGGAGCAGCCCAGAGGAGTTCAGAGGCAGCTGCACATCTGTTGCAGAGCTTGGAGCTAAGCAAGGGAACAACGGAGGCCCGGAGGCAGCAGAAGTCAGGGCATTTTACTGCTTCTGCTAATATAATCCTGCTGGTGCATCTCCACGCTGACACAAAGCAGCATCCTGCACCCCACATGGTGGAGAGAGGCCTTTGGTGTCTCAGTGATCTCTCTTCAAGAGCAGGAAATGCTCTTTATTCCTCTCTTCCTCACCCCTGCCTTAAATAAGTGTGATTCCATAGAGATAGTCAAGTCCCAAACACTGCGTGGAGAAAAGTTGAGAGCTGTATGGAAATGGATTGTGAGGACACAGAAATAAGATCTCCTCTGCCGTATCTGTGCTGTCACTGCATCTCCTGGGGATTCCCTTTCCCATCCACGGTTCATTAAATTTATGCCATCTGCTAGGGATGTTCTTGGGAAGTGTTTAGTGCGCAAGGCTGTTCCCAGCACGGTGGGAGTCATATCTTTGGTTGCATTGCTTGGGTGAGAAATTGCTGAAGGCAAGAATCTGCACCAATTACGAGCAATAAATGCGGAGGGGTGAAGGCTGGGGAGGATGTCAGATTGCTTAAGTCTATTCCAACACAGTTGTGTTGGACATACGTTTCTTGAGCTCTCTAAAATCTTGGTCAGCATTTCTGAGAGGATTTTCTGTTCTTTGCCACCCTGACTTTAGCATGACATCAGACAGTGAAATAGAGCTCTTCGGGGCCTTTCTCCATGGCATTTTGATCCCAGACATGTTGAACTCCTGAGGACTTCTGTGCTCAGAGACCAGGTCTGAGCAAAGGAACCACTCTGGGCTTTGAGATGAAGAGACCTCTTACACATGCTTGAAGTAGGAAGAATGACAAACTCAGATGATACCAGAATTTTTTTTAGTGAGTTCAAGTGAGGGACTTTTAAACCTGAACTGTAAGAGATGAACTCTTGGTGTGAGATGGAAAAACTGTCTTACTGCTCTTCCCAGGTCGGTTCAGTTTGCGCTCCTTTGTTATGATGGCAAAACAACAATCTGCTCATGTCACTGCTGGTTCAGTCACCACAAGAGCAGAAATTGTGAGAGTTTCTGGCAAACTTGGCTTAAGCAGTCAAAGCCAATAGCTCTGCAGAGGAATTTTCTGCCCTGTGGATAGGGAACACAGCTCTCTGTATATATCCTCGGCAATTTGTAGATATTGCTTTTATCTTCTGTTTTTTCATTACTGGCCAATAACCATACCTGATTTATTTAAAGTCTCCCTGATGCACAATTAAAAGTCAGCAAAGTTGAGGGGTCCTCAACAAAGTTGAGATCCTCTAGAACACGATCAGTAGCTGTCTGGAGGTATAAACAAATGAGCTGAAAATCGAAATATAATTTAACCACAGCACAGATGCCTCTACATCAGCTGGGAATTTTTCATTTTCCTCTATTATGTTCTGTTATGAGCTTTATTCATATTTGAGTCACATGCAGAAGTTTCAGATCTTTCATGTCAGACTATAAAGAAATGTAGAAGCAATAACTTCTTCCAAATATTGTGTTCTAACCTTCAGATGGATTACCTGCAATTATCCCACTGATGAGAAATAGTAATTCTCCCCAATGTATTTCCATGACACATCCTTTGAACTCACAGTGATCTGTAAGCATTTTAGCTCCTCACAGAAAGAGTCTTTCACTTGCTGCCTTGTAAACAAATTGAAGAATTAATGGCAAACTGAGAGAAAAGGGATGATTTTTTTTTTTTTCTTTTGCAACCAATAATGTAGAAACATTTTGGGGGCAGGGGGGGATAAGACACCAAACAGAAATGTCTCCCCACCTCAGTACTTGGTTCAGGAGTGTGTCTTCATTTTTGATTAACCATGATTGTTTTCAAGTCCAGATTTGCCAGTCTTCTAAATTTCAGACTTGAATAAGTGCCAGAATTTGGCTCTATATGTGTGTTTTCAAGCACGGTGGCACTGTCCAGAACTCTTCTTTATCCAATTTCTGACAACCAGGTTTGGCTGGAGCCAGCTGAGCTCCAGCCCTGCTCCAGCTGCAGAAACGCTGCATTTTTCTGGGAATCCAAAGATGGAATGAGACCTTGATATGGAAGTCCACCAGCACACACAGGAGGGAAGGGAGAAGGCTGTCGTTCTTCTAGGACAGTCCAGATATATCACAAGCCTCGAAACAGTCCCATTTTCTGCAATTTCCATGGCGGTTTGGAGGCTGACACCTCCCTGGTGCAGTGGTGGTGACAGTCACGAGCAGCTTGGGTGCCTGGGTGTCCTCTCACATCAAACTCAACAACCACAGTGCCTTTTGGCAGGAGCTCTCCCACAGCACTGAGACAGGCAGCGGGGACAGCTCCTCCCCAGGCTTCCAGGACTGCTGCTGTATTCACAGCTGCAGGATATTCCCAGAGCAAGCCAACTATTTCCTCTTGCATTGTTTTCCAAGTTCTACTGCAGGACTGTTAACAGACCTGTGCCCTGTGTGCACCTTCTGCAGGACTTTATTTGAGGGGGGAGGAAGGTTTCAGCAGCTCTGTTCAATAGCACAGGGCTTGCACGGCATCTCCTTGATAAACCAGGTGGTGTTTTTAAATGTGAAGCCAGAGGCAGGGCTTGGCCTCTGTTCAGGCCAACGCGCCAAGGACATGTGGGCTGCACACTGAGGGCAATTCCTGTCCTGTGGAAAGTGCCTGCTCTGTCCTGTGCATCTTCCAAGATGAGCCAAGAGAGCTGTGTCCATCTCAGACGGTTTCTGGAGGGCTGACTGTGCTTTCCTGAGTTTCTGATGTCAGGAGAGAACAGCTCTAAGCCTTGAAGCAAAAATAAAGTAAATTTATAATTATTCTGAAACCCCTTAAGGAGGAGGAGATGAGGGGAAGGAGCAGCGATTAAAGTAGATTTGCAGTTTCATTTAATAAGTTATGACTGGGCTGGAGAAAAGCTGGCAGAAGAATATTGCTGAAACCCTTTAAACCAAAACAGTCCAAGCTTGATGGGAAAATCTTTGAGCCTTCCAGGAATAACCCATATGCTAATGAGGAGGCTGTATTTTGTTTCCTTCCAGTAACATCTATGGGTGAATCAAGAAGAGGGCTCAGTGTGCTGTGTGATGCAGAGATTGTGTGTTAGGCTCTCAAAATGTTTCTGAAGAAAGAAAGGATGTAGAAGACAAGGAGGAAAAAGAGTAGCCTGGTTACTTCTAGAAAGAAAGCTAAAGTCAACTGAAGTTAAGGAGGTTTATGGGTTCCCATAATCTGCCTTGTCTACATATTTTGAATTAAAAAATGTTCTTGTTAAAAGTGATTAATTTTAAATGCTATGAGTCCTCTTGTTTTCTGTAATTGGAAAGCTTTGAATGCTACTCAGCTTCAGGTTTTTCAAGATGGTCAGACAAAAGGATTCTCATCCTATTTAAATAATAAAATATTGGTAAATACACACTTATCTTGTTGCTTATGTAGTTCTCTTCATCAACATCCTCTTCCCAAAGGGTTCCTTATCCTATCTGACAGCAAACTGGCATCCAGGCAAGCAAGGCATTTCAGGAAGGTAGTTTGCCTGTGGCATGAATCACATTCTCTCCGTTGCCTGGTCTGTAAAGGGTACACATTTTCAGAAAGGATGATGGTGGGGTGAGCTGTGATGGCTACCACGGAAATCACTTCTCCATTTGGTGGCAGACAATTTGTCCCAGCATAAAATTATAGAACAGATTGTGTTCAACGGAATTTTAAAGATCATTTAGCCCAACCCTGCTGCAATAAGCAGGGACATCTCTCACTAGATGAATATTTTCAGGGGTAGAAGCATATTATTGGAATTTCTTGCCAAAGGAACCTGTAACACAAAGCTACCTGTGAATAAAAGAAATAGGAATATTCTTGGCCCTTCTGCTTCTAGGAATGTTACAGCAAATGTGTAAAAGGGCTTTGAGTGGCAGAGAATTTAAACAGCTTTTTAAAAATCCACCTCAATTTAAAGCTGAAAGATAATCCAACATTGCATAAGCTTGAAAAAGTCGTACAGATATGAGTTTAGCAAAGTGGTTCCCATGCCAGGCTGGATCTCTCTGGGAACAGGCCAGTAGGAAATATGTAGCAGAGAAGGGACTGTCAAAATTTTCAGAGGATGACAGTGCAGAGGCAGATTCCTTTTCGGGGCCAGCTCCTAGCTCCACAGCAGGACACCTTCCCCTTGAAGAGGTTTGTGGAGCACAGGGTGGGACCCTCTGCTTGCTGGGTTTCATCACTGGGGCTTTCTAGCCTGAAATTTTCAGCCTCTGCGTTCCCTACAAAAATGTGGGAGCATTTGGGGAGCTACCCAGTATAGCACAATTGTGTGGCCTCACTTGTCTTGAAATGTGAATTGTTCTATGACTAATGAAATCTCTTAAATTCCTGTAAATAAAAGATGGGAACAGATTTGCTGGTGGAAAGCGTCCCAGCTCAGCAGTTTCTCTCAGCCCCAGAAAACTGCCATTTGCTTGCATTACTTTCATAGATTTGTAAATATTGCAAAACACGAGCAGTTTAAATTTTCATGCTTTAATGTGAGGCTGTGGCTGCAGCACAGCGGGGATTGGGCTGGGAGCTTGCACATCAATGTGGATGATTGATAAAAACATACAGGAGGGATGGGATAGGACAGGAGGTTTTCCTAGGGTGTAATTTGAGTTCCTCAGTGTGGATGGAAATGTCCATTCCAGGTAGAAGGCAGAAACAGAAGCCTCTTGACTAAAACATTGGAGTGAAGATCTCTGTTTGCGCAGAGCAATGAGAGATGATGCTGATGCTCTAAGCTTTTCTCTCTTCATCTGATAGAAAAAGGGCTAATCGGTCATCTTTGTTTCTTTTTCCCTGTTTATGTGATTTCTTGCCATTAGGAAATACTTTGGTTACAAATCTCAGACCCAGTGGAGAAATATCCTTTATGTATCCTGGCTAAGCCTCTCTCAGGAATGGAGCAGTAAGCCCCCAGATAGCTCAGGTGGTCTTTTCCTGTATTAATCTAAAGCTGCCCATTGCTGGTTGTGCTGGGCTGGCCAGCCCTAAGCCCATCCACATGCATTCATTTAAGCAACTTAGAAAAATCCCCAGGCTTTTAAGAGACCCCTACATATTTCATAGATTGCTGGGATGGTATAAGCCCTTACAATTTGAAGCAGGGGTGCTTGCTTGATGAGGACATTTGCTGTGGTCAGAATATTTTAGCAGCTGTGAGCACCTGCCTCTTTCAGTACGTGCTGTCTGATCATATGATTGGTCTTTTGTGAGCTAAGAAATAATTTCCCCATTGACTGTCTTTTTTAAATGTAGTTTTTCTTTCCTGAATTGCTCGCACAGTGCATATAAATCACACAGCCAAAGTGCATGTGGAGCTCACTTGCTTTTGGGCTTGTGAAGATATGAAATATGCAGCTTGCATTTTGCAATCATAGCAGTCTGAAAGGAAGTGTACATGCTTTTTGGAAAGCATCTTGAAGGTATTTTTCAGCATCTTCACTTTTAGGTGTCTGGCTTGAGGGATTTTTGGAGAATTTCTGCTCTGAAAAATTTATTTGAGTAAGCAACAGGTTATGAACACCTTCAAGCAACTGCAGTGGACAGTGGCTCCAGCAATTCAGAGTCCAGAGGCAAGGAGAGCTGCAAGACCTGACATATGGAGAAGGACTGACACACTGGAAGCTGTAATAGGTGGACCTGCTACGTTAATTTCTTCACCACCATTTAGGATCTGCGAGGTTCAAGACCACCCTGCTCTTTTAAAGGAGGGTTTATCACCCTTAAGCCAGAATCTGTCTTCTCTTTTTGGCAGTCGTGGCTGTGTCAGATGTAGGCATTCCCCAGTTGTAGGGGGTGCAGTTTCACCTCCTGCATGGACAAAAATTATGTTTTTTCCCCATAGTAGAACGTGAGCAGCTCTAAAACCATTTATTTGCTTAGGTGATGATGGGTGGCAGTCTCACCCAGAAATGGTGTTTGCTGAGAGCAAACCTCCATCAAGGCGGCCGTGGATGATGCAGAGTCCCCTGTCAATGTCTGTACCACTCTTTTGGGCCTCTTAAAGGGTTATGCACAGGGGGATACATCTTGATTTGCTGCAGTCATGCTCAGTGATGTGTCAAAACCCTGTGGGATCAGCGCTGGCTCTCTACATCCACCCGTGAATGTTTTGGCATATTTTGAACACTTGCTCAGGGAATTTGGCCTTTTATTAACAATTGTAAAACAATGATGTCTCACAAATCCTCTTTAACAGAGACAGCGATTTATGTGTGTTTAATATAAAACCTCTTTACTTAGGGTTTAGGCAGCGGGGAGGAATTGCACCCGAAAACGGTTTGGCATGAAAACGTGGTGCTCTCTGGTTCCAGTGTTTTTGCACTGGAAAAACATCAGGTTTGGCTGGCTGAGAGGTGTGTTTAATGTGTACCAGTGCAGTGAACACAGCTCTTGGGGGCAAAGATTGCTTTGCTATGACCAATATGACACTGCATACCTGAGTATGCAAAAAATCCCCTGAAACTGCACTGCCTGTCACGTCTTATTGCTTAACCATGTAGCCAGAGGCAGACCTGACGTTAAGGCCATTCTTGCCTCCCGGTGGGGAAGGCATCTTCAATCCCATCAGAGCACATGCATTTAGAAACTGCAAACGAAGCCTGCTCAGAGCTGTCACTTCGCTCCCTTAATGAGTCCATTCTTCAATCAAGGTAGTTTCTTCTCTGGGAGCTCAATGATAATGTTTGAGTATGGGATATTTATAGTGTTAGTTCCAGGCTCTTAGCAGCCTAATGGCTGAAGCCAGGCATCTCTGCTTTCATCAGCTGGGGCGGGGAGAGGTGGGCACTGTGTAGAGCTTTGGCTGAGCTTGGAAATTTAGATTTCCTCAAAACAGGAGCCCGGAAAAGCTGACATATTATTAATTCCCCTTCCTTCTGGACTGGGCACTGCTTAACAAATCATGCCAGGCGAGGAGAAGGGGAGGAAAATAGAGTGTGAAAATTAGTGCAAGCTTAGCGCTTGCTCTTGCAGCAAAGACTGCAGCACAGCATTGCGCTGACAGTGCTGGGACTCACCTGCCTTGGTCAGCAGCTCTGCCAGCTCCATTTGCTTTGCTCAGCCTGGCTTTGCTTGTCCTGATTTACCTGGACTTTTCCTTTAAAGTAATGCACTTGGCCGTGGCAGAGGTACCGGACTGGTGGCATTTGTGCTTGGGGAAAAGTCACTTTTCTCTAACAATATCTTCTTTTCCCACCCACTTCTCCTACTACTTATACTCCTCAGTTTTCAGGAATTATTTAGGACTAGACAAGCTAGTGTGGGGGAGTGTGCTAATACTGCATTTTGAGCCCAAACTGGAGCTGTTGTGTCAAGTTCCTGCATTTTCTGTCAAGGCTCTCAGGATTAGAAACTTTATGATAGATACCGACATTCAGGTCCTACTAATTACAGATTGTTCTCAAGTCAACAGGGAGAGAGAAGAGTTTTCTTAGACCTGTAAGCCATGAAAATGCCCTTGACCTGGCCATAGGTATTGCACAGCCTTCTCCCAAGGCTGCTTGGACTTCTCAGGGTAATAAAGGGCATTGCCCACCAGCTCTCTGCAGGCCTTGGCACTCAGCCCATCTCCCACACTCACCTCCTATTTTGTAAGCTGTCAAATGCCTGCTGAGATGATGTTGCTGTACAGCTTTCAGGTAAAATATTTATGAGTGGTTGAAAGTTATTAGTAAAAGCATCCAGCCATGGTTATGCAAAGAGGAGAGTTTGAGCTTTACCAAGTCCAGCCTTTCTCACCATGGGAAAGCTCTGCCAGCTGTCCTTCCTGCCACCATAAGCGCTTTGGAAACAGAGTCCAGAGTTGCATTACAGGTAATTTTGAGGATCCTGCCCTCACCTTGGTTTTAATCATCACACTGTCATAATGCAAATAACTCTGGGTGGTTTTGGAGGAAGGTCATTGGATCCCACAGTTCCCCCCTGGAGCTCTTACAAACCTGCAAGTGCATGGGAGAGATTTTGTGTGTGCTTTATTTTAGTGCACTTACTGCTTCTGCCATTGTTGGTTTTAAATTTCTTGATATTTGTGGGATTCTCAGAAGCTGGCAGAGAAGCAGGCAGGAGCACCCAAGATGGTGAAAAGAAAAGAGAGAGTTTATTTACAGAAACTTCTTTATATATCCATTAATAATCTAGCAACTATTGGTCAGCAGGGAATCCACCTCCCAAAGGCATTGGTCACAGCCCTACAACATCTAATACCAAACACAGAGATTAAAAAAGTACAAAAATGCAGTTTATCTCTATTCTCCATGAGAAAGAAAAGGATTTCTAAAACAGTGCAACTACATGCCATGAAAGTGCTTGGGTGTTATTTTTTTTTTTTAAATACATTTTCTTAGGCCTCGTTGTCTTAAAAAATATTTGTGTTCAACAAAACAGTATCCTATCAAAATTGCCTTTACTCCACAGCCTCACACTTCAGTTCTGCTCCTCTTCCTGCTTTAGGAAAGCTTTGCTGTTCCTCATGCTGCAAATATATGACTCAGAGGGAAAAAAAATCATAAACCCAAATCAAACCAATATTTTTTCATAAATGAAACAAGGCTCTGTGGAAGCTTGGCATCACCACCGATATTGCAAACAAATCTTGTTTATAATAATCAAATAAGCTGTGGTTGTTTCTGTGCCAATAAAGGAGGCTCTTGGGAGGACAGGGCACAGCAAGCACCACCTGCATCTGTTCCTACCTGGGATGGGCTGGTTTGGAGTCTAAATCAGTGCCTTAAACACTGCAGCTGAAGCTCTGAATTTCAACCCTCAAAGTGTTTATACCATGTTTGTGCTGTGAGTGATCTTCGCACTGTGAGATCTGGACGGGCTTTGGACTGGGGCTGCTCACATCAGGCTCATACACTATTTATTCCAGGGCTGCTGTCCTCCTTCCATGGGGGAATTCAAGCCAAGGCTGCTGAGGAAGGCTTGGAGAAGAGTGGGTGCTCATTCCTCAGGACATATCCCTCCCTGCAACTTTGTATGGGAGAAAATTCCAGTTTCTCACAGACATTTTGAAATTCCTCTAGATCCAGCAGAAATTTTCCTTCCCCTCCTACTTTTCTTAAATCACCACGGTTCTCACTTGGCTGAACAAACCTGAAATCCCTTGAGGTCATTCCGTGCTTAAGGCCCTCATACTCTGAGCACCAGTGCTCCCCACCACCTCTGAGTTTTGGGGTTCCTAGTGCCACATGCATTGGCAGAAGGTCAGAGGGGATGACCAGCGTGGCTGCTAATGTTTTAAAAGTCAGTGAGTACCAAAGCAGGCAAAACACTGAACAGGAGCTTCTTTTTAGTCCCTGAAAAGTTAATGATTGTGTCATGTAAAAGACCGCGCATTTCAAGGCCGGACATGTGAGTTGCCCTTTGTTAATTAGAGCCAAGGGATGAGAAACCATTGCACCAGAAGTTTAAGTCCAAGTCTTTATGCATTTATCTACTATTGTTTCCCTGGCTGTTAAACTATTTGCTAGTACTCATCCCAAATTCATGAAGTACTATAAATACTCGCAGAGAAAAACTTCATTATTTTTTCATAAAGGACAAGAAATACAGTTGGGAAGTTCAATTTCGTAGTCATGCTCGTAAACAACTGAGGGCTTGCTGGGTTCCCATTAAAAACTTGTCAGGTGGTGCCTCTGTTCTGAGCCCTGGGCGGCCTATTCCAAGTGTAAGATGGAAAAGTTTAACATTTCTAATTAGACATATTCCCATATGCGAGAGAGACAACTACCCTCTGATGGTGTACTTCATAAATTTGGTAAAGATGGTGGAAATTTCTCGGTACCTATTACCACCTGCCAAGCTGCATGCTTGATTTTTAACCCCAGGTCCTCTTTTAGGTCCCTTCGTGCTGCCAAATAAAATTATTTTGGTATGACTAGGAATGGAATCCTGCCTGTTTGTTAGGAGATCATTTTGGTCGACTGAAGCTCTGAAACTCAGTGCTTATGTATCCCTAAAATGCAACAATCTCTCGTTCAGATCATAGCAAACTCGGGCTGATGGAAAATAGGAGTTTTTGCTCCTGGCTTGTGGTGACTTGGAACAAGGCCTGTTGTGATGGGGCACTGCTGCTACCCCTAACAGATTTTGCCTCAGACATAATCTGACTCAAGTTTTCAATTATTATTACTGTACTCATTATACCCACTTAAGTGATATTTTAAACTTTGCTCTGAGTCATCAAGTAGGTTTTTCTCCCCTCCCACTCATTTGTAATATTTTCTAGATATTCGCCCAGGTTAATGCTCATTAATTTAGGTTCCAAAATTAATAATCCCCTGATAAAATACTCTAGTTTAAATAACTCTTTAGGCTTAAGGCAGATGTCATGTGTGAGTCATAATGTATTCCCACCACTTCGAGAAGAATATTGTTCACAGTGTCATATCCAGAAACATCAAATTATCTGCTGAATATTTAGAAATGGGTGTATATTTGGTAACTAGAAAGAACAGATATAAGTGCTATAATAATAAATGTTCCAAAGTGCTATTATTGTAGTAATACTTATTAAGTGTTTTTATTTTCCAGCTGCAATATAGTAGTTTAAACACATCTGACTTATTTTCAAAAGTCAAATGGATAAGAAACTCTTAAGGGAATGCTTGTAAGCGTTTTCTAAAGTCATTTTCTTGCAGGTTGGAAGAACATTGATATATCCCTCAGCCATCCCTTTTACAGCTAGGTCTGCACTAGGCTTGGCTTCAAAATTAGGCACTCTGGGAGAGCAGAGGTAAATGAGCTGCTCTGTCCCTGTCCTGTTGCCAGTTTTCAGGACAGGTCTCGATGCCTTGGCTTTCCTGGGTGTTGTGGTTTAACCCTGGCTGGAAAGTGAATACCACACAGCTGCTCACTCCCACCTGCCCTGGTGGGATGGGGAGGAGAATCAGGAGAAAAAAATGAAAAGAAAAACCCAAACTCATGGATTGAGATAAAAACAGTTTAATAATCGAAACATAATGAAATATAATAATACAAATTATAATAGTAGCAATAATGATGGTTGTGATGAAAAAAGAAAATAAATTAAACCTAAGACAAGTGATGCACAATGCAATTGCTCACCGCTCACTGACTGATGTCCAACCCATCGCCAACCACCAACCAACACCTCCTGGCCAATTGCCCCCAGTTTACACACTGGGCATGACATTCTGTGGTTTGGAATATCCCTTTGGTCAGTTCAGGTCAGCTGTCCTGGCTGTGTCCCCTCCTGGCTTCTGCTGCATCTCCTCACTGGCAGAGCATGGAAAACTGAGGAATCCTTAACTCAGGGTCAGCACCGCTCAACAACAACTAAAACATCAGCGTGCTGTCAGCATTATTGCCATACTAAATCCAAATTCCAGCTACTGGGAGGAAAATTAATTCCATCCCAGCTGAAACCAGGACAGTTGGTTTCAGTAGCTGGTGTGGTGGAGCAACAGGCTGGGATGAGTCTGGGGACGAGGCTGTCATCTTGGTGGCTGCTTCTCTGTGGCTCCAATAAATGTGTGGCACATTTCCTTCCTTGCAGAAGAGGGAACAAGGGATTGCTGAGGTGTGCCCAGCCCCTCAAGGAGTGTGGCTTTAGCTGCCTGTTTGCTCAGCCTGCATCCTGCTGGGAGGGAGGGACACTGCTGCTGGATCGTGGCCAGCGGATCCCACCATCAAGCTTTTGACATGCCAGCTTCTGCTTGTGGAAAACTCCATCTGCAGGTTTACAGAGAGTGATGTCTAAAGACAGATTGGCACCGAGAGCCAGGCGGGGCCCCTGCCAAGGCACTCACAGTTGCAGAGCGCCAGCAGCAGCCCCGTGTGTGCCAACCTTTGGAAATCAAAATCAACTTTTACCCAAACCACCAACCCAGAGTCTGAAATGTTCACATCTCCTTGCCTGGGGATGTCACCCACCCGGGCTGGCACGGGGACTCAAGGGTCATGTAATTCTGCTCGTCACTCTCTCAGTTAATAGGCAGAGGAGTCACAGAAGTGCAGGAAGTACCTGGATAGATTGTCAGGGCTAGTGAGGTGTGTTGGTGTGGTGGGAAAGAGCCATGAAAAACACAGTGCTGATGTGCCGTGGGCTACAACAGCAGAGCCCAAGGTAAAGGCTCAGACCAGGACCCTTCACTGTGTGAATACAAGGGAGGAAAAGCAATGGGAAGCAGGGAAGCCCTACAAGCCTGGTGGGCACTGCAATCCAAGAAGGATGTGACCAGTGAGACACGGACTAGGTGGGAATTGTGGTGCTCATAGTGGACATAGGAAGTGAATTTCCTTTATGAGAAGATGGAAAGAATGGGGTCTCCTGAACACTGAAGACCGAAGGAGAAGGAAAGCAGTCCTCGATTGTGTTAAGTGTGTAAGTGGCTTCAAAGAGCGGGGGAATAATCTGTTCAAGTACATGGTGGGTAGAATCAGTAATAATGAATTTAAATTAAAACAAGGGAGGCTTAAATTAGCATAAGAATTTTGTCTCTAAGTATAGCAAAAAAACTGGAATAGGAGGTGGAGCCTCTGTTATTCAACCTGTCCCTAAATTCTTCAAACAAAACCAGGATCACTCAGGCAGAGTTTGATATTTAATTTTTTTCCCCCAGCCTTATTTTTTGATGGGGGTTGGCAGGGGAGCAACAAGGTATTTTTATCTGTTTTCATTTTCCTCTTTAAGACTGAGTTTCAGCTTTGCTACCTTGTTCTCACTGAAATCATCTCTATTTAGGTGGGGTCATGCTCTGAAATGACAGCCTTCAACTGAGCAAAGGATTTATTTATTTAAGAGGAAACTGTAAATTTGGAAGTCTTCCTTTGATTTTTGGCAACCAGTGTCTGAATCTTCCCTCAGAAGAAGTGGAAAAAAAATTACCCTAAATTGTTCTTGATTCTGTGACAGTCTTCCAGTGTTACCTTGGGCAACTCTCTAATATAGCCCAGAACATGCAGGTGAGGACAGTAATCTTTATTCTTCAGAGAAAAGAGCAGGTTGTACTTTCTTAGTGGTAAGGACTATTTCTTCTCTGTACTGCCCCTATTATGTGGAGTCACACTTTAAATCTCCCTGCGACTGCAATAGGCACTAATCTTCCTTTGTCAAAATCTGAGATCACCAATGTCCCACAAATACAAAAAGCTCCTGGAAAGCACTTCCTGGATGAAATCCTGTAATAAGGTATTTAAAGAGCTCAGAGAAAAATGGGAAGAGAGCCCACTACTAACACAGATAAACTCGCTCAGGTGAGCCCAAGGCTCTGTGTCTCCAGGACAGGTGTGTGCTGATGTGACCTTTTGGTACCACAGCCTGCTGGTCGGCAGTGCAGAGCTCTGGAGTCATTAGCAGCTCTTTGGAGTCATTAGCACTGGTTTGGAGTCATTAGCAGCTGTTTGCTTTTGGGAATCTCAATCCCTTCAGTGGGACATGACAGCACTGCAGTTATGTCCCGCAGCAGGGTGCACTGGTGCAAAACAGGGGTTTTATAGTGCCTCAGGTCCTTACAGGGGAGAAAGTATTTCTTTAGGCTCAGAAAATGAGACAATATTTGCCCTCATTGATGTACTAAAACTTTTGACTTCTCTTCTCCTGAGAAATTGTTTTTAGCTGGTTTCTGTAGCCACTCCTGACTCGCTAACATTGCTCTTGGCCACACCAGAAATGTGTCTGGTGGTGTCCATGCTGTGAAATGGCTCTGTTTACCCTGCAGGCAATATACCCATGGTGTGCTAGGGAGATGTGCAGGCCTCTGAGCAGTCTCTGCTGCCCAGGTAGTCTGCACTGAGGTGGGAATGTTCTTCCTGGAATGGCAGAGCCCCAATTCTGCTCAATTTCTATCTTCTGGTACAGTCCCTAGGCGTTTATACCTTCTCACATAGGTAATTTTTCGTTTTCTTGAGTTCCTGCTACCATCACAGCAACCTAATTTCTGTGTTTCTCTCCTGTCCTTTCCTTGCGCACCATTAGCATGCAGATCATGGGAGCTCACCAACAATTTTCCAGGGAAGAAGGACCAGTTTTTCACAGCTGTAAATGAGCACAGGCAGGCAGCTGAATCCTGGGCTGGAGCTACAGAGCTGCTGCCTGATGGAGTTTTTTCATTGCGAAATATAGTCAAGCCTTGCTAAGCTGTGCTGAAGATGGTAATTCTTGCCCTTGAATTTGTCATTCCCTTTCTTTCTATAGAATCATAGACTCATTAAAGCTGGAAAGGACCTCTGAGATCATCAAGTCCAGCCATCAACCTAACACCAGTAACCAGTGTTCCAAACACGCCATCTACATGTTTTTTAAACACTTCTAGGGACAGTGATCCAACTCTTCCCTGGGCAGTCTGTTCCAGTGCTTGACCGCCCTTTCAATGAAGAAATTTTTCCTAATATCCAATATAAACCACCCCTGGCACAACTTGAGGCCATTTCCCCTTGTCCCTTCACTTGTCACCTGGGAGAAGAGACTGACCCCCATCTTGCTGCAACTTCATTTCAGGCAGTGGCAGAGAGTGAGAAGGTCTCCCCTGAGCCTCCTTTCCTCCAGGACAAACACCCCCAGCTCCCTCAGCTGCTCTTGGTCAGACTTGTGCTCCAGACCCTTCCCCTGCTCCGTTCCCTTCTCTGGATATACTTTATCATCTCTCTACTTGAGAGACAGCAGATTCCTTTGTTAGGAACTGGAAGCTCTACAGGATGATAATTATTTTTTAAGCAAAGTGCCAAAAACAGTCCCAGGGACACACTGTGCCAGGGACTCTTGGAAACTGAAGTAGAAGGTACCTTTTAAAACACATGCTCATTAGGCTCGATTCAAAATTCTCCATGTCTTGGGAAGTGGCAGTGGGAACAGCTTTTTAGCCTGGAGAAGTGTTGGTCCGATCCTGACTTTGTAGTGTCAGTTTGTGCATGGTGTTCGCATCTGTTTTCCCTGGCACTGAAGCTTGAGCAGTGAGGAAGCTGAGATGGGGGAAATGCAGAAAGCAGGATGGGTTGAGCCCCTACAGACAAGCACTGAAGTATTTCTATTCTTAGTTGGTCTGTCATTGTACAAATCCATGAAATCCTGTGACATTTCCATGAGCTTATGAACCATTTTTTCCATTCAGAATTCAAAACCCCATGACTCTTTTGTTCCAATCTCTTTGCAATCACCAAGCAAACCCCAGGACTTTTCTCTGGGCACATTAGAAGGCAGCACATCTGTCTTCACCTGTTTAAAGCAGGAAACTAAAAAGAACACTCTCCTGCTGCAGGGGAGGAAAAATCCACCTGGCAGTGACAATAACAGAGGAATGAAATTTTGCATGGAGGGCAGGCACGGTCAAAGCGAGACCTCTTTGGAGAATGATCGTATTTCAGTGGGATTGTGCAGAGACAATGATGCTTTCTGAGACAGGACTGAAAGAGGAGCAGAAGAGTGAGCGACTGGAGCATTCCTGGATTTGCCTGTGGAACCAGCTTTGAGGAGAGAGCAGCTGAGACAGTGATATAATAACCACAAGAGAAGCTGCAAAACCTTTGATTTAAAGCTGCTCTGCTTGAATGCTATTGCTATCAGGCACCCTTTTAAGGCACCGAAAGCTTTGCCAGGCATAAAGGAAAAAGAGGCAAGGGACCCATACAAATAGTACAGCAATTTGTCTAGTTCAGTGCATGGAAAACTTTTGGATGCCATGATAGTAGCAGCAGCAAGACGCATGAAGTTTGATAACTTAGCATCTCCTCCCTCTGATCCCTAATTTTTGTGTGCTGAGCAAGGGTCTAAGAGCACTTGTGGTTTCTCGTGGTATCCGAAACCCCAGATCTCATTCCACATCTGCTTTTGGTCTGGCAGTCCCCGGTGTGGAGGGTTCTCCATCACATCCTGCTCTGCAGGTGAGAGAGGTGTCTGTCTGTCTGAAGGGATTAGATCCCATCTTGTAACACTTGCAAAATCGCTTATCAAGCTGTGGGACAAAGCACAAGGAACTGAAGTGAGAAGCGACAATCTGCTCTGTGCAGCAGGGAAGCACTTGGCAAAGATGCAATTTATAACTGAAAGAGCTGCCAAGTTGGTTTTTTTTTGAAGTTGTTCTGCTGACTTTTGCAGAAATGTAACCTGGGAGATTGTAGGACAGCTCCTCTGAAACAGATTTCTGTGGAAAGTGGGGTGTAAAAGAACAAGATATGGTGGGGCAAATTCCCAACTTTCCAAAGGTCACTTTATGTTTGTAGTCGAAGTGAAGAAGATCTGAGATAGCCATAATTGCAAATTATAGAGCTTCAGTAATTAACTAATTATTCTGAATTCTTGATGGAGAAGAGTCAGTTTGGGGCAAGTCTGTACAGTAATTCTTGTAAACCGAGACTTAAATAAAGCCCCAGACTGGTATAAAACCTATTCTATAACCCAAATAGAAAACAAATAAATAAATATATATGAAGCTATATATATATATAGTGCTAGCCATCTGCCCCATCCCTGGAAGTGTTCAATACCAGGTTAGATGGAGCTCTGACCAACCTGGTCTAGTGGAACATTCACTGCCCATGGCAAGGGAGTGGCATGGGCTGACCTTAAAGGTCCTCAAACCACTCTATAATTCTGTAATTTGAAAAAAAAAAAAAAAGTGGGAACTTCCGCTCTAGCTGGAAGTTGCCTTCAAAGAGCACAAAAGTGCCTAGAAGACTACAGGTTAATTTCTAATTCTTTTGGTGGGGATGCTTAGCTTCAGCTCAGCCATGAGAAGTTCTCACATCATCAGACAGGTTAGACACTATGAAAAAGCAGTTTCTCTGATAAAGACATAACAGAGAAAGTTCCTTGCTTTGCACAGAGAACAAGATTCAAATATACATTTTATTTTAAATCAATACTTCAATTCACTTCAGAGTCTATATCTCCAGTTAGCCTTTCCACCCATGTTCATCTTCCAGATTTATGTAATATTTGGGGTTCCAGAGTTGTTCCAAAAGGTTTTCTAATTGCTCCTGGCTAAGCAATTGCCTTTTCTGCAGGTTGGTTGAATTCTGTTTGATAGTTAGTCCCATGTCAGCTGTATAAATGAAATAATCATCTGACCAACTGGAAGTTGCTTGCAACAGCAAAGTAGCTAACGAGAAAACATCCATTTTGCAGGGCTCTGTTTGATTTGCATCCTTGCCCAGTGCACATTGCTGTGCACACCTTGCTGGGCTTTGCTGATCTGCTGTCCAGGGCTTTTGGGGCAACAAAAGCCAGGTCACTTCTTAATTTCAGACTTCAAGTTTAGGCAAGTCTCTATTAGTTGCAGCCCTGAGCTTCCATAAAAGTGAATCCTCAGAGCCTGTGGCAGAAATGTGTGAATCTGACCATTGTAAACAAGGAAGAGAATACAGAGTTT
This sequence comes from Origma solitaria, assembly GCA_013397895.1. NCBI lineage: Eukaryota > Metazoa > Chordata > Aves > Passeriformes > Acanthizidae > Origma > Origma solitaria. The sequence continues at coordinate 1,387,063 of VZRL01002501.1, read as the reverse complement.
GGATATTATGAGGAGTAAAACCCAGCAATTGATATGGGTTTCTCCATTTAGGAAAAGAAAGATCACTGATGTACTTAATTCTCTGTTGTGCATTGTGCTACCAGTAAAAAAGTCACAAGGAGATTGTGGACCATCAGAAAGAATAACAGCAAATGAGTGTCAGAGCAGAACTTGTTAAAGAAAAATAAGAAGAGAAACCAAATCCTTGATGAACAAGTGCTTGGGATTTGCTCTGAGTCAAGCATGCAATACTTGCTTTTAACCAGCTTTCCCAGTCAAACCTGGGAATCATCTGGGGCTCACTCCAAAGCCCCACCATTCAGAACATCAGCCCCTGTGAGTGCAAAACATGTTTAAGCATTTAAGATCTCTCCTGGTGCTAGCCTTAGCCAAAAAAATGGGCTGTGCTTAAGAAGGTGCTTAAGCATGAGTATAAGTTATCTGCATATATCTTCAAAAGGCAATTCAGTGAGAACCAAACTCTACTCAAGTCCTTTGAAATTCCAAGTTCCAAGCTGGCTGGACGCCTGGGCTATCTGCTGGTCTGCCTTGCTTGGGAGAATGACTGAAATGGAAGATCCCTCTCACATTCCCTTTTCTGAGGGCTCTTAATGTGAGAGTGAAAAATATGTGCCACGAGGACTGTCAGGAACTGAGCAGAGATTGATACATTTGTTTTCTCATTTCCATTCCTAGAGTTCTGTTCAACAAGCATTGCATGGAATTAATTCCTCCCAGCAGTTTCTTTTTGTTTTTTTTCATGAACGATAATTTTACACACTACACAGACTGTAAAATTCCTGTGGTTCTTGTCACGGGCTGTATAGTCGGAGTTGTCATACTCTGTTCTTAATGGTTCAGAATTGTATGAAAGAATCTCTTACTAAACTTGACCTATGTTATATCTCCCCTTCACACCTCTACACGGGACAGATGTTCTGATAAAGCTGAATACTTTGATGTGTTTATCTACTTTACATGACAGATTTATCAAGTGTGGAAGTGTAAAAGGATTTATTTTTCAGTTAGCAGCTCCTGAGGTGGGGCTCGTTCTGGGCTATGTCAGGGTTGACTTTCCCATTTATATCATATTTTCGTTGAGTCAGGTGATGGCAGAGATGCACATCCTTATTTAAAATAAGATAAATGCATAATTCTAAGGACATGAGGGAGGCCTATGCAAAGCTCTGACCTGCATGTAGAACTTGTTTGTCATGTCCAACACAATGCCAACAAAGACAATGATGTCCCCATCCCTGGAAGCGTTCAGGGCCAGGCTGGATGGGGCTTGGAGCAATCTGGGATAGAGGAAGATGTCCCTGCCCATAGCCGGGGGTAGAATGAGATGAACATTAAGGTCCCTTCCAATGCAAATAAATCTATCATTTTATGATTCCATGATTATCGTAGCTAAGAAAAGCTAAGTATCAAACACCAAAAGCCTTGTAAAGCAAAGACAGGATTTCTAGCCTTGATATCAACAAACGGTAATAAATGTCTGAGCAAGCACACAAGTTTGCACATGGGTCTCTCACAGCTCAAATTTCTCTGTTAAGAGAAACCAGCTACTGAAGTGAACTTAATAGTTCATGCCAGGCAGTACATGGCAAGAAGAAACCTCTTCCAGTGAGAAGAAATTCTTTGCCTGACAGTGATCTATGTTTAACTTTCATCTGTGTCAAAAATATGTGCAGTGTTACCATTGATTCTCTTGTTGATTTAAACGGATCTAAATCAAAATTGTAGGGAAAACATGGCAACAGCAGCATTTCAGTTCTCTCCCTCAAAAATGAAAAAAAAAAAAAAAAAGAAATGAAACAGAGCAACTTTTAGCAGGAGTGATGATGCCTGGTAATGGAATGAAAAGTTACATTCTTAAAGATAAAATAGGCTCTTTAAATTCTCTACCTTCATATGCATATTCAGTATTGCATTCTAGAAGGCCAAAAGCCCAAATGTAAGAAGTGCAGAGAGAAGGATATAATTTGTATGATAGTGACAAACAAAGGAGGTTAAATATTTGGGGTTTTTTTTACAGCAACTCCAGTTTCTGATCAATTCTTAATTTGATTTTGAAGCATACGGATTATGATAATTTTGTATGCTGGTGCATATAACGATTCTTTGATTATAAAGCATCTGGTTTATAAAGTTTTTCCTCTCTTGCAGCAAGTTGAACAGCTGCACTATTCCACACTCCAAGGCTGTGCTCCACTGGATGGTGAGATAAATGAACCACGCAAACCACACAGGGCCATTCGACGCCACATTTGCGTTGCTCCGGATCTAGACAACTCTGCTGTCACTGAAAAATAAAACAAGAGAATCAGCAGCAAACCAGCCCAAGAATCCTCCCAGGTGATGCTTTCTTCACCCCTTCCAGCTGCAGAATTAGTGCAGCTACCAGGGATCACTTCTCTAATCAGCCTTGAAGTCCTGCATGGAAATTAAACGCTCTGGCAGTCCAAGCCCTGTTAAGTTTGGAAACTTTAACAAAAGACTCGTAAGAAATGAAAACCAGCATTCCCACCCATGCAAAAAACCAGCCAGAAGTGGTGAAAAAAGCATTAAAAAACAGAGATGAGGAACCAACATCAAAGTTTACTGCGCCAGAAGTGGCAGCTATAACAACACAGATATCAAAGCTCAGTTTAGAAATACTTGATCTGAAAGAGAGCCCAGAAAAACAAACACCACAGGCCTCATCAAAATTCCCCCGGAAGAAACAGAAATGAGCAAGAGACAAAAGTAAAGGAGAAGGTGGAATTCACACAGGTGTAATGGATCACACAGCAGGACAATCCATACAGGCAGAAGGTCTGGAAATGGCTCTGATAAAACAGCATTACAAATGTCTCCGGTCACACTGAAAACAAGACAAAAGCAAGTGGCAAAACAAAGTTTGGGATACTTGGGATGGGAATGATGTCTGTGGAACTATGAAAACTTAGGAAGGAATTTTTAGGGGAAGTTCCAGAAGACATGAAACTGCTTACATGTCAGATAATGCCTCTGCTAAGGAAAATGAAAATGCTGGATATTTGAGATTGCTGAAACATCCTTTCACATCTCCTTCCAAGATGCCTAAGGGTAAGCTGGGAACTGAAGTTTTTCAATCAGAATATCTTTCTCATGCAGAAACAGAGGAAACGCCTGCTAATCTTTCAAGGAGTGTTGGATTTAAAATTCTTCCTCTCTGCAAGTGAGGTAGAGCCTCTCCGAATACTGTATTTAGAATTTCTGGTTTGGGTTTGTCCTACTTTGCTATTCATTCTTCCAAAACTGAACAGCAATCTGCATTACCAAAAGTGAGTGCAACACTAAATATTAAATGAACATTTCAAAATCTGAATCAAAAATGTCTTCTCTTGCTGATGCAAATCTGCAACAGATTTTGAAATTTTAAATGAAGATGGATCTTGGGAGCAAAGAAGTCTGAAGCCAGGAGGGAAAACACCATCTCCTGAAATATCTGTGGGTGACACAGAATGTACAGTTAAAATGCATTAAACCTAAACCAAAAATTTAGAATTCCTTGCTGTAAGAGAAAACTGTCAGAAAGTGACACTGGAATCTGAAACTTCCTGGAGAAAAAACCCCTAGTTTTGCTGATGAAGATATCATTTATTCAAAAACCAAAATAGATGCTTCCGTTGAATTGAGGAACTCTGAAATAGGAATCATGATCATCTTTTTTGGCTGGAAGAAAGATGAAATTGAAATTTCCAAAAGTCTGGAATCTCCCTAAGAAAGGGGAAAGAGCCTGAGTTCTGCTTCTTCAGAAGTGGAGCAAGCCCAGCTAAAAATGTCATTGGAAATTGCTGACATTTCTGTGCAAGTTCCAACATCAGAACTTAAATTTGATACGTCAGATCCTGGAGGAGAGGGAGGTGTTGAGAACCCCGAGGAGAAGGAAATCAAATTAAAAGGAGAGAGATAAAAGCTGTTGAAGTTGAAACCAAGGCACACCTGAGGTGTTTTTAAATGCTGAAATACAGAATACCTGCATTAGGCTGGACATCCTTAAAGGAAGGGGAAAAAGGTGTTGCTGATATTGAAAGAAGTCTTGGAAAACCTTCAGGTAGGCATTTCTTGTGCCAAAATACAAATCAGAATAAATATATTTCTTAAAATACCTTCCCACAGTTACAGATGGAAAAGGAGGTGTTCCAAAAGGAGGAGATTATATGAAGAGTTCTGGGATCAGCTCGCCAGAGATGGGAGAAGATATTTCATTACCTGCAAAGAGAGCAGGGATTAGAGTGAATATTCCAAACCCAGATATATTCATATGTACAGATACAGTTCAGCTTGGTGCTGAAGGACAAAACTGCATAATTCACGATTCACTCTGTTCTTAGCAGAGCTGTTGAAACCAGAAATAAGCGCTTCAAAAATTGACAGAAAGAAGAAGTTTGTCCAAAAGATTTCCTACATGTTCTCTGACTCTTCAAGAGCACAAAGTTAAACCACTGGATATGGAGATCCCCGAAGTAGAAAGATCTACTGGGTTAGACAATTCAGGAGCAGAATTTAAATGATCATTAACTGAAATTAATCCAAGTGGAAAATAAAATATATAGATATTTATCTTCCAAAGGAAGAGCTGGACATTTAAAGTAAAGAGGAAGCATTTAAAACAGGAAAGTTTATGGGTGAAATGAAAGTTGCAGGAGAAAATAGTCAAGGAAGTTGATAAAAAAGTCCTGGGTGTGAATGGTCTACAAGAAAGGGATCAGAAGATGCTGCTTACATTGCAGCAAAGCTGGGAGATATAATAGTAGACGTTTCAGGAGTGAAAAGGGGTGTAAAAAGTGCTGGAGAAGATCCTGAAATAGAATTTCAAGTGGAAAGTGTTGAAAAGGACTGCGGGAGTGGAAGAGAGTGTGTAGCAGAGAGAGCACAAGGAACCTTGTCACCTATGGAGACAACAACAGGCACTGGAAAATCTGAAGTTGATGAGATCCCATCTAATGTTCCATTTTCTCAAACTCTTGTTACATCTTCAGTACAAACTGAACTGATCTTGTCGGAGGAAGAAAAGCATAGTCATTCAAATATTCCTGGAGATACAACCAAATGGAGATTGCCTTTTATCAATATTCAGTGAAATAAAATAATATCTGTGTTCCTAAATTGCCGGGAACAAAAAAATGAAGCAAAATCCAAACCTGACACTTATGAAACTTTGATGTTACAGCATTTACCAGGTATAAATTCTCAATAATATGAATGTGCACTAATAACTGCATTGACTTGTTTAGATCTGCCCAAAAGGAAACAAACACCCATGATTATCTGCTGAAATGCGCATTTAATGACAGTGCAGTTCCTAGATGTGGTGGGAATGGTTCCCAACTGATCTGATTATTTTCACCCACCACAGTCCTGAGTTTAATGGCTGTGCATGTGCAGAAATACCTCGTTTTGCATCCTGTATTGTCTTTCCCTATAGTCTTCTACTTAATACAGGAAAAGCAAAACAATTAGAAATTGGCTTGTTAAGGAAATGTATTTGGTTGTCAAACCATCTCTAACTCCACGAATTCCATATTCCTACACCTTTGAGGCCAGATTCATTCCTCTGAAGGTTTTCCCTCTTTCCATGGTTGGACAGATGCAAAATTACTGCGTCAGACAGCAATGGCAGATGCCAGAGCAGAGGAAGAGAATCCCAACCAACCCAGCGAAACAGATAAATGTGAGGTATGTAACAAGGGACCTCCCATTCCATCAGCAGCTCCTGTCTGCTTGCATCCTCCATGTGAACTTGCCCAGAAACACTGCAACTCTGCCCCACCAGGCAACTTATTGAGCACTTGCAAATTTGAGGGATTTTTTTGGTTTTTGGGGATTTTTGGGGTTTTTTTTTTGTTTGGTTTTTTTGTTTGTTTGTTTGGGTTTTTTGGGGTTTTTTGTTTGGTTTTTTGTTGTTGGTTTTTTTTGTTTGGTTGGTTGGTTTGGTGGAGGTTTTTTTGGGTTTTTTGGTTTTTGTTTGTTTGTTTGTTTGTTTGTTTGTCTGTTTTTGCTGACTACAGTAAAACTATAGCTTGGATTTCCCATACAAGGAAAATGCTTCTGTTGGTCAAATACTTCTTAAAGAGATTCTCAAACTGACCCACTGCTCACATGTGCTTACTGTTGTGCTCTAGGAAAAGTCTATCCAGAATGTTTTCCTGTGTATGAGTATTAATACAGCACACGGTCAGTTGTTTTTGTTGGTACAGGATAAGAAACCTGTGGAACAGAGCTAATGAAAAGCAGCTGGGGGGTGTTTCTATTTTGCAAGACATTTAAATTAGTGAGTGGAAATCTCAAAACATGTAAGGAGAATGTAGAGAGGAAACGAGGGAGGAGAACACTGAGAGCATCTCTGTCTCAGTACGTTCCTTGCAGGTAAATACTCATGGAATGTCAGTGTTATCTGTGGTATGCGCCTTAAAACGCTGCATGAATGACAATATGCACTGTTTGTAAAGGTGAATATATCAGCCCTGCAGGGACTCAGGGATGGAGGCTGCTGGGGCTGACTGCAGGGAGGGAAGGGACATCATGGTGGTTGAAAATCTGAGCTGTGGTTTGGTCAGAGAAAGGGCCTCAGCTGGGGTGAACTCTGAGTTAAAGTGAGCATTGAGATCTCTGAAGGGAAGAAATTTAAAAATGGTTTGGTTTCGAGGTCAGGTTTGTAGGTGAACTGAGTCAGTTCCTTAGCTGATACTAAGTGATAATCCCCCGGGGATTTAAGGAACATATGCTAACCTTTGGGTGATGTTACTGTGTCTTTAAAAGGAGGGTGAATTTTACCTGGGAGGTGAAATTTTGCTTTTAAACCTCTGAGCAAACAAGTTGGACTGGTCAAAATTTTGTGGAAGAATGTCTACAGGCTCCTAAAAATCTTATTGGGGATGAGTAAGAGCCTTGGAAAAGAAAGAGAGATAGGGATAGAAGGGACAGAAAAGGGGCAGTTGGAGTGGTCCTTTCACTATTGAGGAATGATGTCTTTTTAAAAAAGGAAGATGATCTGATCAGGCAAGAGAAAAAACCATCCATCAGCTGTGGTGAAAATGTGTTGGTAGTGTGCCTGTGTTTTGATGCATCAGTGAAAACACATTAAATAAACGAAATATTCTGAAACTGAGCCGCCAAAAACTGTAAACTCACTCTGCTGAAAACCACTTGAAATCAAGAAGTAATGGAGTTGGCAGCAGCTCATGTCCTTTTTGAGAATGGCTTCTTCCATCAGGCTACTCCAGAACTGTCCCCCCTGCCACCAACACTGAGGTGGAATGTGAGGTAGAGGAACAAGAAGCAGGTGATGCCTCAGGCAAAATAACTTTGTGGCTTAAATGCCATGAGTGGGAGTCAATCTAGGTTTTGTTCCAACCTCCCCATTGCCCACAGCATAACTGATAGAAGTTTTCCCCCATGAAAATAAAGGGAAAATTCGGATTGGTCTTATCTTGATGTGGGGAAGAAAAGCTGCAACTCCCACTAATGCTGGTGGAAATTGTTAGAGGTCACAGTAGTCACCACCACTGCATTAAATATGAGCATTGCTGCTGCTTCTGCATCAATAAATACTAATGTTTGTAACACCACAGGTTGTGGGGTTTGTGAAATATAATGTGTCCAGCAGAGCTCCCTAAAGGTGAATTACCCCACAGAATCCATAGCAATCTAAAGCCTTCTCTTTCTGGTAATTTAGAAAACCAATCTTGCTCTGCTGCTGTAGCTGTTGGTTTTCAAGGCTTTCATTACCTACAGAGAAATCATGTTTGACACAATGCTGTAGTTATTGGGAACAATCGTTATATTACACAGTGCACCTAATATATCAAACTCCACATACCCCTGGATGCAGACAAGATAATTTTTTAATCTTTTTCTGAGTCATGCAGGACAGCTACATCACTGGTAGAGACCACCAGAATTACAGCGGACAGGGCAGAAAAAAATAATAGAATAGAACTTGTTTACATATCAAACAGCAATTTTTTTTGCTGTAGGTAGGCTAATCTATGACTTTAGCACTGTTGTATCATCTGTTGAAACAGCTGGTACCTGCTGTTGGTAGTGACAGGAGGATGTAAAAAATAATCCTCTAGTTTTGATCCAATTTTCTCTCATTCCTAAAAGTACTTTCTACTCCAGAATAAATGTGCTCTGGTTTTGCCATTATTCTCCTATATGAACCTTCTGCAGCAGGAGCTCTGTTTTTTAGGGGAGAAGCCCTAAATGAGAATGACAAATGTTATTGGTGGTGACTTAATTCATGCTGACATCTCCATCCTTCTAATTGCTCTGACTGTCCTTCTCCACCTCTTAGGTGATGGGGTAGCAGTACCTAACCTAGCAAAGTATCCTCATCCTCAAGGAGACCGCTTCAGTCAAAGTGGTAGATTTTTATCAAATATGTGTGCTGCTGGAACAAAGGAAATTCTGTTGCCTGTGCCCCAGACTATAATTCACATATATTCCGTCAGGTGAGGGTGGGCACAGTGGAGGTGCCACACAATCTGAATCTGGGTTAAGGCAGAGTAGGACTATCATTTTTTCCCTTAAAAGACTGAGTTCCTCATCAAGAAATGCAGTGTGCGTCTAATAAATCACAGATTTATTAAGAATTCCCCTAAGAATACTCAGAACGAGATGAGAATGAATTCATTATTCATTAGCAAAGCTGCTTAGATGTGGGAAGCGTTTGCGGTCAGGATTAATGCGCGGCGCTGTTGCGGTGGCAGCCTGAGTTAAACAAATCGCCAAATCGCTGCCGTCAGGACATCCTCACCTGTCTGCCTTCCTGCACTTATCCACAGGCAATTGTACCCCAAACCGTAGCCCAGCTGCTCCGAGGTCTTTGCTGATATCTTGTGTTTTAAATGGCCTGCGAGGTACTTTTCTGCAAAGAACAAAGTCTCCTTTCTGCTTTGCCAGTTGTGTGCTCTCCCAATGCAGGGCCACCTGATGCTGGGTAAAATTTGAGAGCTCAGGGCTTTGTTTTGTGTGGCATTTATAGCAACTCCTTCTTGCTGAGACTTTAGTGCTGCATAAGGCATCTCCCACGGTGCTGGAAGCATCTGCTGTCTGGTTTTAATGATATTTTTCATAGCACCCCTGTACGCAGCCTTATGCCTGAAGCCCTTCTCTCCAGTCCCCGCTTTCACCATGGCCTGTCTCTTTTTGAAGTGGAATTATCTGCTTGTTGGAGCCACACTAAGCACTCTGGGAAAGCCTCTGTTGGTTTGCAGTCCCCTTGCAGGAGCCTAGATGGTTACCATTCGCTGATTCTCTTTCTCTAAATATATGTATAGTCCACTATAGGTTCAGGGTGCTCTCTCCTTTCTTTTTCTGAGTGAAAAATCTCTGAGGTTTCACCATCTCTGTTGTTTTTTTAATTTACCACTGTTGGAGGTTTGCCACTCTGATAGCAAAGTCCCATTTTCTCCATCTAGCAAAAAGTTGGATTTTTTTTTTTTTTCCCAAAAGGAAAGGAGAAAAAAGGTTTCTGTTTTCAGGAAAGCTTGAACATTGTCCCACTGCCCCTTGTTCTTTGACAGTGGAGAGGGATTGTTAGATGATTTTAGCCCAACACTCACTCATTTGGATTTCCAGCCCCTGTATTTCTAGGAATTTGTCATTGCCTTTGTGCAATTGTTCTGGCCTTTTCTGTCTGGCCTGTCTTTCCCCAGGGTTTAATAAAACTTGATATTTTCTCAGCTTCTTGGATGCCCTTAACAATCACTTTTACGGCACAGAGATATAATAATAATTTTCAATTTTATTTCCATCCTTTTATATCCTTCCAGCAGTAAATGGATATGGTCTTGTGAGAATGTTTATTTGGATTTTTTAAGTTTACTGAAACCTATTCTGATTCAAAAGTAGGATATCCCTTTCCCGGATGTGCTTTTCCCAGGCTGTGTGAGCGCCTGCTGTCTCTCAGGCCTAAATTTTGTGAGCATTTAATGCGTGTGTTTAATTTTACAAATTAATTTCACTGGGACTGTCCCTGTGTAAGCTTTTGAGGAATCAAAGCCTTTCTGAAGCCGTGTCCTTCCTTTCATGCAAATCCTCTCTACTGTGGGGTTATCCAGTGATGTCTTTAAGGAGAGACTCTGTTTAAGGAGTGCTGCAGGACAGACACCTGCAGAGTGTTTTGTGCTCCCTGAGGAGCAGGGGTGGCTCTGCTGGCTCACCTGGGGCTTCTCTGCTCCTCTGGCCCAGAGTTACCAACCCAAAATTCACAAGAGTGAGAGGAATGTGTGAGGAGTTCTGATGCAGAAAACTCCTGCCCAGGGCACGGCACTTGACAGATCACAGAACCACAGAATCACAGATGGGTTGGGTTGGGAGGGACCTTGAAGACCCTCCAGTTCCAGCCCCCTGCTGATAGGTTATTATTTCCCATTCTACATGTGGAAGGGAGAATCCAATTGTTTTGTGGTTTACTATAGGAGCGACAAACAAGATCCTTGAGCACTTGGAGGGAGATGGTTAAACCCTCCATCCTTGAGAGAGGGGAGCATTGAGTGAAAAACCTGACCCATGTGTCTTTGTCATCCTCTGACCTTGGGATGGCTTTATGTAGATATGTAGATTATTTACGTTGGCTTTTCTTTTTTCTTTTTTTTTTTTTTTCCTTATGAGGAGAGTACACAATAAGGCAGAGGAGAAAGAAAACGTTAATTTAAGTTCAGATCTCCAAAGTGGGTATGGCACAAATTAAATGCTGTCTATGTATTAAAAACAGTGTTCGGGTTTCTCCTCCTCATGCCTTTGCAAGCTGTGGCTGTGCACACATGCACAGCTCCTGCACTCTCAGAATCACAGTGGATCACTTTAAAGATTAAACTATTATTTTCTGAATTAAATCCATCATGAAAATACAGCATCTTCTGGGGCTCCTTTCAGTCATCCCTCAGCATTAAAACCTTGAGTTTAGCAAGTTTTTTCAAGTGTGCAAGCAATTCTCTTTCTTCTTTGGACACTGTTTAAGTTTCTGCAGCATGGGAGAAGTCTTGTCTCATTAATTTTTTGCCCACTTCTACATCACACACACAGTAAAAAAGGGCCATAGAAAAGGGATGAATAACTTATTTTCTCCAAATCCATCCCTCGAGGTTTCCCGAGCTGTTCGTTTCTGCACCAGTGATAGATATTGAGTTCTTTCTATGAAAAAGCAGGATTATGATTATTATGGGGAAATGACAGTTAGCTGATGAATAGGTAACTTTATCAAGATTGTTTTCATCATGCTGCTATGATGAAGAATAATCTGCAATTAGAAAGCTGTGTTGAAGGTCTTAGTCTGGAATCATTCCACATCTCTGACAGGCAGGTTTATTAATGTCTTCATTTCAGTTTTGCATTTGCCCCATACTAAATCTGTGCCCTACTTTTCAGTACTGAGTATGATCTTTTGTTATGTTCTCCTTGTCAACTGGGAGATGACCAAAGGTAGGAGCGTGAATTCAGTAAACCTCAGAACTGTGAAAAGGTTAAAATCCTTTATCTGCATTTAGATACACTTTGGAATCCCTTTGGAACTTAAGAAACAGGAGAGTATTTTTTTTCTTTAGATTTTAAAAATGTCTGAATCTTGATGAATATTATTAAAAAATTGGTTAAAATTTATTTGCTATCACATGTTTCATGTCAACACCAGCACTGAAATAAATGCTTTAAATGTATTATGCACTAAATGCACTAAATGCACTGTTATGCACTTAATGCACTAAATACATGCTTTAAATGTATTTTAGCATCAAAACTGTCACCATCAGCTATCTCACCCAGAGACTTCAAATTTCCTTAGGCAATCATTTGAGACTCTTCGCAAGATTAGGAAAGCAATGCTTTGTCTCGGCTCACATATAAATTTGTTAAAAATATTCTGCTTTTTAAAAACTATAGCATTTAGAAACTTGTTTTCATAATAGATACGGGACTAGATCTCCAATGAAGGCCACGACAGAGTGGGAACCTAAAGTTTCTCTGCAAGCAAAGAGTTTTCTCTAAGTCCCAATTGCTCTCTCAGCCTGTGGATGCAGCTCCTGACAATTCTGCTGGTGGCAGATCCCTGTTCCGTGCCTTGCTTCCTTCTGGGGGCTGTGCTGCTCCCTTTCCTCTCTCCAACAGTAGATGGGGATGCTCCATTGGCAGAACAGATCCTCTCTGCTGCCTCACAATGTGCCGAAGAATTAATTGCACACTTCTTTGGACTTCAGACAGAAACATAAGCCCCCATCCCAAAGACTGTGATGCTTATCAAGTAACAAAGTAACATCCCAGATTATCTGAGCTCTGTACTGTGTGAGGCAGAAACATGACAATTTAGAAATTGCAGTCTGAAGAAACCCTTGCCTTTTTGTGTGTTTGTTTTTGACTCCTGTTGATCTGACGGAAGGAATTGCGTGGTGGATAGCAGCCTTGGCAGCTGACTGCAGGAGCTGGGAAGCTGCACTTTTCCCAGGGAGTGTCACCATGCATTTTTCAGTGCCACCTGTCTCATTTGTAGCAGTGATTGCTGCCTTCTTGCTGGATCTCCTGGAGGAGGGAGCGACTGGCATCGCAGTCCTTTTCCCACTTCAGGCATAATGAACTCCTACGAGTGTGACAGGCAGAGCTGGCATCAAGATTACAGGGAAGAGCAGATTTTAAATGGTCAAAAGTGGTTGAGAATGAGGATGTGGATGTGACTACAGAGGGTATTAGCTGTGTAACTGGTGTTCACAGACTGAAATGAAAATTTTCTTGGACACGTTTCTGGTGAGGTTGGTGCTGATGTTGACTGGAGCATCTATTGCTCTGAGAAACAGCTTGGGCTTGCAGTAGCCAGCCTGTGCATCAAGCAGAACTGGGGGCTGATAGACTAGAAATTGCCTTCTGTGTTGGGGTTTGCCCCAGGCCCCCAGCCCTGTGCTGCTCTCTTGCTTTTCACACCCCCTGGATCCTGAGCCTCTGCACCAGAACAGCAGCGTTTGGTCTTTGCTGATACAGAAAGTCATTTATCTTCTTGTGTCTTGCTGTGCAGAGCAATAAGGGTTTCAAGCAGGCAGGGCTTCTCGTTTCTGGAAAATAAGCTAACAAACTCCACTTTGCAAGGTTACCATTTCCTCTTACTATTTTTGGAAGTGTTTATTTTAAAACCCTGAAATTAATCTCAGAATGCCAAGCAGCACTTTAAAGAAGGAGGGGTGATGGGGCCTGGGGAGGAGGGAACTAGAGGAGAGCTTATGTCACTGAGTTTTCTTCATGTAATTGAGTTTGTTCTTTAATCACAAAAAACAGTCATTTGGTTCTGAAATAACTGTCACTGCAGTACACCCTTCTCTCTTCTGATTTCTGCCATTTTTGGCAAACACTGCATACAGTACAAAGGCCTTTGCAGAGTTATTAATCATGTTTGGCAGCCACGCTGCACTAATCTACTGTCTGGAAGCAGGGAAAGTACTACCTAGTGTGTTTTGAGATGTAGTGATTAAAGCTCTTTGTGCCTCTGCTGCTGCAATGAGAGCTGCAGGAAAAATCTGGATGACCATGGGAAAAGCAGAGCTCCTCAGCCCTTCCCTCCATCCTGTTAATCTGTACTGTGCTGGGATGAGAGCTGGGTCAAAATGGACATTGTTTTGTGGGATCCAGTTGGTGCAAAGCACCGGGGAAGTGGTGGCTGTGGTGGTGTAATGCAGTTTTTACCGCAGATGGGTGGGAAGGGCAAGACTTTGTACACCTTGCCTGAGGGATGTGGTGATTTAGGAATGGGGAAGGAGTCAGAACTTTCCTTGCCCTGATCCTCATCAGGGATTTTGAAACAAGGTTCCCTGTAGAAGGCAGATAACTTGATCAAAGCCTCCTCCTTTCCCTCCAGCCCAGTGGCCACATCCTTCATGTCTACGTCTGGAATGCGAATGAAAAAGTGGTGCCAGTAATTCAGAGGCTGGAGCCAGCAGAAGGTGCCTGACTGCCTGTGTGTGCTGCACTCCATCAATCAGATCCCCACAGGTGCCAGGGCACAGTTCACCTGCAAATAAAGCCATTGCTCTAGCTCTGAACACCCTCAAGTTTCAGCTGCACCTGAAGTTAAAGCACCCACACACATTAACTATTCTGCATCTGAAAAATGGCTCCTTCCAGTGCGGAAGGAGAAGCTGGCTGCCAGCCTCAAAAAGATCTGCAGTTTCTCAATTCTGGGTGCTGATTTTTGGTCTAATTCTGTGGCCCAGCATGCAGGGAATAGAAGCCAGGTCTGTGTTTACAAAAGGATTGCTTGTGGCAGACAGACCTGTAGTGATTTTTCATTTCAATGATGGCCAGCACATGAATGCTGTGTAGGTGACATGGAGCAGAATAGTGGGACAGGATGCTCTTGCAAAGGAATAGTATAATCCATCCTTCAGCTTTATTATTTTTAATCACTCCTTTTTTATTCATATGCAGTGCCGTGGTTCTGTTCGGTGCTTCCTGAGCAGGTGGATTTTAAATGAAGGTTTCCTATTGCCAAATAATTGAAATGAAAGCTAATGGTGTGTATCACTTCTTATTTAGTGGAAAAAGTGGTTGCAGTAAAGGTGCTTCTGACTGAGTGTTTGGCATCTTACCAATGGCAAAGCGTTTCTTAAGGAGCGTTAGCAATTTATTCAAGGTTTGCCTAATCCATTTCCAAGAGAGTTAATGAACTTATTTCTTTGAAAAAAAAATAAATCTGAAGTTGCTATGAAACTGATGAATCAATGTGGGCCTCTTAGTTTACCTCAAAAAATTGAAGCTGAAAGTTTTGGGTATACCAGAAAGATGTGAATATGGTTTTTCAAAGAAGAAATGTTCTTTATTCTGGCTGAGAAGTTATGGATGCTAAAGCTCATCTTCCTGTGGGTAAGGAAGGCCAGCACCAGTGATGCTCCAAGATCACATTTTCTTTGTGTGCCATGAAGTGCCAAGGGCACCAAAAACTCAGGGCTAAGCAAACAACTTGATCTGATTTCTTTTCTTCAGTCTGAGCTGGTCTTTCATTCAGTTACCTTTTGAGACTTTTTAATACAGTAAGAAATGGCATAGGCTGAAGATTGCTTTTCATGGACTTTATATACAAAGGCTTTAAACTGTATTAATTTACCGTCGTGAAAAAGGAATAGAACAGTAATGACTCAGTGACCTGCAGTGGAACACAAAAGAGATCAAATTCTCTCTTTCACTGTGCAGGATGACATTGCTTGTTGCATCACACAATACAAAAATAGGTCTGAGGTATCTCTTGAATTTGGTGTTGTGCACAGTGATATTAGTGTGTAAGAGAGGTGTGGAGAGTTCCAGTCGTAATCGTAGAAGCTGAAAAACCTCTGTACAAAACAATTTTTTTAATAACAAAGAGTTGTCAAGTAATAAATTTAATGAAGACAAGAACCATTTATGAAATCACATTGATTTAATTTTCCTGTTCAAGATTTCTAAGAATTTTGGAACCTATTTCATTTGCAGTTCAGATTTTTCTGGGATACGTTTATTATTTCTTTTAGTATTCTCTAGTTTCTGTCTTATGCTTTTGTTCTTCAAGTACTTTGTTTATTTGTTCCTGTCCCATTAAATATGATGGGAAAGCTCAGTTTTGAGCCAAAATTGTTATTTGCAATTTCTTTATCTTCCTCCTCTTTCTTTAGAAGTGATCTAGGCTCCATAGATGAATGTAGAAAGACATTCCCTAATTGTGTGGTGGTTTTTTGTTGTTTTTTGTTTGTTTGTTTGTTTGTTTGTTTGTTTGTTTGTTTTGTTTGTTTGTTTGGGTTTTGGTTTTTGGTTTTTGTTTGGTTTGGTTTGGTTTGGTTTGGTTTGGTTTGGTTTGGTTTTTTTGGGTTTGGGTTTGTTTTTTTTTTGGGGGGGGAGTGGTTTAGCAATGAATTTGTTTTTTCATCTGTGCCTCCCTGTTTTACAGAGTATCCTGAGGTGTCACCGGGGATTTTCATAGTAGCCCCTGGATTCAAATTTTCAGTTGCTGAGCATTGGCTTTGGATTTATTGGTATTATAGACCAAATTGAATGTTACCCCTGAGGAAATAATCTAGACCACCTCTGAAAATGCTGAACACACCATCAAAGTGCATTATCCTTTAGAGCACCAAGCTCGGTGTGTTTTGGTGAGGAAAATATGAGTGTTCACCCATTCTGTTATCACAGAATAGAGGAGAAAGTGATAGATATTAAAATGGCTTTCCTGTGCCTTACTCTTCACCTTTTCTAGTGATGATCTGCACACCTCTCCATGAAGTTTAGGAATAAAAATGTTCTTTTCCCCAAACTTTGAGTGTTTTCCCAGTGGGGTAAGTGCTTGGTGTCTGAAGGTGAGGAAGAGAGGAAGCAAAATGCTCACGAAGTCCTCAGTTAAGGCTCAACCAGCTGAACCTATAGAGTTCAAGAAACCAAATACCAACTTAACAGTCATCTAAAGTTAAATTTTGTCTCTGTTTCCTAAATCAAACAAACCAGAGGAATTCTAGAGGCTGGACAGAAAGCATAGGTAATGCAGGCCTCTCTTCCTCTTAAGAGAAATAAGTTTCCTACTAAATCCTGTTTTTACTGCCCTGAAGTTGTGCTACTAATTCAATATTTTTCACTGCTGCTGCATTTTTGTGACAGTATGTCTCAAACTGCAGTCCTGAGCTGTTAAATTCTTTTATATTTATATTTTGTGTTTTATTAAATTCAACATATTTATATTTTCATTTCACAGATTGCTTTTATAATGTGTTTAAGCAGCAGTAGCTTCACCTGTCTGAAACTTCGACATTCAAAAAGGTGGAGGCTGTAGCTGGTGTTCCCTGGTGAGGAGCCTGATTTGAAGAGAGGTGAGGTGAGACTGGAAGGGTTCTTCTCACCCTCGATATGACCAAGCCAGGTACAAGATACTCACCTGTGAGCTCTTCAGGAGGGAGTTCCACATGGACAAAACTGTCTGGCTAAAAGAACACCATGGAGGCTGCTCTCCATCTGGCTCCTTCCAGGGGTAAAAGAACCCAATATTGAAGAGGGCAGTGGCTGTTTCAAAAGGTTCCTCTGCCAAACCTTTTCCCTGAGCACTATCTGAGCCATGGACATGTAGTTGCACTGTTTTTAAATTCTTTCTCTTCTTTCTCATGGACAATAGAGATAAGTTGCATTTTTGTGCTTTTCTATTCTCTGTGTTTTGGTACTGGATGCTGTGGGGTTGTGGCCAATCATTTCAGGGGGTGGAAAATTGCTGACCAATAGTTGTTAGATTATTAATGCATATATAAAGAAAGTTTGGTAAATAAAGTTTGCTCTTTCACCATCTTGTCGTGCTCCTGCCTGACTTGCCTGCGAGCTTTCATGAATCTCCACGAGTATCAGAGAACCAGAGCCGACAAGGGACACGTGAGACTGGAGTGAGAAAATGGATTTACGAACTGCTGACTGCAGACGCTAAGGGTTTGTGGCAATTAGTTACATCCCCATTGCTGGGAGTTGTCTTGCTGCATCCGTAACTCACAGTGGCGTGTGCCTGGGGTCTGGATGCTTTGATACCAGCGTACTTTGATTAATCAGGAGTACATCTATTCACACAGAAAGCTGCATCTGTGGCTTTTCTCTTGCTCCCCAGATGAGAGGCAGAGGTACTTAAAGCCCCTCTCAACCAACTTAGTTATTAAAATAATAGAAATATTTACAAGTGGTTTTGATTATTTGAAGTCTATGACTGTCTTTGGTCCTAGGCCTTTATCTACAAACACTGGCGTTCACATGCAAATGAGATCATTGCCTGAGCAAATAATGACTGAGAGTCCAAATTCTATTGTTTGCACAAATACCACTTGACATGTGAAAAATCTAGAATTGTATAATGTAAAACTGAGCCTTGTCTCCTCAGGCACTTGACCAGAAGAAATCAGATTTTCAGAGGCACCCTCACGTAGAAAGAGATTTTTAGTTTCTAGTGTGACTCACTCTGGTATCCTCTGTAACAATCTTTCTTGTCTGCTAAATTAGCACACGGGTGATGTTGGCTAAATCATGGTGTCTAAAAAGCTTTGCAACTGGCTTCCAAGAGAAACTAATTTTAGTTCAGACCCTTCTGAAGGCTCAGAAGAGGTCTCCTGGTTCATCAGGTCTTTCTTACTGTCTTCCAGAAGGCAACCAAAATCTGTCTTGGGTGAAGTTAGAATTTGCCTTCACCACTGTTCTTACCGGAAGATTTTCCAGAAGATTTCTGCTCTTTTTTTTTTTTTTTTTTTTTTTTTTTTTTTTGACACACATTGAACATATCCTTATTGTAATGCAATCACAGAAAAGTACATTTTCAAGGTGTTGTATCTAATTGTCAGTATATTTTGCATGTAAATTCCAGTATTTCAAAGAGTGCAATTAAATATTCTGAGTATCATTTAAAATATTTACAATTCTCTTAGCCAGATAAGACACAATATTTTTAGTTGAAGATATTCCCCAGACATCTGCTTTTTTCTAGCCCATATGGTGGAATGTGTGCCACATCTCATCTGTACGTTATGCTGTATAATTGCTGCCAAAAAGGATTCTGAGTTACTATCTAAGGCAGAGCTACTCAGTAATCTGGCAAAAAACCCTTTCCAGAGCTCTGTCTTTTGTAATCCCTCAGCAACCAGACACCAGTGTCGTATTCCGCCCTTTGCTTTGAAAGAGTGTTGGAACGTGTTGGAATCATTAGTGGTGTGCTGGCTTAGTCCAAGACCTTCTCAAACAAGGGATTATTCACAATCCTCCTGACCTGTAGGTTCCACCAAGGACCGTTCACCAATGGGGTTTTTTTTCCTCTGCTCTTGTTCGTATAATCCAAAGGCTGCAGTGAAACTCTCTTGGTTATTAACTGGAGATTAAATAACAGCAGAAATGCATGACATAACAGCAGAACTGATGACTTTTTGTTGCTAGAGCCACCAGTCTTCAAACTGGACTTAGACTTTCTCTGAGAGGTTTTTGGGAAGTGAGGCTTGGCTTAGGGTATTCTCCAATTAAACTGTAATTTGTAAATTATATTAACTGTTATTTGTAAATATTTATAAAATTATATTCTGGTATTTTAGCTAGATTTAAATGACAGAGAAAAAGAGAGAAAGAGAGAGAGAGACAGTGAATCACAGAATGTTAAGGGGTGAGAATGGACCTTAAAGACCATTTAGTCCCAACACGCCTGCCATGGGCAGGGACACCTCCCACCAAACCAGGGTGCTCAGAGCCTCATCCAGCCCAGCTTTGAACATTGCCAAGCTTGAGGTATCCACAGCTTCTCTGTGCAACCTGTGCCAGTGCCTCACCACCCTCGCAGTAATGAATTTCTTCCTAATATCCAAACTAAATTTCTCCTCTTTCAGTTTGTACCCTTTACTCCTTGTCCTATCACTGCAGTTCCTGATGAAGAGTCCCTCTCTGGCTTCCCTGTAGCCCCCTCAGACACTGGAAGGTTCTGTGAGGTCTCCACAAAACCTTCTCTTCTCCAGGCTGAGCAACTCCAGCTTTCTCAGGGAGGGCTTTTGTAGGAGAGTTGCTCCAATCATCTTATCAACTTCGTGGCCTCCTCTGGACTTGCTCCAACAGTTCCATGTCCTTCTCATGCTGGGGACACCAGAGTGTCCCAGACAGCTCTTTATACACCAAACAGTCCATCCATCAAATCCATTTCTCTCCAATTTGGAGACAAGGATGGCATGCAGGACAGTATCATAAATAAATAAATAAATAAATAAATAAATATGAAATTCTTCTATATGGATTTGACACCAAGAATTAATGTAATTAAAATTCTGATATTTGATTAGAGCCCAGTGACATCCCAGGTTCATATCCCAAGTGTTGGGGGCCTTTTGCTCATGCCAGAGGTGGAAGTGTTTAAGAGGATGTACATTTTAGCGAGAGCCTATATTGCTCAAGGTATTGTGCTTAAAAGCTTCTGCACTACAATGTCTGTTCTGCACCAAGAGGAGTCCCTGAGACTCTCATTTGAGCTGTGCCACCTCTCTGTGCTCTCTGAAACGTTTTGAGCTGCTGTGTGATGTGTGCATAAAATGAGGGGGGGTCTGCTTTTACGCCAGCATGTGTCGTTAACGTGTTAATTACCCAATACAGGCATCTGGATGAGTTTAAAATTACTGCTGGAAAGTTTCTGTACCTGGTGCTCAAAGGACGTCTTCTTAGAAGCCTCTTCTTTCTCCTTTCTTAACGATGTCAGCTTCTTCACCATCCCTGTGGGGTCAGCTGCAGTTCCTGGACAATTAATGTAGAAAGGCACGAGTAGGATTTGAGTTCAACAAACCCATTTTTCCTGTGCTGTTTATCAGCTAGGCTCTACTTAGTTTCATGCATTTATTCTGGAGCAAATGATGTTTGCACGCAATCTTCTTAGTGCAAATGATATTTTCCTGTTCTGCTGTCTAATCCAAACACTATGCTTGTAGCAGAAATATTGCAGGGAAGAGGAACTGAGCTTTTTAACAAGGTGGGGAATATAGAAGACTTTCTCTATTTTCGTGTCCTGATCTTGAAAGAGGTGAAATGAAAACACCATCAGCCTGCTAAAATCCCATTTCAGTTTTTTGCTCACCTTAACCCTTTCCAATTATTTTTGAAGAGTTGCCTGTTCCTTTCCCACCACTGAGTGAGAGATGTGAAATGGCCTTTAATTTTGTCTGCGTCCTGTGAGTAAATCCTTTTGCTGGATCCTCTCAGTTCAGCTGCTCTCTGTTGCAGAGACCTTACAGAGTGTCTTTCAATTGTTGTCCCTATTACCCGTCTGTGGCATTTAATTTCTCTTGCTGTGATTCTTGTCCCTTCCCACTCTCAGCAGAGGTGGGTGGTGGGGAATAATTGCACCCCTTTTTGTTTAGGTTTTGGTGCCTTTCACCAGAATTTTTATAGACCTCTTGATATTCTGAGGACCTGTCTTTGCCTTTCCCAAGTGTATAATTATTCTTGCTATCTTTAATTAATATATGCACATAGGTATATCAAATTAATTCCTTCTCTTTCCTCGCCTTATTATAGCTCTGGAATAGGGGCAGTTTTGTTATTCTTTTTCTGATGAAGTTCCTGGTAGCAGTTGTGTAGCTCTTACAGGCCAAGAACCATCAACATAAACTTAATTCTGACCTTTCTCCTCGGCACATTACATTATACATTCATCCCACTTCTTGTTTTCCCATTGGGCCTGATGTGTTTGGGGTCTCCCCATTATTGTTAGTGCTGTGGGGAAGGTTTGCTGCTCTTTGTAGGGTCCCCACTCCAGCCAGAGAGCCTCGGTCTGTATGGTTGAATGGCAGCTTGCAGTGAGATGCTGTTCTGCCAGAAGCTGGCTTGGAGAATCAAAGGGAAATAATAACTTTTTATCTGTATTTTTCTTGTAATGTAAGTTATTTACACTTACACGTATTCAGAGTATGATCCCCTGAGGTTTTAGAGGGCAACCTAAACAGAGATGTATCATGGTGTCAGGAAAATTAATCCACAAACACCAGAGGTTTATGTCCAAAAAGGAGACAGAAGAGTCCCATAGCTCTATTCAAATAAAGGGAGAGGTCATGGGCATTTCCCATGGGGTCTCTCAAATTGTTAGAGGATGCAGCCTCTTTTTATCCTAATTTCCTGGCTTCAGATTCCCTCTCTCTTTTCCCCATTGGCTGAGGTACTCGAGAGGTACAGTACTTTCCAAATAGCCTAATTCAGACCCCTTCTAATGTACATTCCCCCCACCTTTTGTTTTCTTTGTGTCTCTGCTCTTTTTCTCTAAGTCCAGGGATTTAACACATCCTTGGGTGAGTAACAGTCTGTGTCAATTACTGAAATTCCTATGAAATTTATGCTTCCTCCAATTGCTTCTTTCCCCTATCAGTATCTGGCCTTATCCACCAGCAGGCCCCACAGTTTGTTTGTAAAGACATCTTCCTTTTGTTTCTTTCAACAGAATGATGGAATGGTTTGGGTTGAGAGGGACCTGAAAGAGCACTGAGCTCCAGGCCCTCTGTCTTGGGCAGGACACCTTCCACTAGGCCAGGCTGTGTGTAAATCTATATTAGACCCTCAATTCATGGAGGCGTTCGCAGTGCTGTGCTTCAAGGGACAGCCTATGGGATATTTGAACTGAGGCATTCTGAGCACGGTCGAACACGACAAAAAATTGCAAAAGTCAGTGCCCATTAAAAAGCACAAAACAATGCAGATTTTGGGAATGAATGTGTTCACATTTTTGTGTCTTCTTGGCAGACAGAGGAGCTGGACTGCAAAAATGTTTTTGTTTTATCTATTTTCCTCCCCCTTACAGTTCTCCCCAGGGTGTAGGGAAAGTCGCTGTGACAGCTCCGAGTGCTGCTGTTGCTGGGAGCAGGGTCTGCTTCCCTCTGCCACCACAGAGATGCAGGCAGCCCTCGCCTGTGGGCGCAGGGATGGCCAGAGAGGAGCATCCACAGCTTGGCTAATGAGCACCAATTAAAATCCCGACCCAGCGTAATCCCAGCATGGGGACGGAGGGCAGAAATTACAGGTGAGGAGCAAAAGGACGACAGATTTTGAAGTAGCCTCTTATGCAAATAATGCAAAAGCCTTTTACTTGCCTATATTAATCTTGAAGAAATTAGCATTTAATTTCTATAATTAGCCTTTCATGCACTCCAAGGAAGCGAGAGTACACTTACACTCTCATTCCTGCTTCTTTCAAATCCTGAAGGCTTTGCCACTCGGTTGCTAAGGGGAAGCAAAGATTGGAGTCGGAGAGGAACAAAAAGCAGAACTTGCTCCCAGGTGTTAGTGAATCATCAGGGAATGAAGGTTTTTAATAATGTCTAAAGGGAGGCACAGGGGAAGCGTGTGGGTGTAAATTTAGTTTTCCTGCAAGGTGCAGAGCCTGACAGAGCAGGGACTGCTGTCCAGTGAGTGACCAGAGGGGACAGGGCTGGTGCTGTGTATGTGTCCTCTTTGCTGGAGTCACCTCCTGGACAGGACTGTCCTGAGCATCAGACCAGCACCCTTGCTGTTCCTTTGGGAGATGACGGCCCGAAGGGAGACTGTTCAGTGCAGAGAAGGAAGGGTTTTTTAGGAAAAGAAAACACACCATAGAGGCACAAAGTCTTAAATCATAAGAAAATTGATCAGGATTTTCCATTTCCTTAATTTCAAAAACAGGAAGATACCGGGTGGAGCAGTCAGCTAATGAATAAAAAGATGAGAACTGGAATTAATTCTCCCACATATGTTGATGGTAACTGAGTCTGTGGAATAAACTTAGGGACTTTTATGCCATGAATTTCCAAAGTTAGTACTGTTTCTTAAATATATATTTCAATATTTGCACCATAAATCTGATCCTGAGAGTTGCATTTTTAGTCCTGTGGCTGAAATTCCCCTGTCAGCAATTGATGCAGATCAAATGTTGAATTTCAAATATGTGCAGCAATTCACAGATCAAAGATTGTGCATGGAAATCTTAGCAAACAGCTAAGAAAAAAAATCCTGTACTCTGCTTGTAGGTAGCTGGCAAACAAGAAGAGCTGGGGGGTGGAGAATGACTTGAGCAGTTTACTATGAAATATCTACTGGGATGTAGTTTGTCATCTGTGGCTGAGCATTATAAAGTGCTGCTGCAGCTTTGCCAATAAAATACTGATAGTGGAATTGCTGCCCAGCTGGAGCTTTCTCAGAAAACAGATATAATTATTTAGATTCTGTAGTCTTTGGACATTGATCATGTCAACAAAGACATTCCACAATTATTAGCTGCCAGGTGATCTATGTTGCTGTTCTCTAAGGGGCTCACACTCACCTGCTGTTCTCTCAGAGCCTCTGCCATGAGCCTGGGGTGTGTTGAATGATTTTGTTCCAGATCAGAAGAGCTGAGCTGATTTGAGCACCCGCCAGGGGCTGGATGCATCACTTTCCAAGCTGAGTTCAGCCCTCACTGCAGCCTCCTGCTCGATGTGCTGTGTCATGCAGGCTCTTCTCCTCAGGAAGGGCTTTTCCTCTCATCTAATCTGCCCCTTTTTTGGGGATGCTGTGCCTTGATCCAGCTGGTGGCAGCAGCCAACACACGGATCTTGCTGGGACACCTTCTCTGCATCAGCCTCCCCACAGGAAGACTGAAGAAAGATGAGAATTTGGAGAATTGGACCACAAGTGCTGCTGAAAATCAACTAGTCAAGCAAGATAAAGGGCAATAGGCAAATGAGAAGTTTTCAGGTGGTCCTCTCTTCATCAACCCCAAAAAAAAGAAGTTGATAGGAATAGAAAAAAATTATATTCTATATTCTATTGACTGTGCCAAACCATCACTTGGAGATGGAAGCATATCCTTTTATCTGGAAGGAGCAATAAGAATTCAACAGTAGCCAAATGTCAGCTTGGTTAGTCAATAATATTGCTTCTGAATTTCTCCTGATGCTCAAATACTGCAAAACTTTGCCAAGGAGATTATTTTCTTCCCCTATTTGTTTGGGGATTTCAGAGCCTTGTTCTTTCCCTTGCACACAGTGAATGACCTTGTCTTTGTCCTTCTGTTCTGCAGCAGATAAACTTCACAGCTTTTAATACCTGTTAGAGTTTTAGTGTGGTGTGCAAGCTTTCCTCTTGCGGTATGACTGCTATAAAAGGTGTCTTCCATTTTGAAATATTCTGTTAGATTAAGGTTTTAAAAACAGAAATTCACTTTCTTCTCTTTTTAATGTTCTTTGGTATGATTTCCTCACCCCACTGCTCCTCTTCTCTCCACTGACTCAAGACTCTGCTGAATATGTTACTGTTATTTCATCTTGGTTCCCTGAACATCATTACTGGATGTGAGGTAGGCTCCAGAAGGTGGTTGATTATTTTTATTACTGTTCTGAAGCTCATCAGTGAGCTGAGAGCTGGAAACGGAGCCATTCCTTTTGAAAACTTTTTAGGAGGGAGAGGTATTAGAGCAGAGTAATTCCTCCACATTCTAATATCAGAGATGAGGTTTGTCTTGCTTGCTCCTCCTTCTCACAGTCTTGCCTATTTGGGACAAATAAGTAATTTAGGACTAGACATGTTACCTGTTAATTCCATCTGAAGCCAGTGAGGTAGACTGAAACTGTATAATCCAGAAACAATGAAAATACAAGGAAAGCACTGAAAAGTTACTGGTGCTTGATTTTTAAAAATTTTTATTTTTTGTTATCACCTGCAAACAAACACAAAGCTCAATGATTCCGTGCATCTTCAGTTTCAATAATATATTGGAGATTGGAAAGGGAAAACGACATAACACTGCTGTGCAAAGCCTGCAGCAGGCAGGAATGTGCTCTCACACTTTCTGTGGGACATAAAGAGGTAAAAACTAAGCAAAACCTCATCACCTTGGGTGAATTTAATTTGTTCAAAAACATGGGTCAATTCAACAATAGGAGAGGATATATGAAGTTCATTATGATAAATTTCTCCCTCAAAAAGAAAGAGTTTATAACCAGACATTTTATTCACTTCAGTCTGTGACTTCTAGAAAATCTAGAAATAGATTATCTAGAGAATGTGACTGGTATTTTGCTTGCTTCTTTCTTCTTTTGCCTTTTAAAAGCAAAGCATGTGGGAGTGTAGGAAGAATACCTTCCAATTCTTCAGGCATTATTTCCCTCAAGATTATTATGACAATACCCTGGCAGTATTTTTGTATATGTATATATGCACCTTGAATTGAAAACACCAACAAAACCAAAACTAAAAACAGAATGTAAAACTCCAGGCACTTGTTAAACCCAAGCTAAATTCCCTGCTGGGCTGTGGTGGGAAGAGACCCAGCAGAGCAGGGCTGGGAGGGCAGCGTGGCAGTGAAGTCCCTTGGAGCAGTCACCTCCACCTGGGTAGGGCTGAAGGAGATGTGAGGAAGGAAGAGACCAGCAAATATCTGCCCCTGCTTCATGTAGGGGAAGGAGTTACTGCTGGGAATAGCTCCAACATGCTTCTCACAGAGCTCTGTGTTTCTGAAAGCTCTGAGAAAGCAGCAGGAACATGTAGCACGAGCAAGGTGCTGCACACTTGCTGGGTGTGCTCATGCTGTTCTGTCGAAAGGGCCCATCTGTGTCCTAAAAACCAAGATCTCGGGCTGTCTCTGTCATGAATCCTTTGGCATTCCCTCCTAGGTGCTTCCCCTGGGATGTTCAGGATATTCAGAGCATCTGAGAAAGGCCACACTCGTGTTCTGGAGGATCTTTCCTTCAGCCATGGTCTGGTCACAGGTATTGTACCAAGCTGTGTGTCTTGACCCTTGCTGCCACTGAGCACCTCTCTATCTGATCTTTTTTTTTAAAACAAAAAAGCTTCTGAATCACACCTACAGGCAGAATTTTTTTAAATTTAAATTTAAATTTTAATTTATTTTTAATTTTAATTTCTTATTTTTATTTTTTTTATTTTTATTTTTATTTTTATTTTTATTTTTGTGGTGCAACCACGTCCTCGAGCCCCAAGCTGGCAATCCTCAGTGCAGTGTGGGCACAGGGGCCTCCTCTGGAATCCTCTGTGTCAATTTTAGGCACTGTGAGTCGGCAGTGACCACATCAACCCTGAGAGCCTCTCCTGGTGGATCTACAGCCCAGCCTCCCAGTGTCCCTGACACCCCAAATCCAGGGCTGAGGGACTGCAGGGACATCCTGCTGCTGCAGAGCTGCTTCAGGGTAGGGGAGAGTGCCCAATTTGTGGCCGCCCAACTCACCATTTTTGGGGATTAGCGTTATTTGCTCTTTGGCAGTGGCCAACCACTGACTGTGAACATGGAAGAACCTTCTTTAAAGGCGCCCCCAGACAGAGGAGGTCCATAAGGAGCCAGCAGCTGTGAGCTTTGCTGTGCTCTGTAGCAGTCCTGGAGCCTGGAGATGACATTAATATGGGTGAATTTATTGTCTTGGACACCTGCACGAGGAGCCAGACACCTTCCTTAGCTGCGGAAGGCAGAGCCAAGAATAAAGACTTCTGGCAGTGCTGCTTTGAGAAGGAACTATGTAACAGAGAAGTGAAAATATTGAGTAGGAAGCCATTGGGTTGATTGCTAAAAGCTCTGTTTTGCAGGCTTGGGTGCTCAAGTGCAACAGAGCCTTGACTTTTTGCCTGTCCTGAGGATAAATGTGTGGCGACAGTTAAGTTAGAACTAAGCTTTTTTAGTAATATTAGCTTTTGTATCTGACATTAGTGCACTGGCCCATACGGAAGAAGAACTGATTCTCATCCTGCTTGAAAATTCAGATCAATAAAAATTAAGCCCTTGCAGTATTCTTCTGTTTTGTTTTCTTTTTCCTAGGCTCTGTTGGAAGGACATAGAGGATTAATTTCTCATATGGCTTCTTTCTATTCAGGTGCAAATGAGCAGAACCAGTGACTGCAGATGTTGAGGTCTCTATTATTTGAAGCTGAAGCATCAGGATTGGAAATTTTTCTGGAAGCTGTGAGCTGGGTCAGCCAGAAGCCCTGTGGTTATCATATGGGTGAACTGCTATGAAGTGTCACCCACGTGGTGACAAGTTTAGGCCAGCCTGAAAGGCCAAAGTTTGCTTTGCCTGGGGTTCTCTCCAAGTTGTAATGAGAACAATTTTTTTTCATCCTATCTCCTCGCTTTGGCTCAGTGGTGGATTTGTAAATCTGTAGGACCAGAAGAAAAATTACAGTCCATCTATTCTGGCCTCCTCCTCAACAAAGTCAATAATGTTTTCCAATCAAAACACTTACATGAACTAAGGCAAACCATTATTTTAAAAAAT
This sequence comes from Origma solitaria, assembly GCA_013397895.1. Taxonomy (NCBI): domain Eukaryota; kingdom Metazoa; phylum Chordata; class Aves; order Passeriformes; family Acanthizidae; genus Origma; species Origma solitaria. Next base: position 1,359,335 of record VZRL01002501.1, on the reverse strand, counting down.
AAAATTAAATAATGTTGTCTTCAATTAAGAATTACCTAAAATGGTGAATCCACTGGTTTAAAGCTTGGAAAATGAGTAGTCAGCCCAAAATTTTAACATCCTTGGGATATAACCAGGTTTTTAAAGCTACTTTTTACAAGCCTACTTTCAAGGTTCGATAAAAAAAGCCTCACAACTCCCACCACGAAGTTCTGCTAGACTTACTATCTACTTTCAGTCTTCAAAGCATGCGTGGGTGGTGATTGATGTAGATGTATTGCCGAGTGAATATAATTGTCAAAAATGTTAAAGCTCTTCAAATTTTCTGTTTCTATAGAAAAATGTATCTACTCCTTTCCTTTGCTGTGAAACTCTGAAGTTGGTATTCAGTTGTCTTGTTTGTGGAGACTGAGAATCAACACTTGTTGTTTTGTTAAGTTTGGGTCTGATTCCCACACTAGATATGTTGTGCTTTGTCCAGAACTGGAATAATAGTCTTCCTTGATGAAAACAAATACAGAATCATATCTTGTTCATATATGCAAGATGATCTATAGGTGCATTTCTTACCCATTTTTTAAATTTGTATTTTAAATGTACCATCTACTGCACATTTTAAATATGTTAGTGCTAATTCTCCAGGAGAAAGCTTTACCCTATTTTTCAGCGAGACTTAAATTTATTGTCATTATTTTCCCTTACACTAAGTGGTGGAAGTTTTTATACTCCCCAAAGCAGTGGTATATGGCACTTCATTTGAGATGTCACACCATTTTGTCACCTGCTTTTATGGATACTAAGACTTACAGCCTTGTTTGTGGTAGGCACTCACAGACACCTCCCGGGGACGTGGTCTATGCCCTGATTACAAACAGAGCAGACAGAACCAGTGCAGAGTGAAGCAACCTGTCTGGAATCACAGAGGAGATCAAGAAGAGAGCTGGGAAGAGATGACAGTCATCCTGCCATGCCAGGCCAGGCTGCGTGACTCCTTGTGATGTATAAATCTCAGACTTTCTGAGGAATTGAAGAGCACTCTGCTAAGAGCGAAACTTTGCTCCAAAGCAATAAATCAGGTGGTCGCTGAGGGTGGCAGCCAAGTAAAATTGTTATGATAGTTAATTATTATCAAAGTGAAAGAAAACGGTTTTAGTTAATACTTTTTTAACTGTTTGAATGCTGACCTTGCAGCAATAATTGTGGCAGTTCAGAGCCTGAAGGTATCTCCAGAGCCCATTATCTGCAGAGCTCTCTGGCTGCCAGCTGGTGATTAATTTTTCTCTCAAACCGTTTTGCGCGCATATATGAAAATATTGTTTGAGAAAATTTGGAACAACACTTTACCAATTCCCCTGTGTATCACAGGAGATATGTCAAGGCACAAAAATAGCTGCCACCAGAGCACTGCACTCATCCCTCCCTGCCTGGCTCAGGCTTGTGTGGGAAGCTGAGCTACAATAACAACAGGCTCCACCTGTGGCTATCACTGCAGCTTGTTTACCTGTAGGGAGACTGATGAACTCGGAAGAGCAGCATCTTTTTGTGCTCTTTGTCTTGACCTGGATGAGTCTGTACAACTAATTAGAGAATTACCGCAGCTTCAAAGAGAGAATTTCACTTATCCTAAAATACACCCTCTTTGAGCAAGGTATTTAAATATATATTTTTCTTGAAGCAGTGAATAAATTAAGAGAACTGGTATTTTGCTTTATCAGGTTATAACTGGATAGGAAATGGAGGATTTTGGTGAACTGGAGATTCTAGAATGTGAATGGAAGTTACAAGAGAAACAACTGGATATGATCCAATCCTGAAGATGGCAGGTACTGGGGAAAAGGAATAGCAAAGGCCACAGACTTTTGGGAACGGAAATCACAAAACTGTTAGATTTGACCTTGTACGTTAAGCTGTGGAGCTGAAGGGAAGAGCTAGGTTTCTGAATTTAAATAGACCCAGTTTCCCCAGAATGAGGGAACTGATGGGCATAAATAATTGGATGATGGTGCTATGGGGTCATGGTGGAGGCGGCGAGGTCAGCACGAAGGTAAGACTGCAGCTGCTAATGGCTCAGCAGAACCTGTTCTTTCTGGAAATCGATATTTAGAGGGGCTAGAATGACTCTGTCGAATAAAGAAATTATGCATGCAAACTGTGAAAGCAAGCAAGGCTTATAAAGACACTGCGAGGGTTACATGGAGAGTGGTTAGAGACACAGAAGTGTCTCAAAAGACTGAGGAAAGAGAAAATTTTATATACAGTCCATACAATCCCTTAAAAACACCATTTTGTACTCTGAAAAAGCTGGTGAGAAGGGGTGGTATGTATGTATGCTGCATTTATACACAACGCCGCATTTCAACCTGTGTTTATATACAGTATATATTATGCTGAATTTCAGCCTGTATTTAAATACAAGTTGAAATGTGTTTGTTGCAACAATATTTGCTAAGGAGTCTCTGAAATAGAGGGAACTTTCGTTTTTTTCTCTCACTTATTTGGAGTAGACTGCAAGGACCCTGGGAAAATAATTGTACATTCACATCACACCATCATCTAACTACAAGGAAAATGCTTTTATAGGATGAGGAAGATTTGCCACCAAACTACAATGACCTTACACCACATCTTCAACAATCTTCCGCCTTAACAAGGTACAGTTAAAAGTTTGGGGTTTCTCTGAAGCATCTTGTCTCTTTCTCTCTTTTCCTTCGTGGTTTTTTTTTTTTCTTTTGTCTTGTGTTTCCTGTTTTGATTTTGGTGTTTGCCACAATGTGATTTCATTAGGGGTGCTTCAATTTTAGTTTTGATCAACAAGCTTGTGACAAAGGTGTCTGAAAGAAGAGCGTGTCCTCCATGAATAATGCAGTGTTTCGTTGTTTTACTGTACCAAACATTATTTGGGGGTTGTGGGTTGGATTTCATAAGAGCCTTAGACCAGGTTTTAATGGTCACAGCAGCTTGTAGGTTCCTCGTGAAATATTTCATGAGGTGATTTGTGATTTATTCTTGAAATGACCTCTGGAAGTCCAGCTCCCTCCTCTAATTGAGGTTAGGTTACTTCAGGTTGCTCAGGGCCTTCTAAAATCCAGTTCCACACATCTCCAAGTGTGGAGACTCCAGCTTGGGCAGCTTGTTTCAGAGTTTTACTAAACTCACAGACAAAAGACAGAATTTTTTGGTTGGTTGGTTTGTTTGGGGTTTTTGTTTGTTTAGTTGGTTGGGTTTTTGTTGGTTTTTGTTTGGTTGGTTGGTTGGTTTGGGGTTTTTCTGGTTTTTTTAAGTGGGTTTTATGTTTGGGTTTTTTTTGTTCTGTGGGGTTTTTTGTTGTTTGGGTTTTTTTGTTTTGTTTTGTTTTGTTTTTTGGGCTTTTTTGTTTCTGTTTTTGTTTTAGGTTTGGGTTTTTTTTTTTAGGAGGTGGTTTTGGTTTATGCCTCCAATCTCTAGCTAGAATTACCATACTGTCCAATTTTTCTTGTCCTCTCTCTTTGCACCTTCAAGAAATATCTAACTGTAATTCTTGCTAGTAATTGAGCAAGATGTTTGTGTTTCTGAACATTTTTACAGTGAGGAACATGTGTCCTCCCTGGGGTCACCTGCAATTTCAAGTGTGGAAACACCTACAAATCTGGTCATGACCAGGCAGTTGTGGCAGTGAAGACTTCTCCTTGGTTTATTTCTCTTTCATGATATTTGGTATCACAGTTAAATTGTGTTACACCTCAAGAACTTAGGTTAGAGTAGTACCCTCTGAATGCTGATAGAAACCATGTTTTTCCATGATAACAAAGCCAGGAAAAAAATTTATACGGAAACCTGGCCTTTCAAATGCATTTTTACTTCTCCTAATGGTGGGAACTGAGACATCAGGATTTTATTCTATTTCAAACCCGTCTTAGGCTTGTCAAATAATCCAGTATTTTCCACATTTAAAGTGTTTCAATTTTAAATCCATCAAAGTCTTTTTGAGTAAGAGGGTGCCTATGTGCAATATCCACTATACACTGGTACAAAATTTCAGTGTACTCTTAGAAGTAAGTTATTAATTAGGCTAACAGAATGTTCATAACTGCATAATTTAGACCTGCTAAGCTCTAAACGCAGACATAGTTTTTTCCTTAAAATTGCATTCCAGCTTGTAATTAGTGTCTTGAAACAACGGAAGGATTTTCTTTTTTTCTCTACCCTAAAATCAATTTTCCCTTCCATTCTGCTTATTTACACGTGAAGCTTGATAAAAGTGTGGCATTTGCAGCCAAATTCTGGGGAAGATGTGGGACATGAGACACACATTTGGAAAAATCTCAAGGAAGATTGCAAGTGAACAATTACACACAGGGAGATGTTGGAGGGAGCTTAAGGAAGAGAAATAGCATCTGTGTGGGAAATTGTACGTATCTGGATGCATTCACAGTGGAATTGACTGCAAAGACAAGAAATTAAGGCAATTACTCTGTGTTCCTGATGACAGCCGTCGTCAGTACCCTTCTTTCTCAAATTGCTGAAACAACAGTGCTATTAGCAAAGATTGACTTATTTATTTATCTTCCCCATCATTTATTTAATCTCTTCTGGTTGTATTCTTACAAAGAAGCAAAGGAGATGGAATTTCAAAGACCCTTTTGTGGTAATTGAGGGATGAGGTTGAGATTAAGAAAATAAACCAGGCTATAGAGTGTCAGGTTTCTCTACTGCTGGTGTGTTTTCCTGCTCGCTTCCCTCCTGCTTTGCACAGCAGCACATGGAAATGCTGTTTTGTTGGCTCTGGTCTGCAGTATTCATGTTCAGCTTCAAGACTTCAGTGAGGTTCAGCTCTTCTCTTAGTGCTCTAGAAGCGCAATCTTGAAATTTAATTTCTTGAGCTTGTTCAGCGGGTTGCAACTGGCTGAAAAATCCAAACATAGTCCATTTCAAGTAGATTTATCTCCATGTTGGTTAAAGCTGTACTAATTCCAAGGTGAGGGTACCCAGGAGGGTTCAATGCTTTTTGAACCAGTATGGAATTAGAAGCTTTGGTGTCAACACTTTGTTCTTTAGCGCTTTGCAGCCATCCCCAGCCAGCTGGCTGACAACAAATTTTGTCCTAAAGTTTGGTGTGGGCAATGACTCCTTCCCCAGCGCCTGTGACAGGAATCTTCCAGCTTGTAAAACGTCTTGCTTCACCTCCAGGAGAAGGGAACCTCCAGGTCTAAGAGTACAGACACCCTCAGGTCTTGAAAGAGGACACTGTTCCTCTCAAAACCTTTCTTTGTGCTCCCCCGTGCCAGGGAGTTTTTATGTGGTCATAAGCACCTAATGATGAGCAGTACAAGCAGCTGGGGGGTCTCATCCAGCAGAGCTCTTTTGTGAAGCAGCACCAACGTGCACCAGCTGAGGATGTAACCAAGTTCTCACAAAGCCTAACCCCGAAGCCCCCTGTTAACACAGCAGCAAATGCGCTCATTGTGATTAAATCCCCTTCTTCTCAAGCAAACATATGCTGAGGTTTGTGCTTTATCACTTTGAAATAAGATTTTCCCAACTTTGCTAATTAGCAGCGTTGCCCAAACAGAAAGAAACATATGGCTCATGCCATGCTGACTTGAAACCTTTGGAGTTTCACCGAAGAATAATTAAAGTGATTTTGATTTACTGGCGTGATGAAGTACGAGCCATTCTCATTTGGCCTTATGTCTAGAAGCTCTGAGACAGGAAGGTACCTTAGCAGGAGAGCTGTAATAATTAACACGAGCCAGATTGTTATTACTGAAATAGCTTTGTTGCCGTTAACAATCATTTGTAATTATCAAGAGGCTTTACATAATTAATGCAAAAAATCTCACGTTTACCTGTCTCTGGAACCTCGTGGTTAGTTTGACTTGTTTTAGACTGAATGGCTGAGAGATTGCAATGATTCAGTTCTACTCGAAATCATGTAGCTGGTTATAATGAAAAATCTCTCCTGTCAAATGAAATCCTTTCCTTTTTTTACTGCTAACACCAAGGAACATGCTGTCCAGTGCAGATTTTGGGAGGTGGATAGTTATCTCTGTATTTTTTCTTTCTGTAAACAGATGTGCACAGAAAATGCAGATTTCTTCATTGAGCAAGTGAAAAATATTAAAACTAAAGTTTTGACTAAAATATTTAAAACAGGTCAACATTTTCTCTGGAAATCAGGCAAGAAGAGATGTTGATATACATAAAAACTCAGCTTCCTCCTAGGAAAAATTAAGGGAGAATTTTTTCCCAGCATGGATTTCACTCTGCATTCCTGATGCTCGCCATGAACTGGAAATAAGTGAGCTTGCTGGCACATCATTGTAAATTTTACTCCACAGATGGCTGTTTAACAAAAGGTGTGTCATCTCCTGCAGGTTACTTAATATAAACACAAATTCCTCTGAATAAATGTAAATGAAACTGTGTAATGTGAGCAGTGGATGCCGTAAATGCACAGTGCTTATGTACACCTCTTAGAAAATGTGGAATAAATAACAGATTCCTAAACCTTTGATCAGAGGCAAATGGTGTGAAACCCATGAAATACGAAGAGCTTGAGCTTCTCGACTGAGAGACCTTTGCCAATTAATTTTCAAAATAGGTTTCTCTGGATTCCGTTTAATGTAAACTTCTAGAGATGCTCCAAGGTGTCTGCATCTGCATCTGCATGACTTGAAACCAAGGCCAAGCCATGGTTTGGTTTTCATTCACAGTGAAATCTCAGGTGCTTGGCAGGCTCTGGTGCAGCTGAATGAGTGGAAGGATGTCTGGACCTAGGTGCACTCATGCACCCTTGGTCAGACACAGCCTGATGAGGATGGTTCCTCTTGAAGGCTTCATCCTGCCCTGGAACTGGAGCAGTTTTTTTTTTAAAGTTTTGAATTTAAAACGGTTTGATTTTTCTCTCAGAAGGTGCCTCTGAATTGTGCTGTCTGAGCTACAGAACTTGCTTGATGCTATAAATGGGATTTTAGGAGGATTTTGAAAGTTTTAAACAACTGAGTCTTTAAACTTGATTTCTCTTAGTTAATAGTAGAAGGTTTCTTGGCTTTAGGTACCAAAACTTCTAAACTGGGGTAAAAATCTTACCTCATAAGTAGAAAACTGATTTTAATCCTGTAAATTACTAAATATTTTGTGTGTCCCTTTCAGAAAACTGATGGAAATCTGCACTTTGGGAATGTTCCTCTCTATTGCAATGAATGACTTTAAGTAATGTAGAACTGTGGTTTTTTTCTTTTTTTTTTTTTTGAGGTAAAGGAAATATATTCATATATAAGGTTTTCTTGTTTTATCTTACCAGGGCCAAATTCTGTGTTGCAGAGAGCTCCTTCTGTTTTTCTTGGCCTAACCTACCATGCACAGATGTCACCTTCCTGCTTTTGACCAGACCACAGAACCCAGGAAAGCAATTTCTTCCCCATCCTTGCTGGCATAGTCAGGAGGCAGGTTCCTCAGGGCTCTGATGTGAGACAGAAATGGAACAGGATTTTGCTGGAGCAGGATGCTTCGTGTTTGAGGAAGTCAGAGATATGTGCCTGAAGAATCAAGAAACCCTGAATTTTGTATGGGCAGTTGCCACGCAGTTCTCTGCTCTGGTGGAGAGTACTACATGGTGCCTATGTAATTTACAATCAGTTGAAAACTGTTGTGTTTCATCGCTCGTAGATGTTCTGCTCAAGAAGAAACTGTAAAATTGATCTGAGGTCCACCCTAAGTGTGAATCTTTGTCTCTCTCTCTCTCTCTCAAGGAGCAAAGCTCTCTTTCGAAAATGTAACGCTGTGTGTGACGCAGGAGTTGCCATGGAAAAATACATTGAGCCAATCATTCATGATTTATTTATAGCAATTAGAATGCACATCCCAAGATCCAATAGTAACTTTGATTTAAAAAAAAAATCATCCAGACAAAGGATTGAAGCACATAAATTGTTGGGAACACTTGTGTGTCTGTATGGTTAATATATTATTTAAAAAATTGACTATGCATGTTCCTGGACAGGGCTTTGAAGTGTAAGTGCTGCTGATATTTGCTTCTATATTTCTGCTGCTGGTAATGTTATTATTGTTGTCCCCCTATACTTACCATCTGTTCAGTGCCTATTTAATGGGTATAGTAAATTGCAGCTCAAAGTGAGGTTTTTCTTCTAATCATCTCTTTTGGAAAACATTTGTGTAAAAGCGAATGCTTTGGAGAAAGCTTTGCATCTGTATCTTGCAGGATTTGGTGCCCAAGTTCCTTAGAGCTGGATAGGCTTGTCTGAGGTGCTAAAATTACTGCAGGCAGTGAATGCCTCCCTCCTGATTGTTTTAAATTGTATTTAGTGAGAAACCTTCTATTTATCTATTTTGATGAACGTCAACCACATTTTTTAGTAAACATTAACTGTCTTGATTAAAGTGGCAACCTTTTTTAGGTAACTGCTGAAGTATTGAAACTTCTGATCTCCCACACAGGGAGAGATCTCAACATCCAAAACTGTGGTTACCCCATCCCTGGAAGCATTCAGTGCCAGGTTGGAGGGGGTCCTGAGCAGCCTGGTCTAGTAGAAGGTGTCCCTGCACCAGGGATGATCTTTATGATCCCTTCCAACCAACCCATTCTATGATACGTGCTTTATTTTGGGGCAATTATAAAAATCAAACCACCAAAATCACAAGTTTTCAGGTTAAAGTATTTCTATTTCTCTAATGAGTGGGGATTCTTCAGGGTTTTCTTTTTTCCTTCTCCAGAAATATGTCTTATGGATACTTTGACTCTGTAAGTGGCTAAGGAACTTCTCTGGAGTTTATTGCCCTTGTCCTTCTATGATTTAATAGAGTTTCATTTCAGTTTGGCATTTCATGGGACTGTCAGCTCTCTTTGATGTATGGCTCCTTCAGAGGTTAAATCAATAGTGTCTTAAGCACATCGCTTGCTTTCGATGAGGCCCGTGCTGCAGGAATTATTGTAATTCTTCAGCTTTCATATTTTGCATTGAAAATGTAACATTGAGGAGCAAAATCCGCCTTAATGAAAATCTGAAAGCAACTATTGCATAGCTAGGTTTAATTCACCTGGAGTCGATGTGAGGAGTGAAAAACTTGAGATTTCACTGCTGTGGAGCTGGGTCTGCAGGAGGTTTTTCTGGTTGCCTGTCTCATTCTGCACCAGTTCCATGAATTAGGGGATTCCTGATGGGAAAGGCGCCCAAAGAGCTTCCGGAGATGGGTCTGCAGGAGGTTTTTCTGGTTGTACTTGTGCCTGTCTCATTCTGCACCAGCTCCATGGATCAGCGGATTCCCGATGGGAAAGGCTCCCAAAGAGCTCCTGGAGCACCTGGGCTTGTGCTCCTGGGCTTGCCATCAGCCAGGATTCCTGAGAGAGACTCCTACCCAGGGAACATGCCTTCATCTGCATGAAGTTGGGATGCATCCCAGCTGCATCCTCTTCCACAAAAGAGAGAGGATTTGGGAACAGCTTTGGGAATGGCTTTGGGAATGGCTTTGGGAACAGCTTTGGCCCCACAAGCAGCAAGTGACGGTGGCTTTGAGGCTTTTGTGTCCTTGGGGATCTGGTCGGGGCTGCAGTTATGGCCACACAATGCCCTCAGCTGGGTGAGGATCTCACCCCTCAGCTGCCCTCACATCCTGCCGTGTTTTGGCACCAGGCTGACAAACAGCTGCTCCTCGATGGCTTTGGCTGTGTCACTCCGTGCGCCACAGACTGTGTCTCATTTGTGTGTGGGTTTCTCGGGCGTGAGCAATAATTTTGCAGCTGTAGAGAGATTTAAAATAATCATGGGGTTCTTCTGGAAGTAGCAACAGAGAGCTGTGTCTGTTGAGGGAGCAAAACATCAACAGTGCCTAAACCATGTCAAAGTTACACCCCACATCCTGTCTGCAAAATCTGAAGCTTCACAAAGAAACAAGCTGACAACCAAGAGATTGCTTTTCCTGCTTTGCTCCTTGGAATTACAACTACAGTTGACTGGAAGCTTCCTTTGTGTGCAGGCTGCAAGAGTGGCAAATGCTCTCCCATCTTTATTAGTACAGTTTTCACCTCCAGTAATGTAGAGAAATGCCTGGGGTTGGGATGACATTTTGAGCTAGGATTCATTGACTTCAGCTGGTAGACATCTGCTCTTCAAGCTGACTTTGTTGTCGAGTCTCCCTTCAAAGCTGATGTGGAGAAATGGATATATTTAAGAAGTGATTTATTTTATTCTGTGACAGCTATCCAAAATCAGTCAAATATATTGAGCTTTAGAAGTGTCTCTTTCTTCATTGGTGAGAAAGCAGTCTGGACAAATAACTTTTTCTTTGTCTGTTTACGTTTTGCTCAGTTAAAGCCAAACCTTGCAAGTTGTATTATTTATCTAAGCAGTATTTCAGTCAAAGGAGGCAAACATCTAACAGTGAATAAGCTGTTCTCTTCTTGTTGCTTTTGTGACAAAATTTTCTGGCCACAGATTCTTGCCCCGAGTGAATTGCCCTGAACCTTTCTGATGATACAGACACACAGACTTACCTGTGAATATTTGCAAGGATCAGCTGGATCGCTACTCAATTCTATTTTCCTAGACAAAAGCTGACAGGTTTTTGTTTAATTTTTCTGCCCTAGAGAATTTTCTCCGCATTTTCCAAGGCGGAGATGTCAGCTACCTGCTCTAGCTGAAGAAACAAGAAATGTGTTGACCCAGCCATAGCACAGGCATGCCCAAAGTCTAGCTCAGAGACTATCTGCAATTTCCGCCCCTCCTTTTTTTTAAGCTCTGGGGTTTTTTGGGTTTGGTTTTTTTGTTTTGTTTTTGTTTTTGTTTTTGGGTTTTTTTTTCATGTGTCTTTCTAGTCATGCTTTTTATGCTCAGGTTTAAAAATTCTAAAAGCAAACATGAACAAAATCTGGGCTGTGTGTGTCCTCATGTGAGAGGATGCTCCTGTGCCGTGGCCAGCTGCAGCACATGGACATGGCAGTGTCACTTGCTTGTCCTGGGGAGGGCACAGCGCTGCAGCCAACATCTCAGAGGGGGTTGTGCTTCTCTGCTGGTCATGGGCAGAAGAAGAAAAATGCAAACTTAAATTATGTTCTTACGCTGGCAGAATCAAGAGAGCTCAGATGTTTACTTTGGTGTAAATGGTAATTTAAATTAATCTGCAGCCACAGAGAGTTGAGAGACGTGATGGAGAGGGACTGTTCATTTCCTGGCTGGATTAGCAAGATGCTGGTCAGCACTAGGGATGTACCTCTCCCAAGGGATGCCCCAGTGTCCACTGAGTGATGGCTGAAGAGACCTTTCCCTACGTGACAGCAGTCAGACTCGTGCCCTCTGAATCTTCCCTTAACTCATTTGTTTCTTCTCTGCAAAGCTAACTCTCCTAGAGGAGGTGAGATGTAATGCTGTCTGTCCCAAATCAGTTTCCACTGATGGGACCTGGAATAGGAAAGGAGTTTCTGAAGCCCACAATGAAGCCAAATGTATGCTCAGTAGTGCCCTTCAATGTGTTTTTCCCCCCGAATGTGTTCTTTGAAAATTACGGGGATATGAATGGTGAGGGCGCTTTCACTTTGTGTGGGAGGACTGTGCATGCGAAAAGCAAACATGTTAATATTTCATGAAGGGTTCATCTCCTAATGGCAGGAGGGTTTCCAAACCTTAGGCTATCACAGGGGTGCCAGTGTTGATGAGAGCTAGCAGATTTATGATCTTCCTCCCCTCACTGGCAAACAGGGAATCATCAGAACCAAAGGCAAAAGCTTTGCAAAAGCTGATGTGGGAGGCAGAAATAAAGCTGTTGAGGAATTGAGCTCATCCACCTTTGTGCCTGCTGTGAGCTCTCCTCTCTCTAGTGAGCTGTGGCTAAACAGGGATGGACAGATGCCAACCTCACATCCTCCCTGGGCTGCACGTGGAGCTCGCTCCTGTTGGCACCCAGAACAACAGTTTCCATTTAACCAAATTACATGATTCTATCTGTAATTCCGATGTTCCCATAGCAGTTTGGAGACAGTCAGGATAGGCCTAATTTGATATGTTCTTGGAAGAATTGCAGAGCCCAGGATTCACCTCTCCTGGCACAGTGCAGTGTCTGGCCCCCAGCACGTTCCTGGGCAGCTGCCAGGAGCTTTGGCAGGGTTCAGCTGTGGATTGAGGGATTCACGCCCTTGTGTTGTGAGGTGCTGCTGACTGTGTGCCTGGGGTCTGTCCTGGCTGTGCCAGTCTGCAGAGGTGGGCACATTTGCTTAGCTCATAATCCCTTGGTAATGGATTTTTTTTTCGGTGCCAGAGTGACTTGTGAGTTTTATTTATGGGATTGTAATCCTTGCCCAGTTACCAGTGCACAGTATGCGGAAACATACCCTGTTGGACAATTCCTTTCTGTTCTCACTTGCCTCTCGCTGCCTAAAGCCATCGCAAATCCTCCTCAGTGCCTGTTCTTAAACACTTCCCCATCAGCCTGTGCCTGCTTCTGCCTCTCCTCTTTCTTCAGCTGGAGGCATCTGACTTCACCCCATTCCTACATCTTTCCAGATTTGGGTTGAATGCAAATTTGGAGAAGAGTTTAGCTGAGCCTGGCCCAAGGGTTGGATTAATTTTGGAACATGTTTTACTGGGGTAGCTAGAGGAGCAGCAATGAATGCCACTTGCACTGTGACCAGAAGAAGAAGAAACTGAAAGGCTCCAGCAAAAGAGCTGTTGCCACAACATGTATATTCCTCAGAATCACTGAGGGCAGAGCAGTGCCCTGCTCAGTTTGATGTTTTCTCAAATTGGCAACTTCTTGCTATTTTTAAACAGTGCAAGCATTTCAGGATGGTGTGAGCCTATGAGCTTGTCTGTATAAATTAAGATATCAAACAGCTCAAATATCTCTTCTAAGCTCACCTAGGTTTGAGTTAAAAGATAAAAAGCTGGAAATGAAACCCAGAGGCTTATTTTGTTTGTTTATTCAACAGTAGCCCTTGGATCTTGCTTTATGACTCAGATTTCTGTTCCATTCCATACAAATCCCCAAGACTGGCAGGAGTGTTGATCTGCTGGAGGGAAGGAAGGCTCTACAAAGGGATCTGGCCAGGCTGGATCTGGCCAGGGATCTGGCCAGGCTGGAGCGAGGCCAATTGTATGAGATTCAACAAAACCAAGTGCCGGGAACTGCATTTGGATCAAAACAACCCCATGCACCACAGGGTGTGGGAAGAGGGGCTGGAAAACTGCCTGGTGGGAAAGGACCTGGGGGTGCAGGTTGGCAACAATGAACATGAGCCTGGTGTGCCCAGGTGGGCAAGAAACCAATGGCACCTGGCCTGGATCAGGAATAGTGTGCCCAGCAGGACCAGGGCAGGGATTGTCCCCCTATGCNAGTGCCGGGAACTGCATTTGGATCAAAACAACCCCATGCACCACAGGGTGTGGGAAGAGGGGCTGGAAAACTGCCTGGTGGGAAAGGACCTGGGGGTGCAGGTTGGCAACAATGAACATGAGCCTGGTGTGCCCAGGTGGGCAAGAAACCAATGGCACCTGGCCTGGATCAGGAATAGTGTGCCCAGCAGGACCAGGGCAGGGATTGTCCCCCTATGCTGGGGACTGGTGTGGCCACACCTCAAATCCTGGGCTCAGTTTTGGGTCCTTCACAACAAAGACATTGAGGGGTGGAGGGTGTGCAGAGAAAGGAACAGAGCTGGGGAAGGGTCTGGAGCACAAGTCTGATAAGGAGCAGCTGAGGGAGCTAGGGGTGTTTAGCCTGGAGAAAAAGAGGCTCAGGGAAAATGTTATCACTCTCTACAGCTCCCTGACAGGAGCCGGTGGCAAGTTGGGGATTGGTCTCTTCTCCCAGATAACAAGAAATAGGACAAGAGGAAATGAGCTCAGTTTGTGCCAGGAGAGATTTAGATTGGGTATTAGGAAGAATTTCTTCGCAGAAGGGGTGTCAAGCATTGGCACAGGCTGCCCAGGGCAGTGGTGGAGTCACCACCCCTGGAAGTATTTAAAATGGTGTAGATGTGGCACTTGGAAACCTGGTTCAGTGGCGGGCTTGGCAGTGCTGGGTCAGCTGTTGATGATCTTAAAGGCCTTTTCCTGCACAGATGATCCTAAGATTCTATGAGAAAAGAATCTCTTCTAGAGAAGAGTCTCTTTTTTAAAAACTGTCTACGGTGTAGGCTATGCGTGATACTTCCTTCTGAGGCAGGAGAATCAATATTCTCATATGCTACTAAAAAAACCCCTCAGCATTTGCTAGATCACCCCAAAACCTATCCCAATTCTGGATGTAAAAATTTGTGCAAGTTTAGCTCTTAAAATCTGATGTTTGAGCATCTTATCTCTAGGCTTGTAAAGTGTACAAAAACACAAGTGAAGCCACTGCAGTCTCTGAGCCACTTCTTTTCTTCTGGTTGGTGAGAGAACATCGCTGTTAGGACCCAATGTTGACTCACAGGAATGGGAACATCCACCTGGAGAATCCCTGAGAGCCAAAACTTCAGCAAGTTCATGTCATAAACAGTGTAAATTGCAAGCTCGAGCACAGCTCTCTGCTGGGGCATTAACTCTTTCTCCCAGATGATTTTCGTGGGGCTGCCAGGCTGAGCCAGCAGCTGATCCATGGGGCAGAAAAGTCCAATGCATATCCAACCTCTCCTGCTCAACATGCTGCAAACTGGGGGAGGAAATCTGTCTGCAAGGACAAATTCTTTGTGTTGCCTTACTGCACAGGGAGCAGGGGCGAAGGCTCATTTCCAGCCATGGATGGACACTAAACTTGATGAAGTGGATCACTTATTGCTGTGACACGCCTCAAAAAGAGCATTTCGTCCTCAGAGCCTCTGTGGACTAAGCTGGGATGGTGGCTGGCTGCAGAAAGGCAGTTCCTAAATTCTTGTGGCCGCTCTCTTTAACCCTCACTAGGTGATGCAGCACAGGGAAAAGAGGGGAGTAAGCCAAAATTGCTCTCTGGAGAGCCTTAGGGAGCTTCTCTTCATAGAAGGGAGTGTGGTGGAGGATGGAAGAGGTGCTGGGGTTTGAAATCATACCCTGACTCCACGGTAGTTCACAGCTTTAGATTAATCTGAGAGAGAATAAGGAGAGCAATAATGTGGGTGGCTTTGAGGACAGATGATTGAGATTTGGTGAGATTGAGAAGCTGACCTGCACCTGAACTTTTTGTGTCAGGTTTTTGCTCACAAAACAGGCATAATGATACTTTTTTTGCTCTTGTCCACCTTTCACTTGCCTTTATTCTAAAAGTTTTATGTAAAAAATGCTTCATATATGAATTTCCACTTAGCATAATCGAACATGCATTGCAGTTGCATTTCTTACTGGTGCTGCAAGTACATGGAGTTCATTGCTTGCAAAACCATTTTATTTTACATCTCTATAACACTATAGAAAAATCAATGAACTTCTAATTAAGACTTAAAAAGAGTTGTAGGCCAGTACTTTAATCCTAGATCAATTTGCTTTTATTTCATAGCAGCATAAAAATTTATCTGCTGAGAGTATTATTAACGACTTCAGCTTTTGGATACCCAGATATAACATTTTGGAAAAAGTGCAATTAAATGATTTATTTCACATCCATCCTGAACCACTAATAATAGTAGTAATAATAATAATAATAATAATAATAATAATAATAATAATAATGGAGAGGACTTGAAAAGACTGTGTTTATATTGAAGGGGGGAAAAAAGGCCCTAGATACAAAAGATGTTTCCTGCATCTGAAGTTCTCTTCTCAGTGGAAATCTAAGTAGCATACACTACTGGTGTGAGGTTTTGCTCAGGAATGTTGTAAATATTTGTGCAAGACCAAACAAAAACAGCAAAGGAGCACTTTTTTAGTCATGTACTTTTCTGAAGAATAAACCAGAGCCATACCAGTGAATGTGCACTGGCAACACACAAAGCTCAGTGTCGCTGGTATTTAGACTGGGATGTTCTGTTACAGAAACTGTGCCTTCGAATACAGAAAATTATTACATTTTCCCTCTAGATGCCCTCCTCTATCCTGTCTTCTTATTGGGGAAGAAATGAGCATCTGAAAGAGGTGGAAACCAGAGGATTGGACTTCTAAGCCCTTATGCAAGGTCTGTTCTGTCCAATGATCAGACATGGAAATACTTGGCAGAAGGGGATGTAAAAGTTGTGCTTTCAGTTTTAGATGCCGTATTTTTAAGTCAGATAAGGCTATTTGCAGCTCTGCATTTGGTGTTATTTCTACACTTTGCCATAGCCTCTGTTTTCCAGTTGTGGTTTTGAGAGCTGAGCTTGGTACCATGGAGGAGCAGCAGTAGTGCCTGGATCCAACAGACAGACAACGCCTGAAATCACAGATATTTCATTGTTTGCCCTTATTCCTGCTTAGATTTGTATTAATTCCAGCTACTGAGAGGGGCAGACTGTTTATTTGAAAAGCCAGAAGGTTATCACAGTGGAAGCAAGGCAGAGCTTTGTGCTGAAACAATAACAGTGAGAATCCCGGTGCCCTCTGAGCTCGTGTTCACACACCCAGGCCCCACAAAAAAAAATTAAAAAATCCTTGCCTCCTGACAGAACCTGGATATAACAAGAACTTCTCTAGGGACTTAGCTTCAGGTGTGTCTGCCTGAGTGTGTTATTCCTGACATGAAATGAGACTGTAGTAGAGCATCCCCTGGGAACTGGTGCCTTCCAGTGAACATTTGGGCTGTGGCTTGGCATTTGTGCTGCCAAGAGGAGTGAGTGTGGCATTAATGTCACAGCAGACTGTGCCAGGGACAGCCTGTTGCAGCCAGGCTGCCTGTTTTTCTCTGTCCTGGTACTTTCTGGGGTTTTTCACTACTTTTTCAAGTAAATTCACTGCCTTTCCCCCCTCCTGCCTTCTGTTTTAGCAGCGAGCACTGCGTGTTTCAGCCCTGGTGTTCTATTTCACTGACTTACTGCCAGAGTAGCAATTAATCCAGTGGGACACAGCAGCAATTTTAATTTTTATTCAGCCTGCTGATGGAATACTACAAAGCAGCTTGTGAGCCTAGAGGGACCTAAAATACACTTCTTTGGCAAAAAGCACCCATCAGGCTACTTGCTTTTGCTAGGGGAGGTCACTGCGGTCAGCAAGCACTACTGAATAGCAGGATCAGTGGTTGGAAATAGCTTGTGGAAAGGACTTTGGGCACATAATTTCTTCAGATTGCTTTTTAAGGGAGGGTGACCTTTAAAACCCAGCCCTAAATTTCCTTCTCAAGGGCTTGAGGTCATCGATGTGGTAGCTAAGTTAAAGTGCCTGGTCAGTGACTGAGGGAGGCACCTGAACCCACATTCCCACGTCCTCCACATCTGACTGGGGAAGGAGTCAGAACCTTAAAAAAAGAAATGCAGGGAAAGAAGAGGAGTTTGGCTGAGCTGGGCCCAAGGTCTGTCTAGCTTGCCATCCTGCCTCTGGCAGCAGGTGCTGCTCAGGGTGAGGTTGCTCTGTTCCTTAACCACCAACAGCATCTTCATTTTTCAGTCCCCGCTGGATTTTCCTTCCATGAAATTTTCTAGCAGCTCCTTGAATTCTGTGCCTCCTTCTGGCGTCTATAGCTCCAGAGGCAGAGAATTACACACCTTAATTGGAAGCTGTTCTGAGAAGTGTTTCCATTTATCTCCTTGCCTGATGCCAGCGAGGTTCGTGCAATGGCCTTTGGCTCGTGGGCTGAGAGCAGCGGTGAGCAGTGTTCGCCTGCTCTGGGCTGCTTGTAACCCTGCAGAGCACGGTCTGAAGCAAAGCACATCCCCCTCCTAAGTGTTTCTTACCAAAAAAATTCCTCACAGCCCTCAGGAAGGTTGGGGTTTTTCTCTGGGCTGCAAGGAGATGCCAGTCACTGTTCAGGAGTGAAAATGTTGAATATGGTGTGAATGTGAGTAAGAGCAAAAGCATTCTCCTTCTGCATCTGTAGTGCCTTTAAATGGCTCTGTGTAATTAGAAACGGAGTTTGGGAGGCCTCACCTTTACTTTCTTTACCTCTCCTGCCAAAGACAAATTCAGACCTGTTTCTTCAAAATGAAATTAAGGGGAAATATAGACGTAAAGGACTATTTTAGATGAGCTTCCTCCTGACTTACGGTGAAATTCTTCCCATTTGTGCAGACGAATTAAACACCAATTGTCCAAGTCACAAACCAGCCTGTGGTTTCAGAAGGCAGTCTGGGCACTGGCGGGGCAGAGGGAAACCTCTGGATTTGGGTCTGTCCCATAGTTCATGTCCGGTTTTATTTTACAGTTCGCTCTGCCTGCACATCTTGCTGCCTTCTGGGTGGCATCAGGATTGAGAAAACATCAGAGATCCACAGCAGGCAGAGAACCAATTTTCTCTTCATTTAGATTGTGATCTAGCAGTGGAGAAACTCTGGATTTTAGAATGGGCCTGTGACAGGATTTCACCCATCTGGACATGAGCTGGTTAATATGTAGAGCGTGATGAGAATATCTCTGTCTTCCAAAAGCTGAATTTTCTTCCTGTGATGATCTCCATATACAGTGATGGTTCAAATGGATGCAGGATGATTTTATCAATGGCACTCTGTATTTCTGGGGCGAATAAAGATCACAGGTAAAAAACAACAATAGTAATGAAAGAAATGAATTGACTTCCAATGGAAGGCTGGATAGGTGGATGGAAAAATAGTTTCCCCTTGCTCCTTACGACTACACCCTCAATCCTGTCCTGTAGAAACTGCAGGTGAAATTTTTAATATTTTAGGAAATATTTCTGATGTTGCCCTGAATCAGTGTGTCCCTTCCAGTTTCCTGGTGTCTGATAAGAAGGCAGCTCATGTTAAGGCAGTACTGTTTTGGAATCTTTCCTCACTGTTAGTGAAATGAGTAATTATTAAAACTGTGGGACTCAACATGTTTTGAGATATTGTACTCCTGTGACAAATCAACCGAGGGTTCAAAATTTAGGAGGAGTTATGTATGTACACACAGTGCCAAGTGGCATCCGTTGTGCAAGTTTAATTCTGTTTGGAAATGAAGGCAGGAATGGCAATGGCAACAGAGAAATGTTCTTCTTCCAAAAGAGATTGAAAAAGGTTTGAATTTGAGATAGGAAAATTAAATCACTGCTGGACTAAAGATGACATTGCTGTCAAAAGCATAAGCCTTGGGACCATGTCTAGAGAAAAATTGGCAGTTTTTGTGAATCCCTGGTTTGTGTTAACAAAGCCAGTCTATTATAGTTGGATTGAACTTTACAAGATGTGCTTTGTGGATGATAAAAACTCTTTGAGATCAGAGAAGGAACAGCACAGGATCCTGGCCACTCACAAGCAGACAGTGTGAGTGCTGCTGTATTCTTAAATTGATTTCTTAGCAAGCAAAAGTATAATGACTAATTTTTTTTACTAGAAACCTATTGAGTTATAAAAATAGCTGTGCTCTGCATTTAGAGATGTAATAAGTTTAAATTCTGTAGGTGAGAGAATTCCACCCCTCTTGTTATCTGACACATCTGGGCACACCTCTCATTCTCTGCCATCTGTGCCATAGTCTTGAACAGGTGCAGAATGATGAAATCAGATATTGAACTGCCTGGTTCTGCTGCTCTTTATTAGAACTGATACGATACAGAGTCTGTAAGTAACACAAAGCTTCCATTTGACCTCAAAAGGCAGAGGATCAGATTTAGGAAGGAGTACAGTGCTCTACAAACAGGTCCCTTGCAGGGTTGGGGAGGGGGTGAAATGGATTCACCTATTATGTTTTCTGACCTGGGAGGATCTTGGCTTAAATTCAGCTTTCAAAATCGAAGTTTTACCAGAAAGCTACTCGGGATCTGATGTGAGCTCACAATAAGTTCACTCATTGCCTTAATGCAGGAATTGTGTAATATTTAAGCCACTTTCTACGGTTCACATAATAGCATCCACCATGTCAATAATAAATTCCCTCTGGAATCTGCCAAACAAAAATGCTATACTTTTTTTGTATGAACTTGCTTTGTTATAAATGATGGTTTATACATCTGAAAAGTAGTTTGAAAGGACTGCTGTCTCCAGCTCAGCTTTAGAGTGCTGTATCCAGAGTTATTTTAAAAATTTATAGTCCACTTTGACTTGACTACACTTCTGGAATGGCCTTTCTGGCATGCCTCAGCATGGGATTGACAGAAATAAAAACATCCTCCCCCCCTCAGATTTCAAACACCTCAGAACTGCTGATTGCAGCACAGCCTGGACAGCAGACATTTTTTCTGCATGTTGCCTTTGTGCAAGGTTTGGATTTGAAGTGCAAAGTGCAGACAGCAGCTTGCAGGGGTACAAAGAGCAGAAGTTTGCCCCTGTTTCTCTACTGTGCGGGACAGTACATTTGTGTATGTTTATTTAATTGGCTCCCAGTAGCAGTCCTGACAGAGCCAGCAGTGGAAAAAGCACGGTTCAGCAAGTGCAGGGAGCTTTGCTTTGCTGTCTGCATTGTTCTCCTGCCCAGAAGGTCTCCTGGGAGTCGGCAGTGGTGGCACTAAGGACATGCCAGGTGTTGCTGGGAGGAGCTGCAGCTTGTGGAGTAAGCCACAGTTAAGCAGGGAGATCCAATTCATAGGTGGCTCCAGGAGAGGGGAAAGAGCAGTGAAATTGGGCACTACTTGGAGACCTGTCGGGCCACAAACCCAACTCCAGAGCCCTCCGTCTGCATTCCCATGTTAGCTTTGTTTCTGGAACTGCAGCCTGTCTCCCGCTGGCAGTCACGCATGGTTATTGTCATCACTTGGGCTGCTCTGGACGGTTTGAGGAGCAGGAGCGGTGCCATCAGCAGAGGTGCACCACACCCCTTTGGGTTAACACAGCCTGACTCCAAGATTTCTCTCCTGCAAGATGGCTCAGTCCTGTCAAGCACTGGACTGGAGTCCTGCCTTGTCTCTGTGCACATTACCTGCCCTGGCAGGCAGAGGAGACTGCAGCTTGTTTAGGATTTCCCTTGGGCCAGCTGAAAGCTCTCCCGCAAACCTTGGGGATGTGAGTGCCGCTATCCAAGGAGCCCGTGCCGCCCCATTTCCGTAAGCCCTACATAGAAAGCAGGTTGCTGAAGAACATCTCCTCCTCTCGCTACTCTCTGCGTGGCTGATCCAGAAAAGGGAGGTTTTGTTGAGACTTGAGTATTTCTGAAGGAAGGGGCGCGTGCGCCTGTGTGTGTGTGTGCGGGGAATAAAAAAAGAAACATCAGCGCGTTCTGACGGAGCCGCGTCCCCACTCAACTTAATGACAGACACCCACCCATTTCACAGGGGTCAGGGTTTCAGTATCCTGCGTGCGGGGGATCTGTCAGCAATGCTATCCCTGTTACAGCAATAGCTGAACTCCTGCTAGCATCGCAGGCTACGGGAGCTGCCAGTTAGCAGCTCTGTCACTTAGGCTCCCTTCATGGGAGTGTTTGCGTTTGATTGCTATCTTGGTTAGCCAGGAAGACTTCGTGCTCCTGGAATGTCCCTGGAGTTATCTTAGTGCTAAAAGAGAGTGAGGGAGAGTCTCTCAAACTGGACAGTTGAAGTCTCATGGCCTTGTCTTGGGTCTCGTCTCACATGAAGATCACCTCACCTCTGTCACCTCTCCTTTTCCCTCTCCGCTTGGATGCCGAAAGCACAGAGCCACCCCTGGCTCTCATACTGAAATTCAACCCTTTCCAGGCTTGGCTCTGTGTTAGGAAGAATTCTTCTGGGCTCTAGTCCAGTAGAGGAAAATAAGTATGAGCTGAGAAATTGCTGCTGTGACCCTTGGGAAAGAATGAACAAGATGGCAACAACCGTTTCATGCTGACTTCATACCCAGTGAATAGAAACTCCAGAGCTGTCAAGACCCTCTGGGCACTTAACTTTGCTCAAATAATTCTCTGAAGATGTCTGTTCAAACAAACCTCTACAGAAGATGGTTTCCACCTGTGCACAGGTGCTCTTTTATCACTGTACTCTTCAGTGCTTAGTCTTTTTTTTTTTTCTTTCTAGGACCTTGTTTTGCTCGGTGCTATACAGACAAAATTCCCCCTCTGGGAGTTATCGATAGGAACTGGATCCAGTTCCAGAACTGCTTATCCTCCAAACTAGAAAGTAAAGCATTTCTGAAGCACTGCCTCCACTGTGGAAGCACCAATTCCTTCAGCAGTGGCTCTCTAACCAATGTTGGCGTCCAGGTTGTGGTGGGCAACTCTGAGGTTCAGAGTTGACACTGAAAACAGCAAAATCTTGTTTCTCTTCTCAAATATCTGATCCTGGTGCTTCCTTCTCAGTCTATATTAAATACAACATCGATTTCCTGGGACAATTTGCATCTTTTTCTGGTCAAGGTTTTGATAAACTTGCAGATAATGTGATGCATGTTGGGACTCAAAGCTGTTTCCTTTCCTGCTTACAGGGATCTCTTGACTGAACTATTGTGGCAAGGCAAGCTTGACATGGACTGGATCTTTTTATTCTTCACACCCGTGCAACTCTTCTGACATGGGTAAAATATTCCTCATTTCACAGCTTCAGAGTGTTGCCAATTAAAAGGTAGTGATTTGAGCTGGAAATAGCATTTTGAAAACCTGTATTTCTTCAGTTGAAAAGATAATGCTGCTTCTGTCGTGAATGCTGTTCTGCTCTATAGATCTCTTTTAAAACCTGGACGAACTGGAAAAGCTTTTCAGAATTTTTGAGTCCTATGTAGATTGCATTTTGTCTTCCGTGTTCTTAGTTCTGCATTTCCTGTGGTTTTTTTAGTGGACTTTTTATGCGTAACAATGCCCTGTTGTTGCTAGATTTGCCAAACCTGATGTGCAAGTGCTGCAAAGGTCCCTCACCTCCTATTGAAGCTTTAGATCTGTGCTCTAGAAAGTCACCCTTTCGAGGCTCATATATACCATTTATAGTTAAAATCCCTTCCATATTCTTTCAATTGGGCATCTTTGGCTGCACCTTGGATCAGGCGAACACTCCAGACTTCTCACACCCTGGAGATGTCTCCCTTGGCCCTGTTGTGTGTATTTGTGAGGGTTCTCTCTGATCAGCCTTTGTGATATGCAAATAGTAACAAGTGATAGGCACTGACAGCAATGTTTTAACCACAATAGTGTTGAAACTTGGGAGCACATAGCTTTTTTTTTTATCAAGAAGAAACCAAAAGCTGATCTTCCAAGTGGTAGCGTTGGCTTAATGTGAGGAAATATGTGGAGAAGGGATTGTTTCTTAAAATTTCATAAGGCTAATCTTACTCACTGGAGGTTAGGATATGTAATTTAAATCAGGCAAAACAGTACAAGAACAAACTATAGCTGTTTCTCTCAGGAAAGAGATGGATTTACAAGGAGAAACAAGAAGTTGTTCACAGCTTACTATTTTACTCAAAAATCTTTAAGAGGTAAAGAAAAGCAGGGACTTAACATTGGTATGACATGGAATACATGGCAAAAGTAAGTCCCCCTTGATGTGGCTAATGTCTGATAATTTAATTAATGTCTGATTTAGTAATTAGAGGACAGAATAAGAGAGAATATGAGGTGGCAGGTCTGGAATTCAGGCAACTTTTCCAAAGGACTAGCTTGTTTATGTGGGATCTTTTTAGAGCTAATGAAGGATCTTGGTAATATACAAGATATTGTGCAATATTTTTTAATTATAGAATATTGCTGCAATTAAGTAAACATATTTTAATATTACTGTGACACAAACTAAAGCACTTATCCTAACCAATTGACTACTCCATATTGGTCAGATTATGTGCAAGAGACATAATAAGTAAACATGAAAATGAAAAGGGGTTTTGGAGCTGTTTCTAAAGATGATGTGGCATCTTGCCTGACTCTAATCATGTTTCTAACACAATGGGGTTTAGGCTGGAGTTAGTTTAAACAAATTCTTGTGAGGCTGATTAACTCGGTTTGTTTAGTTTATGGGAACACACTTCTGTTACAGCTTTGGTCCTATTTATCAGGCAAGGGGTATCAGTCTGAGAAATAAGCTAATAAACTGAAGAAATAATTAGATCTTTCTAAGCAGACAGCTGGCAGGGTCATGTCCTTTGATACCAGGAATGCCAACAAGCTTGTCCTTTTTTACAATTAGATTGTTTCATCTGATAATTAAAAAAAAAATACAAAAACAAACAAAAAAGCAATAACAAACCCCCCAAGCAAAACAGAGCATGCTATAAATCTTTTTTCCTCTATAGGCAATGTTTAGTCTAGCAACATTTTTACTATGATGTAAAGCCTAATAAAGCTATTAGTGAGATCTTGGGTATCAAACCAGACAGGACAGGGCAGGACAGGGCAGGGCAGGGCAGGACAGGGCAGGGCAGGGCAGGACAGGGCAGGGCAGGGCAGGGCAGGAGAGGACAAGGGAG